>JAWMRA010000001.1:73688880-73762170 GCA_035584735.1 Pseudotriccus pelzelni
TGTGGAGATTTATTATTTGTGGAATTTAAGGTCACTCAAAGAATGACAATCAAAAGTTTTAGCAAAAATTATTTTAATATGAATTTTTAAAAATGAAACTTAAAAATGTTTGAAGGCAAGGTTCACTCTATTACTTACTACATGGATGAAATATACAATGAAAATCAAGTCAGAATTGACTTAGAATGATTTACACAAAGACTGAAGGTGTGTAAGGGAGACTCTCCAGTTGAGTCATGAGCTTTGTAGTGGATCCCTTGCTTCCTGAAAAAGCTTAGATGTGGCTAGGTCCAGTCTTAGTCTCATAGTTGATCAATGGTTTATGTCTAAAGGAATCAACTACATGGATTTCGTTAATATTATTTGGCATGTTATTAGTCACTTACCAGGGATCTGTTCCAAATAAGAAGTTGTCTCCACCTTGGGTAAGAAAGTCCTGAGACCTCAGTCTCAGGTAAAGAATCTCAAACCTTGAAAGGCACGCCAGCTCAAGGGGACTTGGGATGCTGTCCAGCTGTAATTCTAGAAAGAGCTTGAATTGTACTCATTCACAGATCTATTGTTAGTAGAAAGTCTCTTAGCCTTGAGGAACAACCTTGAGAAGTGTCCCATCTCAAGGGGAGATCACTGTCATGCAGCCTCGACTAGCAGGGAGAGCTCAAAGGACGCTCACTAAGACTGTCATTTGTAAGGGATTAAGTGGTTGGCTCACAGTCAAAACGCTTGTAAAAGGAAATGTATGCATGAGACTCCTTGTAACCACAACTTTCTGTATTCCTTGACAAATGAATCTTGGAGAAATCATACACTGCTCATGTGTTAATTCTATGATGACTGTTCCAAGCTCATATGCACCAATACTCGCTGGGTCACTCTGCCCCTTTGTGGATTTCCTGGGGAAGATCTTGTCCTTGCTACGGCATGAGTTTTACCTCCTTTGGAGCCCATATCAGAATATTGCTAGTTTAGTTAAAAGGGTCACGTGGAGCCATCACACTGTTCTAGCTGAGGTCTAAGCCCTCCAGCTGGTGAACCATGACTGACCAGAGTTACCTAATGCTGGCCTCTGCACCAGTCCCAGTGCAGACTGACCTGCCATATCTGCATGGTGACTGCAGAAGGGCAGGAGGTCAGACCCCCCTGAGGCAATGACATGACCAGGGACAGTCCCACCAGAGGGCCACTTGTGTCAGTCCTCCTCTCAGCAGTGAGCCTCCAGTTGGGAACTCTCCCCTTGGGTTGGGAGGCTACTCAAGGGAACTCCTCAAGGCTGAGAGCCCTTGCCTTCTTCAAGGAGTGATTTAACATTCCAGGTTACCCTTCTAAAGCTTAAGAATTCTTTTGTCAGCTGTGTAGTAGCAATTCATTTGACATCCCAGATATGTAATTGGCAAATGTTGCTGGAGATTTAACTGTTTTTGTAACATAAGTTTTGTTTGGCTAATTATTTTTCTCAAATCATGAGTCTCCACAACAATTGTTTGTGTGCACAGATAGTGGAGGTGAAGTGTCACCTCACCTTAGAACTGAGGTGACACTTCACTTGAATACATTTGCTGAAGCAGAACAGAATCAGGGGTGACACATTTTCACTCTGCAAAAATTATTAACAATAGTTTTCCAAGAGAATACAGAATTCCTTAAAATACTGAATTTCTTCAGATATTAGACTAAGATAAACTGTTCATATAAAGCATTGTGTATATATGCATAAGCTATTCGTATTTCTACCCTTATTTTGTTTTAATAACTTGTTTGTCTCTAGATAAACCTTTCTTAAATTCTATAAAATTGTATAATTTTACTTGTTGCATGATAGTATATTAATTAAGAAATATTTATATAAAACTCTTCATTCAGTTAGAAAAAAGCAGGTTTCAGGAAATTTTGTTTCTGATTTTTAAAGCTTAACTCTATAGTGGCATTATATTTTAAAAGTTTCATATTTTTTTACTGAAATGTTATATGATAATACAAAAACCATACATCCAACAAAAGCTGCATATGGTTTTAATGAGCAAGATATTATGATGGCAATGAATAGCTATTTCAGTTACCTTATTTTTAAAAAAGTAGAAAAATAAAAAAATATACTCAGCATATTGTTTCTGATGTGCATTTCAGAATTACACAATGGAAAAAGATAAACATGTTGTTTATTAATAAATGGATATTGTGTGCCATCAGCAATGTCCTTAGATATGAGGGTAGTCAAAAATTTTTACAAATGTGTTACTGACTGAAGATCAATTTTTCTCTTTGAGGTGCCTGCATAATCCTGTAGTTTTTCACCTGATAAAAATGAAAGAAACAGGTAATATCTGCAAACCCAGCTATTACTTTAAATCTGCAAGGCACTTGTACTTAATGGTAACTTCTGATGCATTTTCTTTTTCAAAAATAAAAACTTCAAATTTCGTATTTTTGTTAAGCCTGTGCACTTGCTGAAGTATCTCTAAAGCTTCAAGTTTTTAGCTTTTCAAAACCTAGAATGTATTTTTCTCTTTTAAGAATGCAATATTCACCTTAAGCAAATTCAGAGCAATATATAGTATAAAATATGAAATTTTCTTCTTTGTCTACAAGTTTGTCCACCATGGAATATGACAACCACAGTCGCAAAAAATAACATATTTTATTGCAAGCTGGAAATAGTATATAGTTCTGCATATTTAGGTCTTCTTATCGAGCTCAGAAAAGTTGTCTAGGTTTGTGGTATACAGAACTTTCACCTATTAACTCAACTGACAGAAAGTATGATAACAGTAACATGGATTCTGTTCCTGGAACCTATAGATATTTTCCTGCAAAGCAATGCTTACTACTTCTAAAAGGCTGAACTTTTCCTAAAGGCACATTACCAAATAAAGGTTATCTAGAACCACAGATAGTTCAATGGTCCTTAGCTAGAAAAAATTACACCATAGAAGAGAATAGCACATGTTTAATAAAATAGGGATATAGACTCTTCTTTAACTACTTCATATTAGCTTAGCTCTTGTTTTAGATCTCAGAAAGAACAAATTTTATGAAGGAATGTAGTAGCATCCAAAATAAAATCTTTCTTAAAGTTCAAGGTCCGTAGTCTGGACCCATTTACACACAGAAGATGGGTAAATAGCTCTGGACAGTGTTCTGGATAGTGCTCTGAAATGCAATAATCAAGTTAAAGAGCTATTAATGACATATTCTTGTATCACAGAAGAAAGCAAATGTCAACTCAGTCTTCAAAAAGGGCAAGGAGGAGGACCAGGGAACTACTGGCCAGTCAGCCTCACCTCAGTCCCTGGAAAGGTGATGATGGTGAGGTTCATCTTGGAGGCCATCCATAAGCACATGTATCAGGAGTAGTCAGCATGGACTAACCAAAGGGAAATCTCGCTGGACCAGCCTGATTGCCTTGTACAATGGGACAACTGGCTGGATACATGAGGGGAGAGCACCAGTTGTTGTCTACCAAGACTTCAGTAAAACTTTCAACACTGCCACCCATGACATCTTCATAGGCAAAATCAGGAAGAGCAGGCTGGATTAGAGGACAGAGATCTGGACTGAGAATTGGCTGAATGGCAGCGTTCGGAGTTGTGATCAGTGTCACAAAGTCTACTTGAAGGCCTGTAGCTAGTGGTGTCACCCAGAGGTCAGCACTGGTCCAGTGATATTTAACTTATTTGCTGGGGACACAGTGCCTTCTCAGCAAGGGTGCTGACAACACCAAGCTGGGAGGAGTGGCCAAAACCCCAGAGTGCTGTGCAGATCTTCAGAAGGACCTCCACAGGTTGGAGAGATGATCAGAAGAAAACCTTCTGAAATTCAACAGGGGCAAATAGAGGGTCCTGCACCTGGGGAGGAATAACCCCAGGCACAGGCTGGGGGCTGACCTGTCAGAAAATAGCTCTGCAGAATGGGACCTAGGGCTTCTGGTAGACAATAAGTTGCCCAGAGGCCAGCAGTGTGCCCTTGTGTGAGGTGCATTAGGAAGAGCAATGCCAGCAGGTCAAAGGAGGTGCTCCTGACTGTCTACTTAGCCCTGGTGAAGCTATATCTGGCTTTGCTGTGTCCAGTTCTGGTCTCCCCAGTACAAGAGACAGGTGGAGCTCCTGAAGACAGCCAGTTGGACTCAGTGAATCTAGAAGTTCTTTTCAGACTAGATGATTCTGTGGAAGGCAGAGGGTGTTGGTCTTGTTCAGACTCCAGAAGAGAAGACTGAGAGGATATTCTATCTCCATATTTAAGTATGTGAAGAGAGAGTGTCAAGAGGATGGAGCCAGCCTCTTCTCAGTGGTGATGAGCAATAGGACAAGAGGCAATAGGCAGAAACCGGTGCACAGGAACTTCCACCTGAATATGAGGAAGAACTTCTTTATTGTACTCGTGACTGTGAACTGGAACAGATTGACCAGAGAGGTTGTGGGGTCTCCATTGTTAGAGATACTCAGGAACTTCCGGACACAACCCTGTGCAATGGGCTTGAGGGGACCTTACTTCAGCAGCGAGGTTGGGTTGAACCCACTGCAGTTCCTTCAAACCTGACTCATTCTCTGATTCTGCTATTTAACCCTGAACTGTTCTGCATGTGATTTTAACTCATCCCCATTTAAAAGAGAAATATTTTCAATGGAAACTGTGAATTTATAAATTTATGATCTGTTATGTGTTTCAGCTTTTGAAAAATATCATAAAGTAGAAGGCAATAAGATTGTGCTAATCCACAGAAATTGCCTTGCAGAATTTGCCATGAGAATAAACTGTAGTGTTTCTGTTGTCAATTGCTCCTTTAAAGATTATGTGCAGATTCGGTCTTTGATAAGTTTAGCAGTATTGTGTGTCATGGCATAGGATGTAAAGAAATGGTGAAATAAAAATGATGAGTCCATTTTAACACTAATCAAGGGAAACTGCAGAAGTCTGTTCTCATGGAACTACAATTATACTGTGAACTTCTAAGATAAGCTTTATTTCCAGTCTATTCCTCATTACTAATTCATGCAAGTACAATGATTACACAATGTAAAGAAGGCATTATGGTAATTTTTAGCATTATACAGGAAGATTTCATCATATTTTTAAAATATTACCTGTACTGGGGTGTATGTAAGTTTTCTGATGCTAAAAGAATGAAACTAGAACACTTCATTTTCTGATTTTTGGAATAAAAACACTATTAAGATAAAAGCAAGTGCCTCATCACCTAGTTTCATCCATCATTCACACTTCCTCTATTAGTTATTAAGCTCGGACTTCTTAGAAACTATGTTGAAAGAAAAAAAAATATTCAACTTAGGCTTCACTGTGAAACACCCAAATTCTAAAAGTGTAAGTATTTTCTAGAGAATAAATTTTTTTTCCCTCTGAACTATCAGATTGATATCATAGATCTTATCATAGGATGAGAAAACATTAGATAAGCAAACATACACCCTTATTATGTTTATAATTAGAACACTATAAGTGAAGCCAGGACTATTCAAACCTGCAAAATTTCTGCATGACAACTGTCCAATAAACAAGGATCTAACTGAAAAAGTAATGATCTTTGAACTCGGCAAAAGAAGATATCTGGGATTGAACTTTGCTCATATTGAAATCATCTTAATAATGTTGCTACATTGACTGAATACCAACATTTCACAAGGCCAGAAGTTATGTCTGTCCACAGATTTTGGACTGCAGTGAAACCTATGCAATTTAAAATTTGGGTCTTTTTGAGAGCATAAATTTCAGTGTATTTCTTTTTAAAATTCATCTGTGGCCCATCAATGTTTTTTGTAAAATAGGAACAGAAGAAAAATGGGTAATGAAATGCATATCCTACATATGACTCTGTGGATGTGGTCTAATGGTTGTGTGTTATTATACTGGTATGTAAGTACCAAAGAATACAGCATTTGATGAAGCTGTGTATCTGGGAGAGATAATCAAAGATGCTTAAAAGGGCAGAGAGATACTAGAAGTATGCAAAAAATGCAATTGTCACAGTAAAAGGCTCCTAATTTAGAACTGAGGTATGCTATCTCTTGAGGCAAGGAAGAAAGCAGTTTCACCAAGAATGCTCTGTTAGTCCTTGTTTGCCTTGCAGAGCACGTCACTAATGTCCTCACATGTCAATGGCATGGGATGCATTTGACTACCAGGTACCTCAAGCTAATTTCAAATTATTGGAATAAATTTAGTGTGTTCCAGTGAAGGCCTAGAGTCTCACTATCTGTAACGCTGCTGCTTCTTTTGAGAACACACGCAGGATCACTCTCGAGGAGAAAAGACAGCGCAGAAAGGATTCAGTGAATTAAAGATGATTCATAGTGCCAAAGCTGCAGATACAGCTTGTGCAAAAAGGACAGTGAAATGCAAAAACAGAGTAACAAAATGGCTGGTGGAAATGAAATGGAACCAACACAAGGAAACTGGTAAGTAAGGAGAAGGCAAAAAGCTGAGATGTTGAAATCGTGAGATAGGACAGAGAAGGTAAGGGAGCAAGGGGCTCCAATGCACTCAGTTTGCAGTCATTGCACACGTGAGGGCCAGATGATGTACTTCTGGTGTTGACCTTGAACATACCAAAAAATTCCCACAAGCACAAGCATAGAGTCTTTTCTTAGTAATCAGCAACCTCACCTTCATTAACACCACAGAGAACTCAAAGGCTGTCCCGTCATCTAGACACTCAGGAACCAGGTCATACCTCAGCCTCAGCCCATGGCCCCACTGTCACACTCTGCCACTAGCAGAGAGGGAGCTGGTACAGGTAAGCCTGAACTCTGTCCCAAAGGTGGTGGGCATGCAACTGGCTTCTCTGTTTCTTAAACCTGAGCCTGATACTAGGAACACTGTGATGTCCCCAGATACAGCCACAGTCTGCATCATCATGACCATCACTGCTCAGGCACACAAAGTGAGATGAAAATTGCCAATCGCTTTGGGATTGTATTTGTAACAAAGAAGATGCATGCAGCATTTGGACAAGATAACCTATTTGATAATTATTTTCAGTTTTACTTCTGTGTCTATAGCTGCCATTACGAGAATAGATAAAGAAATACTTGTGCGCACATAAAGCCTCATATAACACTACTGAGAAAGTTAGCCTGTGAAATTATTCTTTTAACTGTGACTTGGATTTAATGGGAGGCAATAGATTTGGCTGTGCTGAATGAAACGAGACTATGCTTTCTCAGTCACTAGCAAACTGGTGTTTCAATATTTATTTCATATCATAACTGACTAAAAATTTAATAATTTTTCTCCATTTCAACCCTAAAAATATTTTTTAATTTATTCACATGAAGCAGGAAATGTCTAGCATAGTAAGAAATATGTTTCATTGTGGGCAGAAGAAACAATTACCAGGATTAGGATATATAGAGCATATAGAAATAAAACTGCTATTATTCGCCATGTGAAATTTCTGTCACAAGATTAAATGAAAGAGAATACATCTAAATTATTTTGAAATATTTGTCTTAAACTGAAGAGTTAATTGGTTCAAAAAAAAGAGTAAATGAACCAGTTCAATAAAAAATAAATTGACTCATAAATTACCACAATATAATTGTTCATTACTGATAGGAAGATAAAAATTTATAAAATATATGAAGGGGAATATTTCCAAAAATTTGCCAATGCAGTAAAAAAAAGTGGAGAAATGAACAAAAGATTAAAAAAATTAAGTAAAATTAAGAAAAAAACCCAGTAGGTACTGCGAAGTGCAGAAATGTTTTCTACCGGACTCTGAATGTAAAATTTCCTCAGGGATGGCAGTTTCACCCTGAGCTGAAACTGCTTTGCTTTAACTCAGATGTACTTAGGTGCATGAAAGTTGAATACTCACAAGTTTTCCTCTAACAAGTTAAATTTTAGAAGAAACACTCTGAGGGCTTTCTTAGTCATTGACATTTCCACACAGAGCTGATATATGCCACCTCCAAGAGTGGCAGCACACACCACATAGGACTTTGCTGTGCAAAGAGAGAGCCAGTGTCACAATGTCAATTCTTCTAATTATTCACAGGTGTGAATAATTCTTCCAATTCTCTCTCTATGGAAAGGCAGGGAGGGTAGAAAATCACTTCTGCTCCATCATCATGAAGTTGCACAATCCTAAGTCCCAAGAGAGATTAAATATGAAGTGCATTTCAAACATATTTATTCCTCTTTACAGAAAAATATTTTGCAGTCTGTCAAAGAAGAGAAACTTAAAGCTTCATTTCTATTATGTCAAGCTGAAAAAAAGCGTATAAATGAGATTAATCTTTACTTTCTACAATTAACAAGAAATCAACACATTCATTTCTGATCACCAAGCAAACAGTATGTGGGATATGTGTCAAGTCTTAGCTGAGGAACTGCACAGCAAGGACAACTTTCTTCAAATTACTAGGGAAATTTAACAGAATAACTTGGGACCAGGCAATTTTTAAAATTGTGCACTACCTAAGTTTATGGGCATTAAAATATCTGAGTATATAAAGAAGAAAACAAGGCTCATAACCAGGTAGTAATGATTAAACTGCATGGTCATTTTCTATGCTCTTAAATAAATCTTTGACCAGCAACAACAAGAAGAAAAACACTTGGTATTACCTTTATCTGGTTTCTGTTCATTAAAGTGGGACCAAACAAATAAACAAATGAGGAGCAACTATCAACAAAGTGCTATCAGAAGTCATCACTGTGTTTTAGTAGGAGAAGATCCCTATTACCAGCAGTCTTGAATTCCACTGGAAATACAACAGAAAATGTCCTCCAGAGCCTTTTCCTCAGAGAGTGACCAGAACTTCTGAGGGCACATTCGTTCAACAGAGAGTGGGGAGCAGAAAGCTTTTCCTGTGCAGCCAGACCTTGCTATAAACTTTCAGCAGAATTACAAAAAGGAAGGAACCTTGAAAGATCACCTTCATAAGAAAAAGAACCTAGATGAAACTCTCTACTACCCTGTCCCATCTTACCTTGAAAATCTCTAGAGATGGGGACTTCACCATGTCACTAGTCAAAGTTACTGTAAAGAAGGGTTTGTGCTTTTAACTGTCAGAGCTGTTTCTTTGGCTTTTTAGAATGGTTTTAGATGGGGTTCAGATTTTTGAAGATTGGTAAAAAGGGTATTATTAATAAATGGAAGATAACTCCTGCTATTTGTCTCAGGAAACCAAACATTCCTTACCCATTAATTTGAGAAGAACATGGGGAACACCTTGGATATTTACTCATTTTGGTCTATTATCTAAGGAAAAACTGTTCCAGGGTAACACAGCACTGTTTTGATACTGACATACTTCTGCATACTTCTGCACAACCAGTACAGTTTTGTTCCCAGAGCTCCTACCTATACTCTGTCTTTCAGTTAGACCTCTTCCTTCTTCCACACTGGCAAACAAGAGATGCACACATTGGGAATGCACAGGTTTTGCCTTTGTGACTTGCAAACTAGAAATTTCAAAGGCTGTCAGGTCCATTTTGTTCTAAGAAATTTCAAACTGTAATAAACTTCTAACATCCATTTCTGTTTCTGTGAATCTGCTCTGCATTAGTAAGGTCAGATTCCCTCCTGAAGAAGGAAAGAGCACTTTTGTCAGATAATCTGCTTAAGCAAACCTGTTAAAAATAATGTGGGGCTTCTTCTCCTTTTAATAAGTACTTTGTACCTGTATATGACAAATGTTCAGGCAAGTGAAATTTCCTATGCCTTTACATTTCGGCCGTACTGAAATGGCAGAACCATTTAGTTTCTGTTAGTGAAAATCACTGCAGAAAATGATTGTCAGAGAAATGTTTAGCTCTGATTTGTAATGTAATAGTGTTGTTACTCAGGAGTAGATTAATTATCTCCTTACATAACTGAACATGACTCCGGACATAGCTGTTAGAAAGCATTAATTTCTCATGCAAAAATTATTTTAGCAGGAATGTCTAGGGCACTTGCACCCACAGGTCCTCTATATCTTATATGAAAGTCAAGCCTACTACTTGTGATACTAATGATGTCATTAGAAAGATTTTTGGATGAAAATTTATCCAACTTCTTTGATTAATTTTGAAATAATTTTAGAGACATTTCTACTATTCTAAGTATAAGAAATACTTATTACCAGATAAAAATCCAAAACTAATACAGAAGTTCTAGACTTATCAAATAATAATATAATAAGTACCAGTAATGACATCTTTTGAGGTGGCGGCTATTAGTAAAGTCATTCTAAGTTTTTAATTGGTATTCATGAAAAGTGTCAGAGTATTTTAGAATAGGGGGTTTAAATTTATCACAAGCCTGCTTCCCCCCACCCCTCCTGTATATGCAGGTGGTTTGTAATACAACCTCATTGTCTTCTCTCATAGATATTTGACAACCCACATATTCTGAAAGTTTTAGCTTACATTTCATTTTTTCTGCTGAGTGTTTAGGGGTTCTGTTATTTTTTTTCCTCCTTTATTGCAGTGTTTATAGTGAGTCTTTACAGGACATTGAAATACAATTTCAACAAGAAATTGATATAATCATATTTTACTCAAGAAGAATTTGGTATTTTATGAACAAGATTAAAAATTTCTATTTTATTTTTTGCAGGTCAAAAGATTAGATAGTTAAATAACAACTGTAGTATACAGGAGTTTTTCTCAAGAGTACCTCTATAGCAAACACTCTTTCCTGGTGAAAGAAAATAATTTATAAATTAAGTTTCTGGATAATGTAATTTTTCTAAATAATTATTGTTCATTCTTTCATTATACTGGTCTTTAATTTGATTACTCTATTTTTGAATCTTTTGTTTCTTTGTTTTCATGTACCAGAGGAATAGTAAAGTAGAAATATCAGGGACTTATAACACTTTTATCATGGCCTTTATAAGGTCAAACAAGGCAAAAATTTTAACATTATAGAAGCAGTGAGAAATTCTTTGGAATAAAGAGCCTGTTTTTGTTCATTTTTATTATATGAGGGTGATACAAGTACCCTTCTTTCAGTTTTTGTATTTAAGACCCAATTTTGGTCTTGCTTAAACTAAAGTTTCCTTTGTGTGTGTGTATGTGTGTGTAAAAGTGCACTAAAACACATCAATCCCTTCCAAACTATACATCAGTTTGGAAGCTGAAAAGAGAGAAAATCTGATTTTCTTTTCAATTTGAAAAAAAAATAAAGGAGAAAAATGTGGTAACTACTGAAAAATGCCCCAAACAATTAGTCCATTGTTCTCTAAGGTATTAGAAAATAAATATTATGCATTTTACAGTCCTTTTAATAGGATCTAGATCATAGAATGTTAGGGGGTTGGAATGAACCTTAAAGATCATCTAGTCCCAACCCTGCTTGGCATGGGCAGAGACTCCTCACACTGGACCAGGTTGCTCAAGGCCTTGTCCAACCTGGCCTTAAACACTGCCAGGAAGGAGCATTCATAGCCTCCTGGGCAACCTGTTCCAGTGTCTAACAACCCTCACAATAAACCACTTTTTCTTAATATTTAACTTAAATTTCCCCTCTTTCAGCTAGTACCCATTGCTCCTTGTAATAACCCGATCACTACAATTCTTGACAGAGTCTCTCTCCAGCTTCCCTGTAGGCCCCTTTCAGACACTTGGAGGCTATTATGAGGTCTCCACACAACCTACTCTTCTCCAGGTTGAACAGTCCCAACTCTCTCAACTTGTACAGTAGGTGCTCTAGTCCTCTTTCCAACTTTGTGGTCCTCCTCTGGACTTGGTCCAACAGTTCCATATCCTTTTATGCTGGGGACACCAGACTAGGTGGGGTCTCAGAAGAGAAGAGTAGAGGGGAGAACAACCTCTTTTGACCTCCTGGCCACACTCCATTTGATGCAGCCCTGGATTTGGTTGTCTTTCTGAGCTCTGAGCACACACTGCTGGCTCATGCTAAATTTTTCATCAACCATCACCCCAAAGTCTTTCTCTGCAGGGCTGCTCTCAATCACTTCCACACCCAACCTCTAAGTGAGCCTGGAGTTGCCATGACCCAAGTACAGGACCTTCCTCTTGGTCTTGTTAAACTTTATGAGATTCACACACGCCCACCTTTCAAGCCCGTCCAGGTTCCTCTGGATGCATCCCTTCCCTCCAGCATATTGACTGCACCACACAACTTGGTGTTGTCAGTGAACTTGCTGAAGCTGCACTCAATCCCACTGTCTGTGCTACTGATGAAGATGTTGAACAGTACTGGCTCCAGTACCAACTGCTGGGGACACCACTTGTCTCTGGTCTACACAGGGAAAAAGCTGTTTACCACAACTCTTTGTGTGCAGCCAGACAGCCAGTTCTTCATTCACCAAGTAATCCATCCATCTAATCCATATGTCTCAGATTTGGAGACAAGGATGTCATATGAGACAACGTCAAATGCTTTGTATAAATCCAGGTCGACAAAGTCAGTTGTTCTGTCTCCCCCAGTGCTGTATTCCCTGTAACTCTGTCAGGCATGATTTCCCCTTTGTAAAGCCATGTTGGCTGTTACCAATCACATCCTTGTTTTCCATGTGCCATACGATAGTTTACTGGAGAAGCTTCTCCATGATCTTGCCTGGCACAGAGGTGAGACTGTAGTCTGTGAGTCCTGTAGTTCCCCAGGTCTTCTGCTTTCCTCTCTTTAAATTGGGGGTTATAATTCCCTTTTTCCAGTCACCAGGGACTTCCCCTGACTGCCACAATTTTTAAAAAATGAGGCATAGTGGCTTAGCAACTTTGTCTGCCAGCTCCCTCAGGACCTGTGGATGATTCTCATCAGGTCTGTGGACTTGTGCACATTCAGGTTCCTTAGATGGTCTTGAATCTGTTCCTTTCCTGCAGTGGGCTTGGAGCCTTAATTCTCCCAGTCACCACATTTGTTCTTCTTGACTTGCATGGTGTGGCTGAAGCACCTGACATTGAAGATTCAGGTATAGAAACTGCTGAGAACCTCAGCCTTCCTTTTGGCCAGGGTAGTAAGGTCTCCTGTTTCCTTCTGGAGAGGGTCTACATTATCCCTACCCTTTTTTTTGTTGTTTTGATTGCAATACATCTATAGAAGTCCTTCCTGTTAACCATAATATTTTTGGTCAAATTCAATTTTAGCTGGGTCTTGGTTTCCCTAACTTTATCTCTATCTTCCTGTACAATTCTCCTGTATTTCTCCCAGGACACCTGTCATTTTTTCCACTTCCTGAAAGCTTCTTTTTGCACTCTGAGCTTGCTCAGCAGTTCCTTATCCATCCACAGAGGCAACCTGCCATTTTTACCTGATTTCCTCCCTGTTGGGATGCATTGCTCCTGAACTATGATTCTAAAATAAATTAATATTATTTCTTTATTCTTATTTTTATCACTTATGATATATTGGTTAATTTAATTGAACTTAAAATATGTAACAGCTGTTATTTAAAATGCTGTTTGAAAATAATTGTAGTTAAAATTTAATTCTCAGCCTTAATTTTTATATTAAAAGTAAAAATCAATTGCCTAATAGAGATATTATTCCTTTTCTTTCTGTTGCAGAATTAAAAACAGATAAAAACTAGCAACTTATATATGAAGCCATGAAATTGCTCCAGTAAACTTGAATAGACATGAGATTAAGTGAAAGTAGGAGTTAAATTAGAAGTTTTGGAGACAGACATTCAAAGAGCTTAGAAAAAAATAACATGAAGAACTGTGTCAAAACTTCTTCACAGAAATAAATCTTTTCCTGGGAGGATTTTAAATAGTTAACAAAACTAATTAATAAAGTTAATAAAAGTGTTTCTTTTTTTTTATATTTTATTTTACACTTCTGTATGTAAAATGTTAAATTACTTTATACTGCACATTGATAGCAGAACTACAATTCAATCTCCTTTAATTTATAACAGAGCTCTGGCTTACAACATTCTTTAAAGCTGATTTAAAACTGCCCATAACTGTCTCTCACCAAAACATCAAAATTCTAACTGCAGAAGAAAATCAAACAGGGTGTACATTCTGCATATAGATTGTAAATAGTTTTTATAAATATTTAGGGTTTTTTTCTCCCTGTGGTGACTGGAACTGGTCCAGCTTGGACTTACCATCCTGGAGTGATATGTTCATCACAAAGCATTCGCAATCACCTTCTTTATCCACTCTAGTTGTTTTTCTCTGAAGCATCATCACCATAATGCACCTACATTTTAGTGACATTTATGTCCTTCTTCCTTTTCTCTTGCACTCCCTTCCAGTACTCTTAGAGTGTACTCTAAGACTCAACTGAAAAAGGCCATGAGTACGTTAATGGCACTTAGGAACAGACATTGTGTTCCCAGCAGTACAGTGATAAGTACACTTATCAACTTGTTGCATAAAAGTACTGTCATAGGGATGCGTCATCTGTACAAAGTGTTCTTTTTGGATAGGTGATTCAAGCCTAGAAGCAGCACATAATGAACAGGAATGCAGTTAAAAAACTAAAGCCTGTGGATGTTACCTGCTGAATGACAGGTCAGTGCTAGAATAAAACTTTTTTTAAACTTAGTATATAGATGGTAACATTAGGGACTTGACTCAGCTGACTGACTCAAATAAACCACTGAGCCCCAGATACCTACGCTTGGCAGATGAAATTAAGAATTCTAAAAGCACACATTTGGTATTTAAATTTGCAGTCTGCATTTTCTTCCAGGAATTTAGCATTATCTTCAACAACCACTTGTTAGAGGCAACAACAAGTTGTTGCTGTTGTTGTCTTCAACATTCATTTGTTCTTTATTCATCCTATAGTTTCAAAGTTTATAGTTTTAAGTTTTTCTTCCTATCTATTTCTTTAATTTAATCTTTTGCTAAAAAAAAAAAAAGGGTGAAAATTTGAAATGCATATTATGGTACAAGAGCCAGCACTTTAAAACAACCAGTCAATAATTTGAAGTGGGACAGAGCAAAGTAAATTTTGGAGGCTGTGATAGAATCATAGAATCAGACGGGTTGGAAAGGACCTCTGAGATCATCAAGTCCTACCCTTGACTGTGGCACTTATTAAACTGTGGCACTAAGTGCCACATCCAGTCTCCTCTTAAACACCTCCAGGGATGGACAATCTAACACCTCCCTGGGCAGCCCATTCCAATGCCTGATTACCCTCTCTGTAAAGAATTTCTTCCTAACATCTAACTTAAACCTCCCCTGGCAGAGCCTGAGACCGTGCCCACTAGTCTTACTGATAGTTGCCTGGGAAAAGAGACCAACACCCACCTGGCTACAATCTCCTCTCAGGGAGTTGTAGAGAGTGTTGAGGTGTCCTTTGAGCCTTCTCTCCAGCTAAACAACCCCAGCTCCCTCAGGCTCTGCTCACAGGACTTGTGTTCAAGTCTCTTCGCCAGCCTTGTTGCTCTTCTCTGGACCTGCTCCAGCACCTCAATATCCTTCCTGAACTGAGGGGCCCAGAACTGGACACAGTAATGGGCAGTAGATCAATGGACAGTAGATTCAAATCATGTGAAATCAAAAGGAACAGTGATTGTAGTAGCTGCAAATGGTTACCTTTATGGCTGCAGACTGGTTTTCCATCTACCTCCTTCCTTTTATTATCTCATTCTCATATCTTACTGAAACGATTGTCTTTTGGACTGTGCAAATTTAGGTCTTTGTGAATATATGTTTTTAATTTCTATTTTGGAAAATCTTCAGTGAAGTTTGAGGTCTTCCTGTGAAGTGACACCTTTGACTCTAAGGTTATCATTCATCTTCTGTCTTCTACAATTTCTAGTGAATTGGGAAATGCTTTTGTCTGAATTCAATCCACTTTTATAGATTAACTAAAGGTAGATCTGCTCTATGCAAGAGAATGCAGAACAAAGGTTACAAACCTTAGTCTGACTTGCATCTACTATGTGTCACAGTGCACTGCTCTACAGAGAAACTAACTGGTGTTCCAAAATGCATATTAACTGAAACAGTTAAATTGCTGCCAGTTATAACAGAGGTATTGAAAGAGAAATGTGTTTTCCACAACTGATATTGAAAAAGGGGGTGGGGGTGTGTGTATAAAAATAGTCAGCTGCAAAATTCATGTCTGGCAACTCATTCAGGGGATTGCTGGCAGGGCTAGAGAACCAAACAGAAGAGGTTATCAACCATGCTGCCCAGGAGCAGAAAGATTATGTTTTTTTGTCTCCAGTATCTGACAAGAAGTATGCAATTTGTGTGTGGGCAAGCATATGTATGGTGTTCTATGTTCTGGGGTTGAAGTAATGAAATCTTGCTTTTGTAAGTGAAAGCAGACTAAAACCATAAAGCATTACTGTTGCTTTGTTTTAAAATCTCATGGTTTTAATTATATTCTTTGTGATTGAGAGCTGAGAAGGAACCTGAGCAAAATTCAGCACTTGCACTTGTTTAATTAAAAACAAAATCAAAAGCTGAAAATTAATTTCTAAACTTTTTCTCAGTTGTCAAAGTCCACAGGCAGAGCAAACTGAGCTGTCTTATTTCATCAGTAGATAAAACAATAAATACAAATCTAGTCCAGGGTGACTAACTCAGGTTCAGAAATTTTAGACAAATAATTCAGGTCAGATCTGGTATTAAAATGAAAATATGTTATTTCACTAGAGTGTGAAATATTATTTAGGAAAGCAGAGAGCATTATTTATAGTTTTGAAGATTACGTACTTTACTCATTTTGTTAAACTCCTTCTCTACTGTAACATGGAGTGGTAAATGTTTCAGGGTAGACTTTATGAAGAAATGAAGCGGTAAATTGCATTATGTTTTGTATTATCACTGTCTGCCACTAAACAATGCAGCATCAAATTGAGCTCATATGTACAACAGCTTTTACTAGAAAAAACATCAATTCTGAGCAACTCGTTCTGTAATAGCAAGTTTTCTTCCTCATGCAATCTCAAGTTGTTTTTCTGTGAACTTTTTGAGTGTACTGCACAGCAGTGTGAGCCCAGGTTCATTAGTTTTTGAAGTCTGCAAAGACATTTCATTTAGTCCATCAAACTGGGGAGGATGCTCTGGTCTGGCTAAATTGTGCTGCCTGTGGCATCCCACTGAATGCCCTCTTGCAGCCTGTATATGCTGTGGGTAACAGTCATATATGTACACTCAGTACAGGCATCAGTGCTAACAGCTCCAGTATTGGATGTCTCCTGCAGCCTTCATCATGTGTCAGGAAAGGGGCTATGACCCATCATCCTCAGCTGCTGAAAGGAGATGTCTGGCTCTGAAAGTCAGAGCATCTGAACCAAGAGTAAGAGTTTTAAAATGCATTAGTTGGGAAATGCTAAGTCCCTGTCTGGATATTTTGGTAGATTAACTAGTCTTTCTTCATAAGAAACTGGTCTACATCTGTCTGGTTGCACGCATAGATGTATTTAATATGTATTAAAGGTATATCCTTGGTCAATTGGCTTCATGTACCATCTAGGAAAAAATTATTTGCTGTGGATAATAAATGGTATAGAGATCAAACTTCTCAGTAATGTCACTAAGCCCCTGGAAAGGTCAGAGCAATCATAAAGTTATTGTTTGGACTTACTCCTGTATCTGCCTCTGAGCAGGTCAGTCTCTTCTGGAATTAAACTGCAGTGGTCATTTTGATGGCAGGAAAACCTGAAGAAGAGCAGGACATACTCTAGGCAAACAAATAAATAAGAGGAGATGGAATTAAACACCTGACTGTGATTTACTGTTTAATATACACTGTGTTCATGGTGAGTCACAAGTTAGAGATGACCAATTCCATTCATCACAGAGTACGTTATTCTTCATTACCACGCATTTAAAGATCATTACAGTGTAAGTAAAAAGCACTTCTAGAAAGAAAGATGAATGAAATTTACCATTTTGCTAAGCACCCAGAGGTTTTTATGTTTCCCTGCTGTGTGTCACTTTTTAGTATGACACTTTTTCTTCCATTAAGCAAATCACTTTAAAAAAATTTGCTACATCTTTCACCTCTGAAAATGAAGGTGCTCTGTATCTCAGCTTACAAAAAAAGAAGAAACCTGAAGGGTTTTTCTTGACCAAATCCCTTTGCCTGTGGGAGAGGAAGAGTATGAGATGAAAATAAATGTCATTGGTCTTCTGAGGAGAATTTTCCTTTTCACATACCTTATTGCTGGACAGTTTGTTTCCAAACCCTCTTTATGCATGTTTTAGAAATTTTTCTTTTATTGTTTTCAGATATTTCAGAAATTCTCAGTAAAGAAGCCTATTAATAGCTACAAAATTGGCCAGTCATTGTATAGACATTATGAGAAATTAAAACCTGTTTTTTATGAATAAAAACCTTGTATCAAAGTCATGCTACAGAAGCTGAAATACTTGTGTCAAAAAAATTCTACTGGTGGAAACAGTTCAACTATAAAACAGCTGTGTGCACTGATGGCTGAAGAAATTACCATTTTAGTGTAATGGCTCATATTGTTGAAAAACTCCACTAAAGATGATGAAAAAAAAGAACATTAAATGTTTTTTATTATAAAATATTATTAACTTTTCACATGATTGGGCCATATGAAAGAGATGGAATAGGAAAAGGTAATTTAAAAAATAATTAAAATTGATATTTGCAAAAGGTTTATTACCTAGATTTTTAATAAGGTTTTCTGCCAGCTGCTCTTCTTCCTGCTGTTCCAGATTTTTCTGCTAGAAATCAGTCATAGATTTTAACAGTAATTCGCCTGTCACCAGGAATTTTAATTGTCAGTATGATAATTTATTAAAAAAAAGAGGTTCATCTGCCTTCTGCTATGCAGCAGGTATTTCCATAGATTCAAAAAAAGCGATTGTGCAAGCATGTGCTGTACAATAGAAATAACACAGCAGGAAGAAAAACTGCTGTGTATGAGCAGTTGTCTAGTGCTAATATTTCTGAAGGTGTAAATACCAATGAGGGGTCTAGTGCTATGGGCTATGGTATACGCTGCCTTGGATGAACTGCTTTTATATCACTGGAGATATTTGAAGAGCCTTTTCACCAAAGGAGTTTGTGCACTAAATAAAAAGGGGACTTTTAAAGTAGTTGCTCTTTATCCCAGCTCTGCTCAAGGCTGCAGTGGGGCAGGAGCAGGATGGGGACAGATGCTGCTCTCCCAGAGTAATAAATGCTTGGGTTTGGGATTTGAAACCCACAGTCCTGTCTAACAGACTGCATGGTTAAATGTACATAGATCCTCACTGATAAAGGATAAAACTAAGTAATTTTTTGCAGTGAGAAGAAGGCACATAATTAATAGTTAATCAAGAAAATATGGTATAGTAAGTATCAATTTGCTATTTAATACTAAACAGTAATAGTAAACTACTATTTAGTAATTTATAAATTAGGAAATTGAGTAGCAAATAGTAAATCAAGGCTATAACTAAGGCTTCTAGTGTTGTTTTGTAACCATGGGAAAATACTGTTTCTCTTTTTCTATATGAATTAATATTTAAAATATCCTTTTTGTACCAAACTCGCATGTATAAAGAAACATGAACTCTTAACTGTTGGGAGCACAGGGCATTTTCATCCTTTACTTTAGGCACCTGCTTGAGTCACTGCAGCGAGAAGGGTAGTTGGCTATTAACCCTCTACTGTTAGAGGAGAAAGTTAAGGCTTAAGATGCTCTGAGAAAGACTGTGTATATCCATCTTCATTGGCTCTAGAAGGAACTTACTAAAATTCAAACTTACATAGCTCAGTTTTCATAAACTGTTGGTCATTGTTGCCAGATTTGGGGCACCAGACTCTGTGCTCCACATTGAAATTTAGTATTGTCTACATTCTCCATCTCCTTTCTTTAAGTTTGCTTCTATGATGACAGGAACAAGGAAGAGAGAATACAAGAATATATAGGTGAAATTCTATTTACCAGTCTCAAGACTATACATCTTTATACACAGTGATGACTTAATGAAAACTGTGCAAGTAGTCTTAAGTGTAAAGTATCACTTTGCTCACATATGAATGGAGAAACCAGCGTGTACATCCAGCCATATAAAGACTGAGATTGACTCTGAAACTTGTTAATTTATGTAGATTCATGGTCCCTCTTCTGTATTCTCCTTACAACAGCCTTACGCTGGTCTGATTCTGTTGAATCAAATGGAATCACTTAAGTGCAACTGCATCAGCATGGGTGCAATCCAACACAGTACTTCAAAATCGTAGAAAGGTACTTACAGATCACTTTGTATTAAACATGAAAATTATCAGGCATCATTATTTAGTGACCAAGAATGGCTTATCTTTTAGCTTTATTCTCTGTACCTGTGGATGTTGTAGCTTTCTGGGGAAAGGGGTTCCTTTTCTTGTGGAATTGATGGAGTCTTTTCTATGAGCCTGACATCTGCACTGTTACAGAAGGAGGATGTTGGGTGTAATGGATTAAAGCACTCCTCTCAGAGACCGGCTTTGTATCTCACTGGATTGTTTTGATTGATGGGTCAAATAAACTGTGTTGTCTGGGAGGGAGAGGAAGGGTTAGGCCTAGGCCTTGAGCCAGCATGGCCATGTCCGTGCAGAGCACATGGCTGGAAAAGAGGTGTCACTGTGCTGGCAGTGGGGTCTGCCTGGTGGCCAGCCTACACCACGCTCCCTGGAGCCTGTGAGTGGCTGTGGCACTTTGGCTAGGGGGACAGTGAACCTTTACTCCTGTGGGCAATTTAAACACCTATTTTCTGTATTTCAGTTCTTTTTTTTCGCTTAATTTGTATGGAGTTTGTGTTTGCTGGGTGTAACAAAGGTTCCCTTATTATAGCAATTCTTGCTAGTCTCAGTAATCTGTTGTAACACTTTTGGGAAGTTGGATGTTATTTCTGTAAAACCCTTTTTGCCACAACACCTATTTTCTCACCAAATTAAAAGAAATCTCTTAGAGAAAAATGTGTAGCTTTTCTCCAGTGAACTCAAGGAATCAAAGAATCAAAGACTTTGCAAGGGTTCATGTGGGCAAAATCTCTTGAAGTCTCAAATTAAGGTCTACAACCGGTAAAAGCATGGAGCTTCTGCACCAGGGTGTAACAGTTCCTGACAAGTTCTCAAGAAATGTGTATGCCAAGGACAAATAATCTAGAGCAGAATTCAGTGCAATGCCTCCTTTGTAATATCTGAAAGTAGGAAATTATGGGGACAATGCAATGATAAAGCAGAGATCTCTTTCAGATCTTCTAGGTATGGGAGAGGGCAAAGCTGCAGCCGTGCCATCAACCAGGACAGCTAGTATTTAAGGTCGTCCATCAGGCTGATAATAAAGGAATTTTACCAGGAACTTCTTTGAAAGGTTTGCTTTTATCAGAGATCTCCCACCTCTAGCAGAGGGTATTATCTAGGCACTAAAATACAACTGCCCCTGTGAAATAGAATAAAACTCATCCCATCTCCTGAATTTACCAGATATTGGCTAGCAGGATATTTAAACTGGGGAGTTTAAAACATCCCTCCAACAGAGATTTATGATAGGCTGGCAACACTAATACCCAAATGAAAAATACCACTCTGCAGCATGATGTCTGGAGTCTGCAGAATGCAGAATGAGTTCAAAAAGCCAAGTCTCTCTTCTCCTCTAGACACTAATCAGGTTTACATTTCCCTCTCTGTTACTGGACACTTTTTTCTGTTGTTCTTTTTTTATTCTTCTATGCCTCAATAAGCTTTCTGTGCAATATATGCTGAGGCAAGGTTTCCACACACTTGGATGTCAGGAACTCAGAATTTCACTTAGCACCAAAAATTATCTAGTACTGATCAGGAAAAACATTTTATTCATGGAAGTGATAGTTTGGTAAATTCTAAAAGGTAGCATTTATTAAAACTTCTCCTGTTCAAAGAATTGTTTTAAATTAAAACTAAAGGATTGTGCAATCTATTTTATTATTTGTATGGAACATCGCTTCAGTTAAAATCAAAAGGAAATGCCATTAAACCAAGCAGCAGTCTAAGTCATTTTTATATGACTCCTAGCTCTTAATAAAAACATAGCTGTTCGTGTAATTCACTATAATGTTGGATAGCAATAAAATGTCTTCCTCATTACAATCAATACCTATGAATAGCAAAGACCTGCAGTGTGCCGTGGCCTTTCTCAACAGGCAACCTCGCTTGGTGGTAAGGAAAATTGCTATCGTCTTATATGGAACCATTTTAGCATCACCCTGAGCTTAATAGAGCAGTCTTTCATTGCCTGTTAACAAGCTGAGGTATTGCCAGGAAGTGTTTAAACTGACAAATGCTGTCAGCGCTCTTTCCTTGCAAAGATTAATCTTTTTGGCGTGTGTAGTGTGTTAACATTAGTTTGATTTCTATCAAAACATACGTTGATTAGTTTATTTGACAAACCAATCAGTCTGTTAGTTCAGGATACAGGAAGTGTCTTGATAACAATAGCCAGATATCAGCATACCAGTGGTAAGTGGGAGTCCCTATGTTTGCCCTTAATTTCGTCATCATTTCAGGTACATTAAAATATGGAGCAGGTACAAATCTTAAGGGCTGTATTGTGTAGCCCTGCCTGGTGCTCTGTAGTCACTAGTTCTTCCTGTGCAACGTATACAAGACATTGCTATTGTAGTGACAAGCCACATACATCAAAGTGATGGAATGACAAGCACCTCATAAAGGCCAGACGTGCTGACATTGTGCAGGCATTTATAGTCCTATATGTACTTGCAGTTGCTTATAATGCATACTCATAATACCATGCATAAGTAGAACAAATGAAGGTACACAGTATTTATAGAGATTTTGTGTAAGGTGAATGGTCACATAAAGAAATTTAAGGAAAGAATTGTTCCATTACTCTGTATCCTGAAAGGGAAAGGATCAATCCTAAAAAATTTTGTTAACAGGAGAAAAATAAAACATATAGGCTTTTTGGGTACATACATCAATTTTATGATTGCAACAGTTGGAGTTAAAATAAGGATGCATTCTTTGTGCTGCAGCATCTTCTGAATTACAGAAATGGTCAAGCACGCTTTGACCATCTGCCTTCCATTTTTGGAAAGCTTTCACAGGCTGTTAAGAGACAGGGAGAGGCAAGAAGAAACACTGAAGAAGATGGGCTGGTGTGTGCTGCTGTAGGCACTTTCCTTCCTGCTTGATTTTATTGCAATCTCAATTCCATAATTTATCACAAGGTAACCACTTTAACCCTCATGGCACAAAGCTGTGCTGTACTTATCCTGCTCCCTCTTTTGCTGAGTGCTCTTCAGGTAGACCTGGTGAATGATGTGTTATTTTTTAAGTATCATAGAACTAGCAGTGATGTTGTTTCTGAGTCTTATGGTTAGGATTTTACTTTTCAGTAAGGACGTCATGGTTTTTATTTTTTAGGGGAAATGTACAATATTATTCTCTGAGCATTTCCAGGAGCCTGTAGCTTAATCAGATTTTCTAGTTATAAAATTCTTGAGGAATATATTTGTTGCAGGTAGCTCAGTTTGCAAGCTCCAGTTCCAGCTGCTGGTTGAGCTGTGGGCAGAGAGAGCCCGAGACAAGAAGCCATGAACTGCTGACCCTTTGCATAACAAAGGGCACCCAAAGGGCACTGGGACCTGTGGAGCAGCCAGAGGAATGGACATTGAGAGACACAGCAGGAGGCAAAGATTTGGGAAGATGAGCAAGAGTTTCATGTGCTTGGACTGTGAGGGTATGAAGAGCCAACGGGGTCCTTGTTTGGGGGTCTCTCCTCAGAGGCACCAGCTTGGGCTGTTTCTGTGTTACTGAGCCATGAATAAATTACATTATGGAAGGAGACCTCTGAGATTCTGCTGTAGGAAACCTGGTCTGACTCTGGGTGTGTAGAGACTCAATTGAGCGAGGCATCCATTGGCCGCATGCTGTGAAGGGGCTTCAATCCCAGCAGTGAAGGTTTCTGGCCTTGGGAGTGTGACTGCCCGAGAGTCTTGTGAGCGGTGGGAGAGGGAAGTTTCCATAACAAAGTGGAGATGGATGTGAAGGGGAAGGAAGACGCAACTGTTAGTTTGAACCTTCTAATTTCAACTGGTTCTCGTGAAACAATTAGGAATTTCATTATGTCTTTTGTTTTGAGCTGGAACAGTTATTAGGCTCTTTAGATAAAATCTTCTATTTTCATGAAGTCTGGAAGCAACCAAAAAACCCGCTTTCAAATTAAGTAAGGATCTTTCGTTGAGAGTTACTTTTTCATTCCCCTGTCTAACATAAACTTAAGTTGTAGCCTTTCTGAGACATGTAGTTAATATGTGGGGAAAAGTGACTCTAGTGTTTTTTTCTTTATGCTCTCAGGAATGCCTGGAATACTATAGTAACTTAAAAAAGAAGAAAAAAAATTAATTAATAACTTTCTTACACCAGCTGTGGGTTTGAATCCGTATTTCTTGCTACTTTTCTCAAGATACGCAGCCCTAGAAATAAGGTTTCAGAGCAAGAGAAAAAAAAGCTAAAATATAAAGAGATACAGATTCTCACAAAGGGGGGGATTGTCTTCTTTTTTTCTTGAAAAGCCTCAATGGAATCAAAAGGAGGACAGAGCAGTGCTATACAGTTCCCTGAAAAACAGTCCTCCTCTATATCCTGGAGAAACAGGATTTTGCATCAAAATCAGGCTCATGCTACAACAAGTCTCAATACAAGCACTGTATTAGTGGAGACATGGGGGGAGTTGAGAGGAGGGAGCAATCAAAAGGAAACATACAGGAAACTCCCACTTCATTTAAAGCACTTCCTAATTGCTATGTTCCTGAAATAATGTTTGAGATAACTCTGAAATTTCATGTGTTCTAATTACCTACAGCAAAATAAGATACGAGTTATTCAAGAATCTTTCCATATCTGTGAAATGCCAGTGAGGGTTGAATGTACAGCCTCTCTAGATCAGGAGACCAAGTTAAATTGAGTGCTGACACTGCATAATAACAATGTTCTTCTTCATAAAACGTTCGTTATATTGTGGGCCAAAGGTTTCCTGTTTCCCTGAGCTGTGGGATTTAGCACAGTTGTGTAAGTGCTCAGAATTTTATGCAAAAGCCAGTAGGTATGCTTCTGATATTATAGAGATATCTGAAGTTTTAACTAGCTACACTTTGCACAGCTTGTGAGAAAAATTTAGGCACACATAATTTAATTTCTAGTTCTCTTTAAGTGGGGTTTGAAGGACGCTTTCCAAAATGCCGATCTGATTTGGTTTTTTGTCCATTTATTTATAACTTTTTACCTGAGATAGCTTATTTTGAATGTGTAAATGAGAGGTGATCAGAAATAGTGCCTATGCATACATCAGGCAAATAAAACATAGAAGGTTAGTATACTGTGGTAAGTTTGCGTATCACTGGGGATGAGACCAATGTTTTTGTCATCTGGTCCTCATGACTATTTAAAAAAAATGCAGAAAGCATTTCTGTATAATGTACCATAAAACACTTTGGAAGCAGAAATCTTTCTCTTCATAATCATGTAATTGTACTTCTGTTCCAAAATATATTTATCCATACTCAGAAGTTTTGGAATCTAGTTTGTTAGAAGTTCTGGACTTCTAAACATTTATACTTACTTTGAGCAGATTTTAATTTTTGGAGAAGATTCTCAGTGCTAAACAGAAGCATTTTCATTGAAGATTGCATCTGCTGCAAAGGAACAGCAAATGGATGTTAATATCAGTGAAGATATTTGCAATTTGGAGGCTTTTCTTGTTTTTGGTGGTTTTTTTGTTTGGTTGGGGTTTTTTTAAGTTTGTATAAAGTCTCTGGAACATTTTTCCCCTTATCTTCCTGCACCAATACATTAAAGCCTTTCCAGCACAGCAGGGATGCTTTATTAGCATTTGCATTGTGTTCATTAAATTATCATCATACTCCTTTTGTTCAAGTGGATCTCATATGATCTTTCTGAATAGCTGCAGAAATAAAATCAGCTTGGTGCCTGCAAAAGCAAAGGATTTGCTGGTAATCAGAGTGCGGCCCTTGCAAAAGAGTAATACGAGGGAGTTTGAATCCAGATCAAATAACAATCTCAAAAGTGTGGGGAACATGGGCAAAGGGAGGAGCTCTGTCTTCTGAGAACTGGACTGAATCCCTTTATTAAAGTCTGCCATGCTGATTGCTTAAGAAATCTTTCTTAGATTGCTTTTGGCTGCATGCAAGTGAAATTTCATTATTAAAAAAAAATACCAAGAAAAGCGCCCATTGTAGTTTCAAGTGCCTTGTGGTCAGTCTGTGGCTTTTGCTGCTTTATGCATTAAACTGTAAGCAGTGTAGTTGGCTGAAGAAAGGGGTATGCAAACAGTCCTATGGTTTGGAAGCAGATAGCTGAAACAATACACGTTTACTTTCCTGTTTCAGTCATTTAGTATCTTTTGGAGAAACAGTTTTAACGGTGTGATTACAAGAAAATATATGCACAGTTTAATGTGCGTAACCAAGGTAACACTGAGGTCTGCTGAGAAGGAAGAGGATTTATTTTGGAACCTGTTTTATAAAAATGTGTATAAATTGGTATCTCAGAATTGTGTCTGGATTTCAGTTTCCTGTTTTGACTTCCAGTTTCACAGGATCTGCCTGTGTGAGAGCTGAATCTCACCAAAGTGCTGACGTTAATTTTTAGGTTTTGAATCCAATTTTGAGGAAAGCTTTTACTTCGGGGAGTTGAATTAGGGCCTATAAGCTCTATAGTCTGTGATGACACACCAAAAAGTTGTGGTAGCTTGTTATAATAAGGGCTTGTGCTTGACAGTTTTTGAAACTTTATAAATGCAGTTTCTCTTTTTAATTGCCCTGTGAATTCTTACAGCCCAATGCAAACCTTGCCTGGACAAAATGAAATTCTGATCCTCTATGGAATCTGGATCCTTATCTGGAAATACTGAGTGAAAACATAACCCCATGTTACTCATATGTAAAGGTCCAAGCTTTCAAAATAGGATGCAGGGAGAAAGGTCCAGCCTTGCACTGACAGGTTGAATTTAGTGCTGTTAAAAAGCATGCTATCTTATTGCATTGCAGTCAGAAATTGGGTTTCACTAATAAGACCCAAAATATCAGCTGCATTTCTGTTCATTTTCGTTTAAGGATTGTCTTTCGTGGCTGACTCAAAACCTGTAGCTTTTGGATCTCAAGCAGATTTTTGCCCTTCTGTCTGCTGTTTAGTTCTGATAATATATGGATTAATGTATTAATATGAATATAATTTTGAGCAATGATTATGCTGGAAATCCTTGGTGGAACTGTCTGACTGCAAGGCCTCTGAATTTTCTGTCTCATCTAGTATCTTCAAGGTCAGACATCTGAAGCAGTTACAGCGTTTTGTGTTGATGAAATATTGCATTAGCAGTATATAAATGTTGATTAAGTGTTATTGACAGTAATTGGTAAATTATTGGCTTGTTTTTGCTGCTACTGCTAGAAAAGGTAGATTTCTCCAGACTTCTTACAGCACAGGTAGGCAGTTTTACATAAAAATTCAGTGATCACATAGGGAGCTACTTACAAGTATGTTAGCTAATGATTTAATTTGGTCTCATTTATAAACTATGGGAAGGCATTTTTTTGTGTGTTGCAAGATTAATCCTTTTTCCTAAGGATACCAACAAATATACAATATTATTTTAAGAACAAAATTACCTGTCCATTGTCTTAGAAAACTGCTTAGTCCAAAGCCTGTTAAATTCGATTGAAGTCATTTAATTGACTCTTAAAAACTCGGACTTCTGCGTCACACCTGTTCATCTTTCCTCCCCAAACATTCTGCTTTCCAGGCACTCTCTACCTACCATAAATGCACTGACTCTTCCATGATTATGAACAGATTCACATAGCACATGGTATAGCAAAATATTCTCTATGCCTTTTCTGACTCTCATCCAGGCTTCTCTTTACTCATGCAGTCTCCAATAATTGTCTGTTTTCTGGTGTTTTCTAGGTAGAACATATTTGTTATGATGGATGTGCTAGATCCATACTACAGGTTGCTGTGTTAAATACCTTGCATGATTCGCAATTTTTCTTCTGTGTAGTTTTGCAAATACAGTAGTAGCAGGAGAGTTAAGCAGTCAGAACAGAAAGCCTTCATCCCTGCGGTCCTCAGTGTAAGAAGGACATGGACCTGTTGGAGTGAGTCTAGAGGATGGATTTGAAAATAGTGGGAGGGCTGAAGCACCTGTCCTGTGAAGATCGACTGAGACAGTTGGGGTTGTTCAGCCTGGAGAAGTGAAGGCTGTGGGGAGACCTTCTAGTAGCCTTCCAGAACCTAAGGGGGCCTACAAGAAAGCTGGAAGAGGAAGTTTTTACAAGTATGTGTAGTGATAGAAGAACAAAGGGGAATGGCTTTAAACTGAAAGAAGATAGGCCTAGATTAGGGATCAGGAAGAAATTCATTATGCTGAGGGTGATGAGGCACTGGAACAAGTGGTCCAGAGAAGCTGTGGATGCCACATCCCTGGAAGTGTCCAAGGCCAAGTTGGATGGGGCTTTGAACACCCTGGTGTGGTGGGAGGTGACATGTTGTAGGAGGGTGGAACTAGACGATTTTTAAGGTCCCTTCCAATCCAAACCATTTTATGATTCTGTTCCATGATCATAGAAATGCAGTGAGCAGATCTTTATCCATCTGTCAAGAAAGAGGTCTAAAACCAGCTCCTTGGAATGCTTTGGACTCCCCAGTGTAAAACTGTGTTTTATAGTCACCGAAAGACACAGCTTCATCCCTCAATCTTCTTGTTGCAAGCTATGAAGATCATCTAGGTATTTCCTAAGGAGAGAATGGTTTGTTGTACTTTGGATATTCTGAAATTGTGCTGAGGAGATAAAACACTTCTTAGCATGTCACAATACTCATTTATAAATCTGCTAAGCAGTCCTGGATGAAAAGTCCTGGCAAGCGTGCTTAGCTCAAATCTGTGTAAATTAAAAATGGAAAAAAAAAAGTTGGTTACCATGCTGTCTATTTTGCTTGTCGTGTTTTTGAAAACTGACCAGTAAATGAAAGAAAAAAATGCTTTGTTTTCTGACATCAACATTCGAACTAAAAGATGTCTCCATATCTGTATGCATTACATAGAGGATTATATTTTCTACATGCCATTCAGGTTTCTTTTGGGAGAAAACTGTCTTTTGGTAGAAGTGTTAGCTTTATAGATAATCTCCTTTCTTGAATGTCACTAGGCATCTGGATAGATCTACTTGTTCATCTTCAGTTCTTTCTGCCTTATTAACTCCTACTTTTGTTAGGGTTTCATTTTACTGTTCCTCATGTTGAAACAGACATTCCCTTAAGGGAGCAAACATAACGCTGGTGAGTCAGGTTTCAATTTCTGCATTTGACATGGTTACCTCTGAATAAATGAGGTGGCCTTCTGAGAAGTGTGTCCATCCAACAAACTTAGGTCTTCTCTGTCCACTTGTGTCTTCTGTGAGTCAACGTACTAAGAATACAATTGATGCAAACGTGTAGGAAATAATGTATGTAGCCATTACTGAGTCACTGATGGGTTCCTAGGCACAGTAGTAACTAACCCCTTTGAGAGGACAAGAAATTTATACCCTCGTTCATCTCCACCCTATTTCTTTTTAAAGATACCATTCTGAATCCCATAAGCCAGTAATGAATCGAAAACCTTGGAGATAGCTACAAGGTTTATAACACTGAAATGTGGGTTGGCACAACATATTGCATTTTCCATACTTATGGATGTGAATGACTGTAATTCATGCTTAAGGTGTTGCAAATGTTTAGACATGAAATAAAGCCATAGTTTAACTTAACCAGTAAGAGCATGAATAAAAGGTCTCAACAAGACAAATAAGGTAGAGTAATGCTGAATGACAGCACTAAATTCAGTAAGATTCATCAGGAAAGTGAAAGAGATTGCAGCGTCATTTGTTTCTACTGTCCCTTCTTGCCTTTTTCCCTTTTTCTCAACCATCTGGGAAAAATGGGAGGATCCATGTAGTGCACTGTGAAGCCCTGGGGCCCAACCAATGTTCCCCCCACCTCGAGTCAGTTCTCTTGCAGGGTAAATTCTGCCATCTGTACTTGTTATTTCATGATCTGTTATATGGGAAACACTGCATTCCAGCCAGTAAGGCATAACATTCTAATCTGTTGGTGTTGACGGAATTACTCTCAGATTAATATTACTTTCAGTAGGATAAAAGCTTTACCAAGGCAAAATGAGATTTTGTATGCTCTCAGACTCTGGAAACGAAGACTACCTTTAAGAAGAGTTTTTGTTAGGGAGACCATTAAATTTATTAGGGTATAGTGTTCTCAAATTTTCCATCTTCCTATTCTTCAAAAATTTTTGTTGGGCAGGAGACTGTAATTAATGACCTTTGGGTTTGCGAAGGACTATTTGGTTGTTACCTATGGAGGCTGCAGTCAAATATCATGTCTGACTACAAGTGTGGGAAGATACTCTGTATTCTTTGCTATGCCTGTATAACCTGACAAGCTGGGAATAATGGAGCTAACCTAGAACTAGTTGGAAACATGATTGCTTCAAATTTATATCCAAAAGGAGCAACGAAAGAATAACCCTTCTGGTGATCTGAGGGGGAAAATGTTCACTAAATTCTTAAAGTTACTTTGAAGTCTCATGAATGCCATCGGGTGCCCAACTTTTTAAATTGCATACTTTAAGGAACCAGACAGTCATATGCCAGCAGTGCTTTCTATCTGTACTTTTTCCTTTATGCTCTAAGTAGAAAAATGAATTTGTACTTAAAGGAAGACCATAAACATTCTGATTGCCTGTAACGGGAGTGATAGATTTTATGTAGTACATCTTTCCAGAGAATTTTCTCGGGGACCCTTCCCCTCCACAGTATTTTAGGATTTTATGATCTTGATTACTAAAGCTTAAAAAAAAAAATCTGTTTCATGACCCTTTTTGCTGCATCTTGCCCTTCTTTCAGATTGATAAATGGACTTTAGTAAAAGGAACTTTTGAGATACATGAAAATGAACCGTTAACACCCTTCCCAAGTGTAAAGTGCATATAGTTATTTTAATAAATCTTTGCTTAATACAGAGAAGGGAGTTCTATCGTAGGGAAGGGAATAAGCAGGTGAAACAGCTCTTATAAGGGATGAGGAAAAAGATGTTGCACAAGTGAAGGCACAGGGTCAGACTCTGGGGAGTGCACAGGTTGAGTGTTTGAATAGGAAAGACTGAGTCTCTTAGAAGTTTTTCTGAGTCTGCAAGGTGGAGATATGTCCTAAATATAAGGATCTAGACATGTCACTTGAGGTAAGTCATAGGTTTTCTATCTGAGGAGGCTGGAATTATTCACAGACATGTAGAAAAGAAAGAGTAAAGATCTCTCAGGCTGAACAGTAAAATTAAGAGTTCTCTTTAAGCCGTTATTATCTTAAGCCAATAATTAGAAACTTCTTGAAATATATCAGTGTTATATTAAAGCAAAATTAGAGAAATAGGAATAAAAAGAGAAAGGAGTGATCCCAGAAGCTGCAAGATGACTGTATTTCAAGAAAAATCTTGTTCCAGAAGCATTTAAAGATTAGGAGGGCACTGAAAATTAGACACTGATGCTGCTTTTGGCCTAGGAAAAGCATAGAGAATATTTCTGGGTAAATTGTGTCCGTGGAATACAAGGAAAGAAGTCATGCTGAAGTACAGGAACTACAGACACAAAGTATAATTAGAGAAAAATATGAACTTGGAGATAACTCTAAGAAAATACTTCAGATGCTGGCACCAGGGATTGTAGGTGGTTGGTTATGGCTTGTTTCTGTTGTGTTTTTTATCGAACCAGAATGACTGAGGGTTTGGGCAGGTATTCTCTGCCTGAAGAAGTTACCATATCTGTCTTTTGTCTCACTTAGAACACTATTAGAAGGACTCAAAAATAGCCCATGCAAATCTTAGTTTTCATCGTATTGATATTGCAGATCAAGGATCCAGAGCACTATTAAATACACTGATTATTATTATTATTATTATTAACAGTAATTATAATAGCACCAGCAATAATAATATTATCAACAACAACAACTTTATCTGCATTAAGAACATACGAGTGATAGCACTGTTTAAATCTGAAGAGATATGCACTTTAATACTGTATATTGAAGAGGCAGCAGTATCAGATGCTGAAGCAAGAACAGAAGATCGAGGGAGCATAGAATGATGTCCCTCATTACTTGCCAAGATACCAGCAATTTATAGGATTGATATTTTGGGTGGTTTTGTTTTGCTTAGTTTTTTTTTTTTATAGTGCTTAAATTAATTGTCTTCCATGATTTAGCCAGCATTGTGTTTCAGATTAGAATAAATTTGTTAATGGGCATAGCCTGACATGGCCAGTCATTTTTCTGTGGAAATGATAGCTATAGGTAGAATCTGATATGTGCTTCACTCGCGGTTCTACCTAACTTCTCTTTGCAGCAGAAAACTTCCTTTTGATGATACTGAATCTGTTTGCATCATTTCCTGTGCTGTTCTTTTTTACTTACTTTCAAATGGTAACAAAAGATTAGGGTATTGTGCCTTTGTTTTGTTAAAGATGAGGCCGTAAGGAATAGTTCTTTTGGAAAAGATTGTGTCACCACATGTTCTTTTTTTTTTATATCTCCATAGCTTTGAGCTTTAATAACTGTGGTTACACAGCTAAATACCTGTCAGATTTCAAGGATTTGGTCTGAGAATCAATATTTTAGTGTTGGACTTTCAAACCTATTCCTCAAATCTCAGGTCTTAGAATAAAACCCCTAAACAGCTGAATGACATAAGACACATCATATTGCTCTTATGTGGAAATGGTGTCAGTCTCCTTTTTTTTTTAAAATTTTTTTTTTAAAGGGATTTAGAGTGTATCATTGTAACTTTTTTTTAGTCAGTTTTATTTTTGAAAAATCTCTTAAAACTTAAGCTGAGGCATTTCTCACGAGTGACTTTCTGGTGATTTTTTTTCAAAAGCAAGCCCATTACTTTTTCTATGAACCAACTGGCTTTCGAGCCTGTTCCACTGTATAAAATTCTACTATGTGAAGCATCTAGTGTGCCTTTAGAACACATGGTGCTTTAATAACATGTAACAGCAAATTCTTCCTTCTAATTTATTTTGGTGTAGTCGATCTGTTTTTTTGTGTGTTTGTTTTTGTTTGTATGTTTCTGTTTTGTTTGGGGTTTTGATTTTTTTTTTGTTTGGTTTGTTTTTGTTTTTAATTTTTTGTGGTTTTTTTGAGATTCAGTTCAGTTGTTTGAAAGTATCATATGGTAACAACTCAAAGAGGTGAACACTAATGCGTGTCATCTTTGCTTAATCATAACAAATATGTGTCCAATGCTCGCAGAGTCAGGATTTACTGACAGTCCGAAGTAGTATCTTAAGGATTGCTTATGATCTTCTGCATTTTGTCAGTGAAGGTTGTAGTGACCTAAATTAAAAAAAGCTAAGTCCATAAAACCGTTCAATCCTTTTTAAAAAAGATGTGACTGAAACAGCACTAATCCATGTAATTGATAACAGATAGGCCTGTACTTGAGTGGAGTTAGTAATTCATTTTGGTATCAATAAACCTGGTCACATCACCTAGGAAATATTTTTGAAGCCATACACTTGCAATTCTGACTTTGTTCCTGCTACTTCAAAGAAGCAATATGGCTAATGCAGTCAAAAGAAGATTGCTTTGTCTGGTTTTTTTTTTATTTGAACTCCCCTAAATACTAATTTGGTCATGGAAATAAGGTGGCTGACTTCAGCTGAGTTATATCCACATATACAATATTTGACCCAAGTGAGCTGATGCAAGGAAACACCACGCTGAACAATAAATCTGTTTGAAAAAAATGTATCTCTCAGTTCGCCAAGGGCGAGACTGCCAACTTTGACGTGTTACTGGGAATCTGAGAAACACAAGTATTACCATGACAGAAAAACCTTAAAATTGTCTAGGACTCATTCTTTCTTAAAAAAACCCAACCCCTCTTTTGGTAACTTCAGCGTAGGAGTCTTTATTTCCGATACAAATAGTTCTTAACAGTAGAAGTAAGAAGAAAGCAAGTGTAGTGGGGCATGCACATTCCTTAGGGACTAAAGATTACTGTATGACTAACATGACCTTTTTTAAGGGATCATGAAAAATGCAGCTCCCAAGTTTTGCACTCACTAGAATGCAAAACAGGGTACATAGCTGGAAAAACACATTACCGATAGCAGCAGTAAAAATCAGTGCTGCAGTGTTAGCAGGCATTGAAAAATAATTCTTGAAGCTGTCACAAGCAAAGAAAAGATAATTTCTGCCATGTGTGTAAGTTATTTGAAGTGCCTCTAGTAAATGTTTGTGTGTAGAAGAAAAATGGTATTTGCACCCATTTATCTTATGGTCATTCTTTGGTGGTACTGAATAATTTAGTGGTTTCACTGTGTTCAGCCTGTTTTAGGGTATTTTTGTGTTAGCTGCCAGACAACACTTAAAATTAGTTCATGCAAGTTGATATTACTTGTTCGTATTTTATTTAAATAGTATGTTTGATTTAGAACTATCTTTTTTATTAACACCATGGCAGTTATAGCGTCTTTGGTTTGGGTTTTTTTTTGAGTTATTTATTTTACTTATTTATTTTACTGTGTACCAAATTTGTAAAACTACTAACCTACAATGTACCAAAATCATGAAATCCTTAGAGAACTCCTTTCAGGTAACAGAGAAAATGCCAAAGCCATTGAGGATTCTTACCACACCTGGAAATTGTTTCCTCAAGGCAAGCAGCTTTCCATTTCTGTGAAATGATCTGAAACTGTAAATCTGATTTTTTGTTTGTTTTTTTGTTTGCTTATGCCCGTTTTTCATTATTTTATAATCTGTGGAAGCCAAAATGGTGCAGTGTAGGAGGATATTAAGCCCCCTGGCTCATGGTCACAGATATTTTCAGGATGACTAAAAAAGTTCTTTATTTTCTCCTTTGTTGCCACACCCTAACACTCAGCTTTACTACTGTAAAGTGCTGTTATTTTTAACTTAGAAAATGCGCAGGACTGTGAACTCTAGTGGAGTAGGAAAGTTTCCCTTTCTGCTCTTCCTTGTGTAACATCCAGCTGTGAGAGGACTGTCCACCTGGGACGGTCACTGCTTCAGCCATTTCAACACATCCCATCTGCAAACATTCACCAGGCAAGCCTGAATCCTGCTTTTTAATTCCCTGAAAGACCGCTATGGTTTTGAAGGGGGCTGCATTCTCAGGCTCTCTCTCTACTCCACTAAATGCAGCTTGGGGGTCATTCTGTGGTACTGAGGCCATCGGCGGGGCAGGGGAAAGACCACATCCAGGCTGTCCAAGCCCAGCTCCACTGTCATGGATGCTCCTGGGGAAATGGTTGGAAGAATGACAGTCGGCACAAGCGAGAGCCGTGACAGCTGCTGTTCTACCCATTTCGTGGTACAGGCAGTCAAACGATCAGCTGTTTGATAATTTCAGAACCTGAGTCTCAAGCTAATAGTTGCTAACAATAATTTCTACACTTTAGTGTTTCTTTTTATATTCCATGAGTATACTAGTAGAGTAGAAGAAATACACCCTATCACCTACTGCATACCTGAGAGTAATTTACTGTGCGCTGAGAGCTGGCTTTAGAAGTTGGAAAGCCTGTAAACGTGAAGTCTTGTTGTCTATCAAATTGTTCAGTCACCAGAAATGATCTTGCTTTGTTTTCTTTCTTCCTTTTCTTTTTTTCACCTTTCATTAACAGCCTTTGGGGGAAAATTAGTTTATTTAAATACATATTTGGAGGAACTGTTAAAAGAAAAAAAGCCAGAAACAAATGAGCTACACACAAAAGACAACAATAAAGTGTTTCCTTGGTTATTTCAGTGTCTTGAATCACTGCTTTACTTATTTAAGCACTTATTTAACAGCTTAAATAACAATCTGTTTTCTTACCCAGAGTCCCTGGCTTGAGAGTTTTTAAGAGGCATTTTATCTGTTTCAGGTGCTAAAATTGTTCTGGAACTGCTGAGTGGATGCTCTAAGTAACTAGGTCTCTAGCTGTTCCTAAGTAAGAGCATTTTCCTTCCTTCTTTCCTGCCTTTCTTCCTCTGTTGTTCCCTTCCTCCTTTCTTTCCTCCCTTCTTTCCTCTTCTTTTGTCCTTTCAGTTCCTACGAGAGATAGGGAACACTGTTGGCAACCGAGTCCTTTTCTTCTCTTTTACTTACTGTTTTTAATTTAATACATATGTATATTTTACACAAATGCAAGTGCATATGTGACTTTTCATATGTATATATAAATATATATATAAATATGAACTGGAAGCATAAGCACATATAAAAAGCATTATACATATAAAATGATAAATATATATACACAAAAAAGTCCTGACTTCAGGCTTCTTTCCCCTGTAATTCATCTGCCAAAAATGAAATGAACAACATTTCGTAAACTGCAACATGAAGAATATTAAACAGTGGAGCTAATTCCTTTGGCTTGCTGCCATGTTTCATCTATAGGCAGTAGCCCAGGAAGTTGGAGAGAGCAGTTAGGTGAGCAATGAGAAGATACCCTCATCTGCCCACATGTGCTGTCAGTTTGGGAGCTCTTTCTGGGGACTTTAGGAACTGGAGCAATCAGACAGACTGGATGAAGACTGCTGATTATAGACCAAAGGATATGGAATCTCCTTCTGTACGATACGTTCAGACTGCTATAATGAGAAGTTTTGAGATATCAGGAGTTCTCCCACATTTTCTGTAATACTTGGAAAACTCATGTCAAAATCTCTCTCTCTCTTATGCAAGTGCTTAGTAAAAAACATTTTAGAGTTCATACCACAATAGTCATGGCTATGATAAGCATTATTCTTTTTCTTTCAACTCATTAATGAAATTTAGCTTTTACAGTACAAAACATACCATCTAAGCAGTGAGTTTAGTTGCTTCTGAGCATTTCCTGAAAAGTGTAGAATAACATTATTAAAAGAGTCACCCAGCTGTGGAAGTGTTAGAAATTTCTTGTATTTGTATAGTTCTGAACTACAAGATAAACCTCGAGAAAATTATCTGCCATTTTATTGTTTCTGTTTGAAATTATAAGATGTGGCTTAAATACGTGGCCATAACAAGGGTGAAGCATTTAAAACACAGATAATGTTTCTAGACAAGCTGAATTAATTTGTCTTGCAGTCGTAAAAACTATCGAGTGCTGTTAAAACCAATGATCTGAATCAAAAAAAGAAAAAATATAGATATGGGGCAGGAGATGAGACAGTGAAATTGTCTTCTGAGGTAACTTATTTGCGTTCTAACTTCCATTAAAAAATGAACTACTATTACATTTCTACATAATCTGAAGATGGTAAATACATTAACATTTTTTCCTAGTTCTGTGAAAGAATATCCATCTTAAAAGCATTTTATGCATACCCTCTTGTGTGATTTTTTAAGATTTTTTTTTCTGGATTGATGCTTTGAAGTAGAATATAATATAAGTAGAATTTTAAGTAAAATTTTAAAAATTAGGTAAAATCAATCAGAGCCTAGAATTAAAAGCAAAATAGTTCTGCGTTGGATTTTATGGTTTAATACAAGAATAGAAAAAGAAGTTATTCTACTGTGACTGTACTGAAAAAAATATCCAGTTTTACAATATCTGCATATGTTCAGATTATCTGAATATTATATATCTATATCTGTATATATATCCTGGAATTGCACTATTGTTCAGTACAAAGAGATGTTTAAAAATTAAAAGTATTGGTGCAAAAATATTTGCATCAGAGATGAAGGTTAGCAAGCCTCTAATATTTTCTCAACATTACAGTGCCTACAATTTATTTTCATGTTTGTGACGCTGTTAGAATCACTTTAGGGATATTAGACATGTTCTTAAATTTTGTTTCTGGTGTTGCTGCTTTCTGACCTGACATAAACAGCACAGTCTTAAAATCACTATGAAGATACATGAATATTTTTAATACTGTTGTGCATACCATGTGAAGGAGATGGTATTTTCAATAAGTTATTCATAAAGGATATGCTTTGCATTGCCACTTGAAATAATTATCTTGTTTGCTAGTCATATCCTCTTGGAATTTGTTTTTACCCTTTTGTTGTTGGTATCAGATGTCCAGTAGGATAAAATTAATCCCCTCAACCATATGTTATGCAGCTCAGAGATCATTATATGATTTTTTTTTTATTTTTTCAATGTGACTTTTATAGTGGTTTTTTCTCTTTATATAATTCATGATTTAGTAAGCATATGATAGTTGAATTCCTACAACTTTTCTTTTTGAGTAGTTTTAAAATAATGTCATACTTTTGCTGATATGAGAGATTATGAGAGATACTTGAAAATAACTTATTCCTTAGCAGTATTTTAAAAAATAATTCTATAAATTAAATTCACAGCTTCTAAACATATTGTTCAAGTGAGAGATATGATAAAGTGAGCTTTATTGCTAACCTTGATCTGTGACTTTTAGCTGAAGGAGCAGCAATCTGTCTCACGTGGACAGCTAAAACAGTAAAGGGTGATCTGAGAAAGGGATACCATCTGGGTGGTTGGCTCAATATGAACTTATTTCTGTATTTGAAAGAAAATTTTAGAAAATGTAGTTTCGTGTCCTGGCCAGGTTGTGTTCTGGTTGTGAAGTCCATTAGATTGCCTCCCACTATATGCATGAACCCATGGGTCAGAGTAGTTTGCTACCTGGAGATCCTTGCCAGAAATGGATAACAACCTGCAGGATCTATTACCTGCAGAAATAACCTAGGATAGTTGTTATCATTTCCAAGCAGAAGAAACAGGCCCTCTCCAGCTGTTTTATTTAGAATAACAGGTTTCAAGCTCAGTGCCATTCTCCCTAATTAGGAGGCCTGAGGGTTGTTCAAGCAAAAGGTATTCTCCAGCACAAACATATTTTTATCTCCAATACAAGTCTGCTTTTGGGGTCTGACTGCAGTCAGTTATTATAGTCATACACAGTTAGCTTTGGGCAAACACCGTGAGCAGCATTTGTATTCAAGACAATAGGCACTCATCAGTGTAAATTCCTGTCTACTATGCAAGTTGCATCTTTTGATCTCTTAGAAAGAGCTGGAAAATTGGATGGCATTTACAGAAATCTTTCAGCAGAGCAATGTCAATAAAATAATCATGTTGAGACCAGTACATGGAATTGACTTCTTGGAGGGGCCACAGGGATGGTTACAGGTGCAGAAATGAATTGTGTAGCTTTTGATTACATAGACCGAAGTTCATAGATGAGAAACTGTGCACAGGCTCCAGGCTGTACCAGTCTCTCATTTGAAGTGGTGAAGTTTTTCCCGCTTCTTTTTTTATAAGCAGTGTGTATGGCAACACTGCATAAATACTTTGCCTTCAGCACGCCAGTAAATACATAAAGACAACAGTGAAATGCGGTTGCACTGCTATGACTGGTGCATGTTAACAAATGGGGGTGAATGAATAGCATAATTTCTTACTGAAACATTCTTTCACAGTCTGGCTCCCCACAAACACTCTTCCTGGGCAGATTTTGGCAAATCTGCAGTGTTTAATGTGTCTCTCTGCAGGTCACTGTTCCCTAGCCACGCTACTTCCATAAATAAATAATTGCTAGTAGTTTAAAATTATAATTATTATTATTCATCTATTTCATGGATTAGGTATTAACCATTAACTTCAAAACATTGCTGTTGGTTTTTGGGGGTTGTTTGTTTTGTTTTCTTAAATACATCTGGAAGAAACGCTCTAAGGAGTATATGTAAGTCTTCTCTCATTCTTAGATGCCACTACTTTGAATGCAGCGCTCTTCAAAGGTTATTCTTCTAAGAGCTCTATAAAAATGTCAGGATGTTTTTGAAGTACAAATGCAAGTGCTGCACTCAGAGCAGTACTGCAGGATTGCCAGGGTAAGCTAATGGTTCATTAAAAAGCTGTTTTTAATATGGAACAGGAGTAATCAAGGATTTGAAATGAAAAAATAATCCAAATGGAAATACAGGGTAAGGGGGGGGGAAAGACTTAATAGAACATATAATATCAGTGCTTCCTTGTTAGAAGGTGAGTATATCATATGTAGGAAGAAGAAAGTGGTAGGTTTTTCTGACATCAGATTCATATCTTCAATTTTACTGATTGATAAATGTCTTCTTTGCTGTTCCTTGTGTAGCCAGCAGCATGTAGGATTTTAACAGTGCTTACTTAAGCTGCGAAGAAGAACTAAAAAATAAAGTCTCTATTGTTTGCCTGTTAATACATTTCTATAATTTTCAGTAAAGTACTTTTCAGCAAAGGTTTCTTGTTCAACGACCTCAGAGGAGAGAAGCTGATGATGCTACAACAGCTGCTGAAGATGGATATTTAAAAAGATGACATCTAATGCTTGAGAGTGATTTTTTTTTTTTTAATACAGGGTATCTTTTTAGCTATAGGATGTATTCATTATCTCTTTGAGATTTTGACATGTAAGTTCTGGAATAGAAAAAGTTTGTACTTAATGATGCCAAAACAGGCTTTTTTTCCTTTAATTTTTCCTGTCAATTTTGGAACCTTTGTAAAAATTTACAAGATGTTTTGTGCCTTAATTTGTTGTGTGAGACAAATTATGTTTGTTTTCCTTCCTTTTTCTGGGGTTGGGTTTTTTGGTGGCTGTTGTTCATTTTGATAGTAAGTCTTCTCTTACTTGTTGTATCAGAAAAGAGAATGAACAGTTTGTATGCACCTACTTCAAACTACTGAGAATTTAATAGACCTCTGTTATATCTCTCTCCTCTATTTATCTCTCAACCAGGCTGAAGCATCCTTGACTGTTTTGTAGTTCCAGGTAGAGAAAACATGTAAAGAAGACAAATATGTTAGGTGAGTTTAATAATCCCAAAAGGCAAGACTGAGTAGTTGATGCAGCAGAATCAAAAGAGGTTTCTGTTGGCTTCCAGAGTTCTCCAAAGCATTAGCTGGTATTGCTCACTGGAAGTTTATTTAATACTTCATTGCTCGTTTATGAAGTGTATACATCTTTGAGTCTGTCCTTTATAGTTCTTCCTAGAAATATAGGTTTGATAATAAGAAAGAGCAGATCTAAAGGATTTTAATGTGGCCTTTGTGGTAATTCAAAATTCAGAAAACGTTAGAGTCCCTTACCTTTTCTCTTTGACATGCACATACCTAAATAGAGCAAGATCGCCTTACGTACACTGAAGTTTATTAACTGACATGGTATGCTGCTAAGTGACACTTCCAAACTTGATGTTACTGACAGGGCCTTTGTTACTTAATTCAGTTGTTCAGACTTAATTTTTTGGAAACATTTGTCTGGTGGTTCGTGTGAAAATGTAGATGGAAATTAACAATGAGAGAGAAGGACTAAAAAGAAAGAACTTTACTGGATTTTAAGGTTTGAGGTTTTTTAACGATAGAGAGTAAAGCAGAACTAGGGAGATTACATTTGTTGGCAGCTGTCATGAGGGATTTGCCATTTCCCAACTCCTAGCTTTGTGCTGAATCTTGTTAAACAAATACTACTAAGCTCACAGTTTGCAATTTTGAGCTGGATTTCAAATACATTGTTGCCTACTCTTTCTATATATAATCTTACAGTTTTATGGATTCTTTAGAAACACAAACTATGGGAAGGTGAGAAACAGAGTTAGTCATTCCGCAGTTCCCGTCTTGCTGTGATTCCTTACCACAACACATCCTTCTTGGGTGTGCAGTGGGAGAAATAATGTTAACACCCTCCCCCACTTCTTCAGACAGCTTAGCCAGATCTACACCTTCTCTGAATGACTCTGCTTTGATGCTAAGTATTGTAACTTAGATAATTACGGATAGAATATTTTTTTTGGAAAAAAACCCCCACCAAAATTTGGACCTTGGCATACGGTAATACTTGTGTTGGGACTTAAATCATCCAGTTGATTGCTGTTTGGATGGAAATGGGAGTCTTCCTTGCAAGGGTCTTGGCAATAGTGTTGGTAGATTGGACAAGACTCCCCAAACCACTGTTCTGCTGGTCTGTGGTACTACTCGACAACCCTAGTGCATGCATTGAGCACTTGCAGGAGCTTTCTTAAATGGCATAGAAAACATCTTCTAACTGTTGCAAAGCTACGTGCGAAAGACTGCCCTGCATGAACATTTCTGCATCTGTGGAAAGTTACTATAGGCTGTTTTCAAATGGCTTTCCTACATATTATTTGATTAATCCCTCACCAGGATCTGACTGGGACGCTGTAGTTAGGATGTTAATCAAGACATTTAAGCTCACAAATTGAATGAGGCACTGAAGGAGCTGCCTGGGGGAGTCTCTACAACTCTCTGAAATTCCCACCTGGAGAGTTCCCGTATCTGTAGCTCCTCAGTCAAATAATTAATTGTGACAGAAGGTGGCTCGAAGTTCAGTCAGTCGCTTAGGTTCAAGACAGTCCCTTGTCTCCAGCCAGTTCATTAGCTCATCCGTGTAGAGGACTGGCCTTGGATGTCTTGGGCCTCTCAGGGAATACATTGCCGGGTAAGAATGCAGGCACAATTGTGATATCCAGCTGCAGCTATGGACAAACGAGCTTTGTACTTGGAGCTCAACTTCCATAGTTTGTGCTCCAGAAAGATAACAGGGGAGGTGCCTTGCATGGAAGGGACATGGAAATACAACAGCCATGGGCTTTCTCCGCTCCTCCAAGTCTCCTGAGAACTTTTACTTAATATCTGCAACCAAATGGCCAGTCCACCTGCAAACGTGAAATACTTTGGCTTCTTTCACTTACTAATGTGACAATGTTTCTATTCTTAGTGGCTGGAAAAAGTCTCAATATCTCACCAAATTCTTTCTTCAGGACCCTGTGGCATAAGGAAAAATTCTGGATTCCTGTTAATCATAGTTGTAGCCTGTGTTGGAAGGAACCTTAAGGATCATCCAGTACCAATCTCCCTACCCGTGGGCAGGGACACCTTTCCTAATATTTGCACTGGCATTATTGGAAGTCTTCCTTCAGGTCTAGGTGATTAGTTAGATAACAGCCTGCAGTTCTTTCTGCCAAGTTATTTGAGGTCTGCCAGTTATCATTAGTAGGATTGGGCCTAGTGGGTACAGAAAACTGTGAATATGAGAAATAGCAGTAAAGTCCTTGACTGCTGTCACGTCATTGAGAGCATGCCTCCTTGTTTGTCTTTAAAATAAACTTTGGAATAAAATATCCACACACCATCACTTAAAACACCTCATAGTATATCTATACTATATCTCTCCTACCAGTGACAGCTGACAGTGAAACAATTCTCAGGTCTATCACCAGTCTGTCTGGGTTGCTTTCATAAATTCAGGAAACACCCAAAGAGCCATGCAACAGGCAGGCCTACTATTCCATGCCCTCCTGTGTTACAAGCCTCAAATGAAAGCTTCGTTTTGAATCATCTGGCTGGACTGACAGCTTGACACCTAAAATGAAATGTTCTCCTCTCAGAATAAATATTTTAAAAAATATATAGTTCAGTTTGCTAATGTCATGATTTTAAAATTATAGTGTCAGGAGTGTTTCAGAGTGCTCCTTTTTTTAAAATTTTTTTTTATTTTTACTAGCCCAGATAGGTTGACACATCATCATTATACTTTAGCAATACCACTACGTTTCTTTCCTACTTCTACCATTTCTGCAAATAAAAAATAAAGAAAACAGTGAATTTTAGTGAAGTGTTACACATTATTTTGTATTTGCCTGTCAGTCTTTCAGTAATGCACAGAATATTGATATGGCTTCTTCAAAGTTCTTGTGGAGATGGTGCAGTTTGAAATACATTCTTTATGCTGATTTTGTCTGGGGTGGAGTTAATTTTCTTCCTAGCAACCTATGGTATGGGTCTGTGTTTTGGATTTGTGACCAAAACAGTGTCAAAAATAGAGATATATTTTGTCTGTGCCTGAGCAGGGCTCCCACAGAGCAAAGGCTTTTTCTACCTCTCACCCCACCAGTGAGTGAGCAGGCTGGTGGTATGCAAGGAGCTGGAAGGGGACACAGCTGGGACAGCTGACCCCAACTAACAGAAGGGATATTCCAAACCATATGGCATCATACTCAGTGTATAAAGCTGGGGGAAGAAGGAGGATGGGCCTTGAAGTGATGGCCTTTTCTCATCTCAATAAACTGTTACGTATCATGAAGCCCTGCATTCCCGGAGATGGCCAAACACCTGCCTGCCCATGGGAAGTGATGAATGAAATCATGGTTTCTTTCAGTGTGTGGCTTTTGCTTTACCTATTTAACTGTTTTTTCTCAAACTGAGTTTTCTCAATTTTACCCTTCCAATTCTCTCTCCTATCCTCATTTGATGGCTATGTGGTGCTTAGCTGCCATCTGTGGTTAAACCACAATGTTATTTCAGACAATTTTCTCCTTACTGAAATTTGAACCCCATTTTATCTGGGATTTTATGAAAACATATGAATTCCCATTTGCTCAAAGTTGCTGCTTAAAATTACAGTTCTTTAACTGTTGATTGGTGACAAATTCCTCATATGGAATATTTGTTATCTCAAAAAACATTTCGCAAATCTTCTACTCCTCTGGGAACACAAGCTCCTATTTACTACACTGAGCATCCGAAACAGGCTAGTAACATGCCACAGCTGAATTATCCTCAGACATGAATGCTGGTTAAGTGCATGCCTTGCTGTCATCCATTTTAGTTAACACAGTAGCTTTTTTTTTGTTTTTAATCTGAGCAAAATTTAAGTTTAACATAACCTGGAAAGTTGACCCCTTCCTAATTGGCCGATATGCCTGGGAAATGCTGTAGCTTGTATGCCAGAGAAAGAATAGAAAGATTGCCAGTGAATATGAGTATAAATTGATAGGAACTACCACATGTGTTTGCCTAAAGTAAGAGTATGTTTGTGATATATTTAAGCAATTAACTATGTCTCTATTTCTGGTCCAAAGGCCCTTATAAATTTGGTTGTGTTTTTTTTTCTTCAGGTTGTTTTGTCTGACCAGTCTCCTTTTAATTTTTTTTTCCTTAATAGATGATCCCAGTCTTGCTGCTATGTCACTAATTGTCTTTGTTGCTGAAGTAGCATGATCTAAAAGTAAAAGATTCTGTACTTGAAACAAGGACCTCTTACATATGCTTCACTATTACTAGGGACATACTCCCTTACTTTTTTTAAACCTGTACAAACCTTTCCTTTAATTGCCAAAATCTTTTGAATTAGTGCAGAATATATTCACCGGTCTGTGTCGCTTTTTCCATGATTGATTTTTTTTTTATATATACTTCTAATGACTTGTGGTAAATCGTGGTGGCCCAGTTATGCAGCATTTTATACAAAATGTTTCTAGGGTGTCTCACATTTCATAACTTGGATAATAACTTCTCATAAGCAGGTTCAAGCTCACTGCCCATGGGCAGAAATATTTGCATTGATTTTTTTTCCACTCCTTCTCCCCTACTCCGTATGGTTGGGGCCCCCATATGTTATCGCTCTAACTCACCAACAGGTTTTGTCCTGCTGAAATGCAGCATCTCCTCATTTCACACCCTCCCCTCCTCCATTCCAACCTCTGTCCGCCTGGGTGTCCCTTCACCAAAGCGAGCAGCTCCATGTATGCATCCTTTCCCCCAGTGCTATTTAGACCCCTTCCCTTCTATTTTCACCCTTCCCACCTCTTGTAAGAGGTCTTCTTTGCTCCCCTATTGGGATGTCCTGAAACTCAAGTGTGCCTTCATATGGCACCTTTCCCTAATACAGATTTCTGAGTCTCCCTCACCCAAGTCATATGGAAATCTCTTATTCCCACCCCCCTAGTGATGAATGCAGGAAAGTCTTTTAATGTTCATTCAGCTAAAGGGTGTTCTTTGGACAACTTCTTTTCTGTCCCTCCCCATTTGTCCACTGGGAAGGGGAAACAAAAGTCTGTTTTAGTGCCTTCTACTTTTAACTAAGACAGTTTTCCTTACTGAACAGAACTTTTTTCTCTAAGCAAACATCACTGACAAGACTCACATGATAGGCATAAAATTTGAGATATAACTCATGAGTCTGTACAGTAACTTCTTGAAAGTCATGGAAATATCAGAAATATGAGCAAAAATGAGGGTGTTATTTTCTGACTATGCATACATCGGTTAAGCTGTTTTCACTGAGTAACATCATGTGAGTAATAATATTTGAGTGAAATTGCAGTAGTTTTTCATAAAGAAATGGAGGAAATCTGGTCTGAATTGAACAGCCAGAAGAAGAGATGCAGTATATTAAAACTGTGTGAAACAGAAATCCACATAAGTTGATAGGAACTGATCAGACACTTACTGCCAGAAATATAAACATGAAAATGCCTTCCACAAACATATCTGCACTTTTAAGTACACCAAAGCAAATACGTCAGCATATAGTGCAGAACAAACTTTTTGTTTGTTTGTTTGTTTTTTAATTGATGGTAGAGCAGTTGCTCAGAATACAGATTATCTTAAGGTATGTTGAAGACATTTTCCAAGCCTAATCTAAGCTTGCATTGACAGCACTGTATATCTGTACTGCATAATGGTAGCCACTGCAGAAATGCTGAAGCTGGCAACATCTCACACCAGCACTGGAACCATGGGATATAACATACAATTAAGTAATTTAAACACAATGCAACTGCATTTGCATGATGCCATATCCAAACTCTCTTCCTGCTGAGAAATGTTCTGTCTTAGGTGTAATGTTACATTTTTGTTAGGACATGTGCATCATGCTGAGCTGCCTCGTGCAGACACAGGAGCTTGGTCAGCATTAGCTTCGGGACCTCAGTGATCTACAGCGTGGTGGAAGGATGCCCTGTGAAGTCCCTTGTTTATACATTACAGTGCTTTCTCTAACTCTTTATAAAAAGATGTGTTTATCAAGTGTGCCACGGAGAAGTCTGTGCGGTAACAACTTCCCTTTGCTTTCATGTTTACGATGAATTATAAGTTACCAATATTCTCAACAGTTAATTGCTGTTAAAAATCTTTGAGTCATCTAAATCTGAAAAGAAACTTATTTTCTATGCTGCAGCAGAACCTTTATCTTTGCTTCAGCTGGATTTGGGCAAGGCCTCTTGAAAACTGTGGTATTTTTCACATTCACAGGAGTGTCGTAGTGGGAGACATCAGCAACGTAAATACTGTACTGGGAAAAAAATTAAAGCTTGATTGTTTCTCCTTAAGTTAATATTAAGTTTTGCATTTGTCTTCTCCCCTCTAACTCTCTAATTCTTATTTCTGTTCCTGTCATCAAGCATACAATGTACAGAATCTTTTAACACAGTGAACTGGTATGTGAATTGAGTTGTGCACAGAGGCAGGCTGTGATGGGAGAGTGGTTCCTGAAGGACATAGTAATTTGTGCATTGTGTTTGTATGTAATTCTGCTGTGACTAGACAGATGGGTGGCTATAAATGAAGTATCTTCCTATTCCCTCTGAGACATATGTGGTAATGTCCTTCTTTAGATGTTCTGTCATGGCAGTGCACACAATTAGCTACAGAATATTAGTTACTCTGCAGGATGCAAATCAACATCTTTCTGTAAGTGTCGAAAAGGCACAAATCTATTGAATGGTATCAAGATACCAAATTTGCAAGTATACCCAGCTTGCAGTAGTGATTTGGTTGCTCACCAGCTGAGTCAGGCGAAGAAAGTATAACGAATGGACAGTCTTACATTTGTTTGTAATGAATCGCAATTTAATGTTTTCATCTCCTTCCCCATTTAAATGCAAAAGAGCACATTTCACTTTGTAATGAACCCACATACACTGATGTACAACTTCAGTGAAATATCAATTTCTTCCAAAGCTTCTCATTGAGATGTAATAGTTTCACAGTAGAGAATGACATTGTGGTTAAACACTGGTAAGGATCTAAGTCAAAAGTAAACGCTTCTTTAATGTCCCTTGTATAGAAAAGAGAAATACATCCTCCTGTTAATTTTAATATTTTTTTTCAATCAGGCGGATTTCCCTGACATTCTTTGTGACGTTAGCTACACCAATAGGTGTCTGGCTATCTGTTAGGAGATAGTCAGGCGGATTGTTTTAATTGAAAAATAGATGGGTTTGATTAAACACCTTAATCTGATATGTGCATATAAAAGAACTGATCTCTGCCAAAGACCATCAACAAGCTGTTGATCTGTCATCTTGTTCTTAGACATGTAGTCTTAACTCATTTATCTTGCAAAATTGGAACCTGAATTTGAATCTGAATGCCCAATGGCACTGCACTCCTGAGAATGAAACTCCCAACTGGGACCTGAAACCCTAGGATGTGACCTAGTTTTGAAAGCACAGAGCCCTTTGATAGCCTCTGTAGAATGCCTTCTTTTCTCAAACACTGTGCAAATTCAGCAGTTCTGTTAATGTTTATTCTATTGTGACCCATGTTGTGGAAAGATCTAGATCGCTCTTCTTGCATCAGTTCTGTCTTGAGAAGTTAAGCCATCTCACATTTCTTAGACAGAATAAAATTAATAACCCTCTGGAGAAGCTAATTTATCTCTATTGATTATAAGGTAGCGTAAGGATGACAGGCTGGACAAAAGTGTCTGAAAGCTTGTTGTGTAAATTAGTGCTTAATAACCTTAACCTTGAATGCAGCGAAATCTACTAATTTTTACAGTCTGTGTCTTCATAATCTACTTTCTGTTAGCTTTTCACGCAGCAGAAAAATATGTTTATTCTAAATCTTGAGTATGGCTTTTGGAAGGACTAAGAAGCAATTTTTAAATCATATTACAAGTTTCATAACTTTCGTTGTTCACACACTTTTTTCATGGCATACGGCAGTACCCATAGGCCTAAACAGAGGTTTCTCTCACCTACTCCAATATAACACTTCTGTATGTTTAGTTCTACTTTAAGCTGTCTCGTGTTGTGTGATGAAACATACAAATTTGCATCCAAATCCTCCAATTTATTGCATGTTAAGCCCTTTGACAAGACAGGCAATATTATGTTGCTAACAATCCACTTCTTCCCTATTTCTACAAGAACTTGCTGATAAGCCTTGATGATACTGTAAAAGTAGGAGAAAGAAATTACATCCATAGAATTTAAAATGAAAAGGCCTTCAGGAAAGTGGGTCTTTAGCATGAAACACCAGGAGTGATCTTGAGCATTGGCTCAGTATTTCTGGAAAACCAAAAAGGCTGCTCTCCATATCGAATTTGGACAGAAACCTTTCATAGCAAGTCAAGCCAAATTTTAAGACGCTTCAGGGAGTCTGAGAGTGTATTAAGAGTTCACATAGAGATCCCTATACACTCTCCTGTCACTGTTGGAAATGTTTGATTGTGTTACTCCGGGTAGATTTTAGAGTCACTGTGTTTTCAAGGTGGAGTTTATTTAGATATTTGCTAACAAATCTATTACAGTTTTGGGGGTTTTTGTTTGTTTGTTTGGTGGGTTTGATGTATTTGTTTCTCGCAAATCTACTTTGCAGTACACTTGCATTTGTTTTGGAAGAGAATTCTGTGATTGTTGAGACAAGTAGTCATGTCTTCTGGAGCAGAAGTGTTCTTTTCAACAAGAATCATTTGCTCTTCTATTTAGGGCAGTATTTGTGGTTGTCCAGTGGGGAAACTATTGAAGCATTAAAGCTGTAGTATTATCCCACTTGAATTTGTTACATTACTGCAACACTAAAATTTTGCACCATCTCTTAAATGCTTTCTAAGATTCTTGGCCCAAGAAAGTTCTTGAAAGGCAAGCCCCAAGCTTCTTCCAACACAGATAACACTGAAAGCAGTGTAATAACTTAAGCATTACCATCAATCTGTGTTGTGTTTTCTTCTCAAAAAAAACCACCCAAACCAAATCAACCCAAAAAACTCAAACAAAACAGGTTTTTTAAAAAAGAAAAAAAAAACTCACCCTCAAAAACAGTCTCTTATTGTAAGGAACCATTGCCTTCATGTGTGGGGTTTTTTTCACTCTTGTGCTGTCTTCCTTAGAACATTTGTTCAGCTCCAGGAAGGTCCCAAAAGCAGGAATGCCAAACCAGAAGCACCTACAAGGGTTCTCTTCAGGAATTAATTTTGTCTGCTGATCATATGTGGTCTGTGTAGAAATTGATGTAAGAATGGTGAACCAAATCTGCACTAATAACACTAGAGTCATATAAAGCTCCATATTTCTGAGCGATCTGCAGAATCTAGTCTTTTTGTACCACCTCAGAGTTTCTTATGTGGGGGCAAAGTCCGTGTGAATCACTTCTTTGAAACATATTATGTCTATTTCCATTCGGTTTGAAGATGGGTAAAGAGCCTCACATAAGTTTTGGATATGTTGCTTGTAGTATAGCCAGTGTACGTTAGCTTTGTCTAGGCACACTAACCAGGCCAAAAATAATAAGTTATCCAGTAATTCTTCATTTCATTCTTTGAATGCACATAGTCTGGTAGTGGGTATACTATGCTGAATTTGTCAGTACAGCCTTTACATTAATTTGTCTCGCCTGACAGCAGTTTCATGCTCTTGCTTGGGCTTTGGCCAACTCAAATTATCTACTTAGACTGAAGCATCTATTACAAGGATTGTGCCAGATCTGCATAGCATTGGCAAGTTTTTGGAGACAGCCTTGTGCCCCAGAGGTCTAACATGTTTAGCTGATTAGGAATGACTCTTCGGAACCCCAATCCTGTTTCCTACATCCATTCATTCTGGCTGTAATTCAAAGAAAGCTCTTCCCCTGGGAAAAGAAAAAAAAAAAAAAGAATGTTTCAGTTGGAACAGCCTCATGTCTCTTCCTCTGAGTGCCATTATATTACAAATAGATGTCTTTTATAAATATATAAAATCTGTTAAAGAATTATGGCAAGCTTAATTTTGTGTCCAGATGACTGACTTACAGTGTATTTTTGAAACATGATTTCTGAGCTTTGAAATTCAAGTTTTAGGTCACTTCCATTAGCAAATTAAGAACAAAAGTTTGACTAGCATCGGTTATTTCACAGAAAACTTTAAGTTATGGCAGACAGGCTGCTGGTCACTTCATCAATTCATCTGATGCTTTTCTACTGAAGCCTTTGATAACAGCTAATCCAACAAAGGTTTAATGTTGTTTTTAAAGTCAGCTTCTCTTTTTCTCAGAAACCACCAGATGCTGCTTTGATCCCCTTTTGCACCTCTTGTCTTTTAGCCTTATTTAAAATTACTGTGTCTGTTTTGGAGTTTTTTGAACATGCTCGCATCTGCTCTTTTGTGGTTCATCAGAAAAACCTGCTCACAGTTTTATCTTCTTAAAAATAAATTCCATGTCTCCTACCAGCATTTCTCTTTCTTGATGTGAGAAGCTAGCTAGTAATTAGAGTCCTGAAGATCCTTTGTGTTAGAGGAGAAACTGACAATGAGGTTGAATCTCTCTTTATACTTTCTTTGTGAAATAAATAGGTTTGTGTCAAAGTACTGTTTCTGAAGCACTATACAGTAAGGAGATGTGCTTTTATTCACAGATTCCATTCTCCCACCTGGCTGCTTTGTTGCCTGCTGCCTCTGCTTCACTCTGCATTTCTTTAATCACCCTACCTGAGCAATAGGAAGGCCTTCATACCATCCAGCAGAGCTGTTGAACCACCATGCCCATATCAGCCTGGCACCTGCCTTTGTACAGGGAAGTGGCCAGGGTTTGTTCTGTCCTAAATCTTCTCTTTTAGCAGTCTCCTTCTCTGGAACTGCTCAGGGGATGTGCCAGCCGTCTGGGAAATAGAGCTTTGACAACAGCTCTCCATTCCCAAGTCATTTAACCCAAGCATTTCCTACGTGAAAACCTATGCGGTAAACACTGTTGAGATTGGACAAAATGATCTGCAAAGGTCCCTTCCAAGCTCATCTGATCTGTGACTGACTCGGGGATTGTGATCTAATTTGCCAGATGGGAAATATTGTGGCAATCAGCTATCCACATAAAAAAATGGAACCAGATACACATCTCCAGACAATGACCTACTGAAGATCTGATTGCTGCTTGCAAAACACTCCTTCCTCCTTGTTGACAATAGTGGAAATATCGTGACTACCTCTCTGTTAGCACTTCATTTAGATTGTATGACTCTCCTTATCTCCAGGTATAGATGTAGGTATTGGAGTAAAGTGATCTGCATGAATTTGAAGGGACATCTGGTTTTAAGAGACATGTTTGAAGGATTCCGATTACACTCTGAAATGACGGACCTAGAATCAGTCCATATTGTTCCATCTCATTTAATCTGATGACTAAGTAAATACATCTCCATTCTCTCCTTCATACCTGAACTTCTGTCTTCTCTGCCTAGAGCATTTGTTTTCTTTTTCTGGTATTCTGCAAATCTTTTGGTATTAGGAAATTGTCTTAATTGGTTTGACTACTGGAACAAAATAAAATGCAAATACTAAATAAACTGTAGAATAAAGATAAGTTCTATCTTTAATATACAATTTATAGTATAAACCTATATAGAGTATAGATGAACATTCATAGCAAGAATTTCTTTTTTATAATACCCTATATTGATAATTCGGGAATAGAAAGCAGATTGTAAATTATATAAATTATATAAATTTTTCTGTATCTGTGTGCAGTATTTAGGTCTTGAAAGCAAAGCAAAGAGGGAAACAATTTTTGCAGTCTTGTGTCATCTCTGGTATTTCAAAGATTTTCCCAGTACTATATTGGAGTAAAACCAGTATGTTCAGAATGAAAACAAGAGTATAAAGATGACGTTATATGTCTGAATCAGGGAGAACAGCATTATCAACCTGTCTCAAACATCACATATGAGCTCTGTCACCACCTGCTTACCGGATGTAGGTGTATGTGTGCTCCCTTCTACAAGTGATTCTATCTTTGCTAAAAGCAACGCCACATGTCTCTGGAAAGCTTTTTTCTGTAAGCCAAATGAGAACTGAATTTTGACTGAAAATTCCAACTGCCTTCATCTGCAATATCTTCCTTTGAAATAGCAGTCTATTTTATTGTAGAAAAATGAAGATCCATACTTTTATCTTTAGTCGCTTTTAAATGCATTTTAAGCATCAGTTTCACATTACTACCTAAAAGAAAGACAAAATCAAAAGCTGCTTCTTCAAATTCCCTTTTGTAACTTCTCCCCAGTCTTTAACTGGTTTCAGTCAGTTGTTCTGTTTCCATGGAACTGTATGAATTAATAGACATCTGGGTAGGGAAACAAGGAAAAAAGATACAAAACCAGAGCGCGTATCTTATCTGACATTTTCAGAAGAAAAACACTGTGTTTTCTTTCACTATCAGGAATGTAAAAATGGGCACATTTTGAGTGTTTTGAAAGTTTCACTTACTCTTCAGGCAGAAGGATCATTACCGGAGCACTTCAGCACAGCTCTTTTCTCCCCGTTGAATTGTAAGTGCTCAGCAGATTATGGCAGCTGCGACAGGGTTTAGATTTCATCCCTTTTGTTGGAAGCAAAATAATTCCCTTTCAGTGAAAATAGCGTTAACAGTACTTCTCTATATTTGTGAGACTTCTGTCATCTTTTTGTGGTTGAGGACACTGTCTGTAACTCAAGTTTCCTTGTTATTCAGGTATGTTGTGGCATGTTAACAGTGAAAAGATTCATCAGTCAATCAATCAATCCATCTCTGTATGACTATGCAGTGACTCATGAGTTAGTATGCTTATTTAATTGTTGCTTGCCCCTTGCCAGGCAGGTAAAGATGCCATTGTGGTCCCCATAAATTAAAAATAGTATTTTACTAATGTAATAGCAGTTGTGATTAATTATTAATAAAATCTTATTTATGTCATTAGACTTTTGAGTGTGATGTAAATGATATTTAAAACCTAGGCTCTATTTTTTTAAAACTTAATGGCAAAGAAAGAACTGCCATTTAATCTGAGGTGAATTGAATCTCCAAAGAATAAAGGAAGAAAAATAAAAGGAGCTGTGATCCACATCCTATTCTTTTCTTCAGGTCTGTGAACCATCACATAGTGAAAAGGTTAACAATTTACCTCTAGAATAACAAGCTTGAGATTGTTCTGCTTTAAAAATGCATTTTTTATCTTCTCAAGTGCTGGAAACTATCCAGATGATTTTTATATCCTTATGGCTCTCAAATAATACAGAGATACACACAAAAAGCAAAAGGGTGGGAGTTGTACCCATTAAAAATAATTCAGGACAGAAATAGCTAACTAGAGGTGACAAAGTAAGACTCTCTTTCTGTAGCCTTTTGTACTTTTCAGTTATTTTCTGCTGATTCTAGTAGCAGTATCTCTTGTAGCAAGGTGGGGTTTCCCTGATACCCCAAACACTTCCACCTGTGTAGGATGCAAAGAGAGAGGTGTTTCATTGCTGACATATATATAGAGGAGGGGCACATCATCTCTCTAGAATTTGGGGTAATACCATCTGGAATGCTGAAAGGTATCAGATTTTATTCAGGGTGAAAACTGAGCAGGATCCTTCATTCATGTGTACAGTGTGGATCATTTCTTAAGCAGCATTAAGGTACCTTTCAGGCCAGGGCATGTCCCTTGTCTCTGAGTCCAAAGCTACAGCATAGCTCTGCCTTCCAATTCCTTTCTCCTTTTGTTTTACATCCCTCAAGGAAAAATGCCCAAATTTTTACAGGAATGTATCAGCTGCTAGAAGTGGTATGTTTTAATTTCACACACTTCTTTGCTGTCACTAGTTTCTAGAGAATTGTAACAGAAATCCAGGTTGGTGGGAAGCACGAAGTGCTTCATCAGAAGTGTTGAAATGACACAAGCAGTAAAGAAAAAAAACCACTAGATACAGTAGCCCTAAAAGGAGCTGAGCAAAGGAGGATTTCCATCTGCTCTTCAAATTTAGTTTTGCCAGCTCTCTTAAGGTTACTATCCACAACATTTTCATTACAGTAACATCAGTGAAGACCTGAACCCCAGGAATATACTTTTTTTAAGAGCTGGCAAATACTTTAACCAATACGGTAAAATAGAATCTCTTCTGAGAATCACCAGACCTAGCATGGGTACGTTATTTTTATAAAGCATTGGCAAAATCTTATTTACTTCTGCTGTTTTTGATTGCTATGATAAATATGTGCTATTTTTGAAAGAAAATGAGTAATATCTCTATGTTATAGGGGAAAAAACCCAAACAGGTTTTCTCTTCTTAATTAAAAGAAGCACCTCACATTTTCATGTAATGTCCCAAAGCGCAATTGCAGGTCTGTCACACAGTCTGTTTTTGAAATAGCAGCACTACATCCTTTCATATCAGCAGCATAAGAACTGTGGGGTTTTGGTTTTTCTTCTTATAAGTGGTAAAAATGAGATGGAGTCTTTTCCCCAGCTTCCATTTAAGATTAAAAAAAAGCCAGAGATATAATGTAATTACTAGCACTGGAGTACTGCCAGGATGCTGGACCTTTGTTTCCCTGAATTTCTTAAAAAATGTCATAGGACCCCCCAGTTATAAGCAACGAAGACCACAGTTCCATATTTGACATGAAAGACTCTGCCTCCAGCAACAGAGAGCACCAGTCTGGCCATTTGCTCAGTACTGACTCAAAAATGCCTTCTAATGACTCACATTTTCTGTTGGTTTTATTGGCTTTGTTTTTTTTAATAAATTTTGCAATGTACCTAGAACTTGTCAAAATATCTTAATAACCAACATATGTACATTTTACAACACTCTGTCTTACAGTCAGTATAACAAGATCAGCCAGTACATATAACCCAATCTATAATCCTTAACACCATTAACACCGTTATGGAGTTATTTACTTATTTACAAGAGAAGTGTGTCGAAAATTTGGGGCGATTTTCTTTTCTTTGTTCATGCAATTTCATGTGATAGAAAGTAGGATGGAAATGGCATTTTAATTGCAAGGAGTTTTAAAAACATTAATGTATGATAAACAGTTACAAAGTCAGCAGGAAAGAACTGTAAATTGCAAAGCAATGTCGCACCGTACTATCCTGGCTATAAACTGTGTCAGACTCTGTTTTACAACGCAGTGACAAAAGTTATATCCACATTCCACTGACAAAGCTGATCAGCATCTACCAATGAAAGAAACTGCTTCTGTGAAATTTCCTCACAGTGTTGATATAACAAGCCCTGTTACTCTTGTGCAAAAAAGACTCAATGGAGGAGGACAATAAAATAAGTAAATAAGTAAATAAATAAATAAAACCAGAACAAAGGAAGTGAAAAAGGAAATTGAATGGGCTTGCTCTCATAGAATTATTTTTATACCTTACATCAAGTAGTTTACAGAGATAGAAGGAAATAACTTTGTAAAATTGCTTGAGTTGAGGTGTCTGGGTGGAAGGAAGCATATATGTGTGAAAATCTGCCCATCTCTAACTATCAACAGCTCTAGTTTTTACCCTCAAAAGGGAGAACTGGTAATAGAATATTAATTGGAGAAAGCCTAGAAAATATCTTTATTCACATAATAGTTGGGGGAAAACACAAAAGTTATTAGATAGAACATGTACTTACTTTTTAATTTCTCTCATTCCCGTTTATATGCATAGGATGTGATAAAATCAATGATCTGCATGGGTAAATGAAATCAACATCAACATGTTGACTTCATCACCATGAAAACAAAATCAGCATCACCACAGCTTAGTGAAATAGATGATTTCTCAGGTTGTTTTCCATTTTAGGAATTGTGCAACTTAAGCTTTCCTTTTCTAAATTTCCTGTCAAGCTGTTAACATTAAAAAAATAGAAAGATCCCAGCTAGTGGATGTCTGGAGGGAAGGAGGCGGGCATCGCCATTATTTTCCTGTGTCAAGGAATGTGCATAAGGAGATTTCTTTCTTCATATGAGGACTGTGTAATGATTTTAACTCTCTATCTATTCTGCTTCCCTGACTACTGATTTTAGCTTAAGTTTGGATTGTCTTTGGTTTACAGTAACTCAGCTCCTGTAGACTGTAAGGCAATAACAACATAAATTTGTGTAATCGAAATTTAAACAATTTTAAGAGTTTCACCACCTTTGGAAACCTGGTTTAAGACAGCTGAGGCGAGAATATTATTGTGTCCAGTGAGATTAGAGGCTACGTGGTTGCCTTTTTTTGGTGCTCAGTGCAGTGACAGCCTTTTAGAAGTGATGTTGAAGTGCAGCACACATCAGTACCCTTAAAAACTGGTTACATCATCTTTAATTTCAGAGTTTAGGAGGATCAGGTCCACAGCTTCATTACACTCAAAGAAGCTTGCATATGTGAAAACAGAACAGACTAGGACAGGCTTTCATCTGAATTTAATAGTTATTTTTGGCAGAAATTCACATGTAGCAATGTGGTTATCCAGGCAAATTCTTGTCTATGTGAACTACGTATTATATTCCTCTTTGCAGGGATGTCAAGCTGAAAGCAGGTTGGAACGGTTGTATTCACAGATGTAATTCTCAAATTTTCAGGATATATATTGGTGGCCTCCTGTGAGGGAGACCAAAATTTAACAAGCTAATAACAAATGAATAGGAAAAGTGACATTTGGCAGAAATGCAATTATATGTTGTGCAGAAATTTTAAGAATCTGGAAAAAAAAGCCTGAGAGCCTGATGTTGTATGGATGGTAATACCAAGTACCTCAGTATGCTTAATTGAAGTAAAGGTTGTTGTTATTACTACATTGCTAACTTTTAAATGTACTATAACCAGGCTCTGGAGCATTACCACAGCGATGCTTCACAGAATGATTTAAACAGAATACAGATATATTAGTCCATTAATTGTTAGTGATTTAGTTGTAAGTTGTAGTTGTGAAATATTACTTCACTGGATGAACAAAAGAAAAGGGCAAGTAATGAAAGATGGGCTTTTACTGAGAGGACCCACCTCCTCATTTAGTCAGTCAAGGGCTGTTATGCCTTTATTACCCTGTAATTTGAGGGCAAGTTCAGTGAACAACTGTGAAGGCCATTAGGAGCTGTTGTGGAGAATTTATTTGACTTTGAATACAAGGTGGATGCAGAATGGCAGAAGCTGTGCTCTTCAAAGTGGGTAATTCTCCTTTTGCAAGCTTTTTAATACTATGTTTATTGTTTCCTAGTATGTCTCCCTAGACTGTTCTTTGTTGCCTTTGCTGCTGTTGTCAGGAATAAAATTTATAGAAGTGTGGCCCAGGAGAACTAGTCTTATTATGTGTAGTGACTGTGCTAGCAGCCCACAGTGTCTTACTTGCAGAAAACAGTAAAATCCACACCTCTTCAGAAGCTAAAGGCCTGATGACAAATTTTTCTTCACTACTGTAAAATACAGGTTATTTTGGTAAACAGACTCCTTTTTCCAGTGTTTTAACTCCAGAGCAATCAAAGTTTGTTAAAGCAAATTTGTCAGCTAAGTTGTTACATCCTAGTTTGACAGTGCAAGCATCTGATTTGGTATGAAAGCAGTTGTTGCTCTTGTGTTTCCTGAAGTGTAATAGACATCTTGAACACAAGAGAAAAATCTGGTCCTTGCTTTGAATAATGTATTATGTGAACTTAAAAGACATAAGAAAATATGTTAATTCGGAGAAGAGACTGACAGTGATAAATTCATCCAGTTGCAAATGAGGGGACATTTATCCTGAAAGAACTGGTGCTGATCAAGAAGTGGAAACATTTTGCTCTGTGTTTTGAAGGTAAGAGTGGGAGTGAGGGAGATCCTTTTTTACCAGACATTGTATACTGGATGTGAAAGACATCTTTAAGTAAAGATACAATTTCTAAAGCTCATGTCACCAATACTCTATGTAATTCACATAGAGTAAGTGTCTTGTGTTATGAGAGTGTTTGAGAACTGTATTTTATTTATTCTAAGTTAAATCAATCCTTGAATTTTGATCCACTTTATAGGTATGCAATTTTCTTACCAAGGTTTCTCTTGCAAATGTCTCAGAGAAAGAAAATTAAAAACCATAGATGAATATGAAAGTATCGGAAAAAAAGGTTTTTCAGATACAAAGTCAGACAGTGGGTTCAAAGGCCTCAAGTTCATGGTCATCTAGGACTAGTTTTGAGACCTTTGTGTTTCTCTTTCCCAGATAATGTTGCTTTGGTTACCACTCAGTATTCTAAATTCATGGGATCTTATTGTGGCATTAATACCATTTATTAAAGTCAAAATAAATTGACAGTTGCAGTACATTTGTGTGCGTTTACACCAACCTAGCCATGATGATGATAACACCAACCAACTTACCCATTCTTCATAATACTTCGTCAAAATATAGATAGAGTCACTATCAGGCTTACACTCAGAATTTAAACACTGCTTTGTTTCCTGATGTTATGGTTTAAGCCCAGCTGAAATTAAGCACCATGCAGCAGCTGGTTCAACCCGTCCTCTCTCCTCCTCCTGACCCCAGTGGAATGAGGAGGGTCAAAGTAAAACTTTTATGTTCAGATAAGAACAGTTTAATAATTGAAAGCAAAATAAAATACAGTAAGTAATGGTAAATTATAATAATAATGATAATAAAAAATGAAAAGCAAACACCGAATGCAATTGCTCACCACCTGCTGATTAAAGCCAGACCTCCCTTCCCAAACACAGATTGTCCCTCCTTCCAGGTAGCTTCCCCCAGTTTATATACTAGGCATGATGTTCTGTGCTGTGGAACATCCCTTTGGTCAGTTCAGGTCATCTGTATCCGCTATGGGCTATGCCCCCTCCCAGTTTCTTTTGTGTGCCTGAGAAGAAAGTAACTTTAGCTGAAATCAGGACAACTGAAAAGTGCACTGTTATTGAAATACTGCTGAATGAATCTAAATTCTCTAAAAACTGTAGCTAAACTAAGTGTCTACTGTCATTCTTCTGGAAAAAAAAAAAGAAGAAAAAGAAAAGAAAAAAGTTTCCAGATACACAAAATAATTATTGTTCATAGGATGTATTTCCTGCCCAGCAATGATCTCTTATAGCATGAACTCTTAATAATGTTGATATGTCAAATCTTCTAGTTTAGACAGAAGTACACAGTCCCAAGTAGTTATGGAATGATCAGCTGCATCCAATCAATTACAAAGATTCAGGCACTAATTGTTTCCCTCTTAATTGGTTTATTAATGGAAAAGAGTTAACATGCGCTTTTCGATTGGATATTTCCACAAGGCATGGACTGATTCCTTTTATACCTAGGCATTATTTAAAACATTTCTTTCAACCACTGGCTTTTAAGGCATACATTTCCATTCTGCTTTTCTTCTGGTTTTCCTTCCTACTTTCATCTGCAGGGTTTTAAACAATTTCTAGAGGCAGTAGCAGAGGTTTCTTGTGATGTTACTGTTAAACCTAGAGGGTAGTTTATGGAACAGCAATAGGAGATACAGTCAAAGGCAGAAAAAAGCTTGGAACAAAGTTAAAGATGATAACTATTTTAAAATTTAAATTACATGACCTTCCAAAGGACAAGAAACAGTCATTTGCTAGCCATCAGTTATTGTAGGAATGGTTATTTTGTGGTGGGTTTTTTGTGTTTGTTTTTTTGGTGTGGGGTTTTTTTATTTAATTCTATCCCAAAGTCTCTGTAGCAAACAGCTGCAAAAATGTAGCTATGTTGCTGTTATCCACTGTGTTTGCTTTTGGTGAACAGCAATTCCTCAGTGAGCAATGCACTCACCTAGTATGAACTGATCAAATCAATAATGGGAGAAGAAAAGAGAAACCTCTAAACGTGTGAAAAGCATTATCTGACACTCCCAAGTCATCATGAGTCTGGGTTTACCTTTTGTGTGTTTATTCATTCAGCTGTTGTCATTTGTAGGCTACATCTACAAGGCTAAGTGCATAGGTTCCTGAAGGATTCCCAACTCCTCAGTGGAGGGATGCAGAGTTGTCTGGCCCATGCCAGTCATGATTAGCATTCACTGAAGGGGAGCAATAGTGTCATGTGGGACAGCTCTTGGCTGTGAGGACGGCTGCCAGAGCCCCACACAGTGCTCTTATTACTGCTATATTACTTGTGTGTGTACAAACACACATGCACATCAAAGGCATAAGCTATTTTCAGTTTAAAGCAGTATTTTGCTTTACAGTATTTTTATAACATCATTTAGAAGGTTCATCCTGCTCAAGGCCTGGGCTATCTTCTTGTTCCCCATGTTGAAAGTAGAACGCGGTTGCTCATGGGTTACTGCCCACTGTGCATATCTCTGTTAGAGACACTGAGTTGCTTTCATGGTACTTATGTTTTAAAATAAACATCAGTGGACCAACACTACTGGTATTCATGCTCATATTTCCCAGTTAGGCTGCTACCTGAAGGGGAGCAGAACTTTACATCTGCTCCCTCCCTCCCATATGATGTGATAAAGAATAACAGGTGGTAGCATTTCCACATTAAGTGTGAGCAGTGTTAGAACTGTCGGGCGAAGCTCATTGCCATCATTACCAGCAACCACAGTCTTCACTGCTGTGGCACCATATCCCTGCTGCTGTCCCTGACCTTAGTTGTGCAACCCTCTGCTTCTACTTTCATGTCTTACAGAACTGCTGGCACACCAGATGCATTACTTACAGAACTGGTTCCTGCAGCTTCAGGAAAAGGATGTCTGGGATGTGTTGACAATGCCAAATAAATCAGATACTTCTTTGTGAAGAGGTAGTTACTGTACTTAATTCCTAGGCTCTCTAGTGAAGCAAACCAAAGTGTTCCCTCCCTGCAACGTGAACCCAGGTGCAGATCAGAAGATGCTTTGCTCTTAGGACAAATCATTCCTCAGCCAGGCTTGTTTTTTTCTGCCCTACACAGTCCTTTACACTATCCCAATGGGCCATGTACTTTGAAACACACCGTATGTTCTGATGCCATATCCTTCATTCCCTTAGCAGCATGCTGTGTACACACCGCTCTGTGCTGACAGATTGCGCGACAGCCTTCCCGTTATTTCAGGTATTCAAACTGAAACAACTTAAAGCCCAGACAATTATTTCTAACAGGCACAAAGACATGGCATGAGCGAGTGGAACTGGACTGCAGGCCACTGTACTTCCAGCCTGATCAAGAAGTTTATTCACTGCATGGCCTGGGGCCCAGGGCTGTTTAGCAGAATAGTTGTAGTTTTGTCCTTAACCGACAGATGCAATTAATCTATCTACTGAAGGATATTTACTTTCACAGTGTAGCTATGTTAGCAGAATGATGTGAAAAAATGTATCATGTATCAGAGGTGGAATAATAGCCTTACAGTACCTCCTTTTTTTTTTCAGCTGTCCACATTCCAGTGTAGTTCGCCAGTATTAGAAAGTTCTTCTTAGACCTTCTCATCTCCCGTGTATCAGTGTGAAGAAGTAGGGCTTGCAATCAAGACCTGAAAGAATAGCTACTTTGAAGTCATGCTCCCACATTATGCCTTTTAATTGCCTGATTTTCATGGAAGGGGTTGCTCTTGCATGTCCACAGGGCATACCAATGTCACTTTATGGTGCATCATAGCTTCATAGTGCACTCAGAGGGAAAACCACTCATTAAAAAGATGAACAGTGCGTGCTTTTCAGCACCTATTACTATCAAGATGTCTGAAATATGCAATGCACATTCTTAATGGGTACTGACAAAGTACTTTTAAAGCACATTGGTGTTTTAAATGTATATTTAGACTAATGAACAAGATGTATCTGAAGATTAACCTTTTGAGTCTATCAAATCAGTGGGACAGCCTCCCCCGCCCCAGAATCAAACTGTTTTCTTTCTTAATGTTTTATCCATACAGTGATACATTAGGGAGATAGTGAGGTTACAGCTCTCCTTGAAGCATCCCAGATTATAGAGAGGAAGTGTGGTAATTTACTGAGGTAAAAAGAACCTGCATAATAGTGAGATAAAGGACAGAGCACAGTCAAGATTGTTAAATTTATGATTTTTGACCTTGGCAGTGACTTTGCAAGAATGGCTCTGTAGATCTCCATACTTTTTAATTTTGGACTTTTTCAGGTAAAACTTGCTTAGCTGAAGAGTGAAGAAATGTTGCTCTTCTAGACCTGCTATCCCTATTGACCTTGCCTCAGCTCTAGAGTCCCAGTTGAGCTCTCTCTGGCATAAGAGAGCCTTATGCAGTAAGGGTGCTTCTACTTAGCACCACCCACCCGTGTGTAACCTTCACCTAAGGGATTACTTTCTGCGATTCCCATAAAAGCCCACTGGAATGCTGTTACTGCATTCGATGGATGGACATGAGAACAACAGGTTTTAGTCATGCCTTGAGTAGGACTAGCTGTGAAGGTAAAGGTAGAAGGGCAGGTGATGTTGATAGCAATGCATTATGTGAGCAATCAGCTTGGGATTGTTCTGCACAATTTGGTCTGTCCTGGCATGCAACCCATATGAACCCATTTAGATAGAACAGAGCTTTGATTACTTGACACTAAAAACTGGACGAGAGCCTGTTCAATCTGAAGTCCTGTTTGGTGCAGCAGTCTGTGTAAGAGTTCAGGCTTAGAATAATTTTGTCTAAACATGGGTTTGGGGAAGAATAATTTACCTCCCAAATTTCTTTCCCCTGTTGTTGAATATTCAGTTATTTCTGCTAATTTCTAGACCCTACTTTCTCATACAGTTTACACTTACATATACTGCTATATGTGTGTAAAAAATGCCATGCTGGGATTTCTAGGCAACAGGTTCTAAGTCCTTGGATCACCTGTCATAAATGCATGATCTCCCACCAAGATACCATGATGCGGAGGACTGCCTAGATCATCAGTGATATTGGAGTTCAGAGCACCTGTAGATAAGCCTTGAAAATCTATGACTTGGTTTACTTACCTTTCTCCTCTATTTGTGGTCTCAATAGCAGTTTTCATCACACCTAGCTTTAGGAATATTCTTGATATTCTTAAATGAGGAGGATATCTGCCCTAGGCTTCCTGAGTAATAGCTGACAGAGAGAGGCACTTTTAACAAACAGATCTTCGTGCTTAAATGTAAACATTAAATTTTATATTTTAGCTGCAGAGAAAGAATAAAAGTATTTTCAGAATGGAAATCTATTAAAACATGCCCCAGAGACTTTAATGCTAAGACTCACTCTGGTGGATCATCTGTGTGTTTGAATTCTCAAAGATACAGAACCATGAGTCTCCTGACCTGGCTAGATCCCTCCGAATATTACTAAAATAACTCACAGTATATGAATAGCTGCTTCAACAGTGGGGGGATTTTACATTCACTGAGATAATAAAACATGAATGTTCTAATGAAATACCTAATGTCTCATAAAACTGTATGTGATGTTCTTATCTTTTTTTTTTAAAAAGCATGGGAACAGTACGGGCTTTAGTAGCATTGCATACATTGGATGTTTCGAACTTACATTTGCAATATTGGTGTTTATTTCCAGCCTCTCACATCCTTAATGTGATACATAATCCTTTATGTAATTTTTTCTCCTAATCACTTTCCTAATAAAATGCAGAAGATATAAGGGGTTTGATTTCAAGCCCATTTGTTATATCTTACACATATCTTTGTACACATAAGAACCAAAACAAGCTACAGGGAAAAGGGCAAATTTAATTGCCAAAAAATTCTATTGCAAACAATGTCAGTGAAAGACTTGTTTACAATTCAAAAATTGGAACAAAAATCAGCGTGAAATTTGCATCTTTCAGATTCTTCTCTATTGCATTTTTGAAAAATTGCTGAAATCTGAAATTCCACTGAAGTTTTGTAAAACAAACAGTCATACCACTACTACTTAATTCTCCAAAATATACTTCTGTTTTAAGCTTACATATGTTGTTTACTGATAAGGTTAATGTACTTTCTAGATAAATGTCCTATTTCAAGCTAGAAGTATAAGGCATTTTGTTCCTGATAGAAATGATCATTTACCAGAAATTGGTGTTTCTCATCCAGTCTCCTAACTTGTGCAAATCTGTGTGACGTTTACAATCTTCCATACTTCAGTAACTGAAATAATTACCTTCAGGCTTCAACTATTTAGTCAAGTTTCTCTTGCAGTACACTAATGAATAGATCTACTTAGCATATTGACATTAACTGTCTCTTTCAGAAGAACAGTCTGTTTTATAGAATGTCTTGAGTTAATATAGCACAGGATTTTTTTTATTTATTAATTTGATAACTGACTCTCTCACGAGATTTTGATTTTTTAATATTATTTTGCATGGTAGGCCATATTTTGTTTGCATCCTTTTCTAAAAAGAATCAGATGCTCTACTATTGACTCTGTAGTCTACAGTACTCTATATACTTACTGCAGTGGAAAAAGGGTTTTTTCCCTAGTGCTGAATATTTGTGTCTTCATGGCATAATCGAATCTATAGTGAATAACCTTTTTACAGAGCTATCCAAATATCTGATCTGCACTCAGTGATTTGCTGCACTTAGGATTCTCCCTAGAGATTTCAGTTTCTAAGAATCAGTTCCTGAAAAATGTCTTCAGAAGAGCATGCAACTCGTCTCTCACCACTGAAAACTGACAAGAGAAAATTAGCCACTGTGATGGTTTACCAGCCCCTTTAAATAAGTATTTATCCACTGAAATACTGTATTTTCCCAAGTGTACTTTAAAAAATCCAAAAAACCACCAAACTTCTTTTTGCTATTAGTTTCTTCTTATTGGTTGCCTTACTAAATACAGTAATGTCCATTTTCTTAGTATCTCCATTGCTTGTGATGAATCCACTTTCACTTTCTCCTTTCCTCTCTAGGGCTCATTAAGAATTTCAGTCTGTGCAGTAATTTTCAGGTGAAGGAGGGAGGAAGAGAGGCCAATTATCTCAGTGCTCAGCAGTAATTTCCTTATTAAGGCAAGAACAGAGTAAGGCAAAAGCAAGTTTAGTATTGCAAAAGCAAGTATATTGCTGTCATCATACTTCCATCTGTTTTTTTAAGTTACCTGTTCATTCCAGAAATAATTTCCTCTCATTGGAACAATACCTTCTCATACAATGGAAGCAATGCTGGATGTGTATTCATTTTGTTGTTCTTAACTTCCTAATGATCACTTAAAACCAGGGATTAGAAAACTTTAGATGGAAATTGCAAGTCAATTGCTCAAATGTTATGAAACAAATTCACGTGTGCTTTATTTTACTCACAGCTCCATTTTTTATTTACATTTCCTTTTTGATGTGTCTTAGCTGAGATGGAGGAAGGAGGGGAACTGCATGAAAAATATTGAATAGTTTAATGTCTTGATCACTTCTTTCTTTTTTTCCCTCATACCCGTACCTGGCTGATCCGATCTGAATCATGGCATTTGCATGTGTTGAATTGATGGAAATACTGTAGGTTGCACTAATGGTGCTAAGGGCCACCGAAAGAGGAGCCTTAAAACCCACCTGGGATCCCACAGGGATCTCTCACGTGTAAGCAAGAGGCACTAGGTTGAACCTTTTCTACCAACTCTGTTTCACAGTCTTTTTTGGCTTGAATTAGTCAGTAATGGGGCTCCTGTGCCTACGCCTTGCACTTGCTCACTCTCTATGAAAACTTTTGGCAGAGCTCCTGCTGACAGGGGCCTTTGTTCTGCTGTCACTGAGATTGAAACCTGCTTATAAATGTGAGAAATGTCTCCCAGGCGTCATTCCTCTGCCTTCAATAGAGTTACACAAGGGATGATTTTGGACATTTTCAGCAGTACTTTGTGATTTTTAGTACCTGTATGCATACAGTTTGGAGCACGTATTTAATCTGCACAATCAATTTGATAGCTGCCCCAGAAAGATAAGTCACCTTTTGTCAGAATTATTACTCTGTATATTCCACAGTTAAGAGACTATTAAATCAATTACTCTAAAAGCATAACATTCTCCAACTTTGAGACTTTGCTTCCTTCAAGAAAATTTGTCTGGTCCAGTATAATGTAATTTTTTTCCCTCTTGTTTTTTAATAAATTCTTGAGGAACTAAATAATTAATAATGCTGTGATTTAGAACCTAAGGCAAATATAGTTTATTAAGCCAAAGATCAGAAATGTGAAAGTTCTTTTTTTCTTGACTTGCTGTATTTCAGAGTATATGTGGGACTGTGGTCTGATATCCACCAGTCTTGTGACTAAAACCAATTGTATCAAGTCCTCTGTATGTGACCAGAGCCAGGAATGAGCTAACAATTAAGCAATTAAACGGGTGATGAGAGATCCCATGATTGAGCTTTCTCCTTGCCCTCTTCTAGTTTGCAATATGGATGTATTCAGTCACAGAAGCTTTTATGTTAATTGTGTCTGGATACAATCTGCATTTTTATGTCTACAAGGCCAAATCTCAGGTTCAGAAATCCTTTCAGAGTCTCCTTCTATTGTTGAATAGCACTGCCTCAGCTCTGCAAAATAATTTCTAATACTTCTTGGTTCTCCTGGAGGTTGCAGCCAGGCTTTTGATGCTCTGGAAATTCACCCTGATTTATTCATTTAAAGATGATAGGCAGAGAAACAAGACTCAGCAAAGACTCAGTGGTACTCACTGGTACTTTGCCGTAAAATATTAGGCATTTCATAATATCCCATACCCTTTTGCTACTGGACCTTCAGTGAATGTGATGATTGGACTTTGGGCTGAGGAGACCCCTACCAGTCCTTGTGTTCATTGACACCTGTTGGGCAGCCAGCAGTGTTTGGACTCGCCTTTACAGAAGATATCTTTATTTATTACCAGCAGCGTTAAATTTGATAATGCTCCAAGGAGTCCTACTCATAATATTCCCCTATACAGCCATCAATATGGCAGATACTTCTTGTTTCTGGTTGGTTTTTTTTGGGGGGGAGTGTTGGGTTTGTTTGTTTGGGGGGTTTTTTTTTGGTTTTCTTTTTTGTTTTCTTTTTGTTTGTGGGGGTTTTTTTGGTGTTTTTTTTTGTTGGTTTGTTGGTTTGGTTTGGGGGTTTTTTGTTTGTTTTTGGTTTTGTGTTTTTTTTTCTTTTTTCATTTTTCCCAAGAAAATTTTAACAACAAAAGAACAATAGTAGGTTTTAGGCTATTCCATAGCCTTTCCATAAGCGATCCCGATTTCCAGGGAAGAGAAGGCAATTAATGTGTTTTCAGGGTCTTACAGGCCTGTAGAGTCACACCGTCACAAAACTTCCAAACTCAGACCCATGAGATACTGTAACACATTTCAGGGGATCTGTTCTGTAACATCTGTTTCTCTTCACATCTGTGTTACAATTTCTAAAGCACTCTGAGCTCGCTGAAAAATGAATGTGCTTCATCCAGGTACAGGTTGTGACAAGCCCCAAAAAATTATATTTTATTTTGCTTTTAGTGAATTTTTTTTTGAAAACTGCAACTGAGTGGTCCTAGAAACATGAGAAAGCACTTAATGCTTTGTACGCACAAGAAGACAAAGCTGCTGAAGCACAAGGGAAGGTTTCGTTAACATGAGAAGCAGCAATGCTGAGTGTTCATTAGGATTCTCCAGCACACTGGTACACTGCATGAGAACACTTTATTTTGTATTCTGGGTTTAATTACCGCATTAGACCTTAGACCTCTCGGCAAATGAAAGCTTCCTGCCATTCTGACAGCTTATTTGATAGCAATGATTGTTAACCTTGAAGGCGCCTTAAATGACATTTGAATAGTGTTATGGATTTATACTGCACATCGTGCTGTTTTGCTCACTCTCCATTAAACCAAACAAGACACCTCCAGAAGGCTGTATTGATTCTTGACCACAGATCCTGGCTCTGCAGGATACCACTCTATTCTTCAGAAAGGTCGTGCTCTCTCAGAAATCTTTTTTTGCAGAAAATACACAAGGCACTGCAGCCAAGAGCTGTGCAGATGACCACATAACCTAGTTTTAATGAAGGTTACTGTCCTTCTGCCCCTGCTACATCAATAGTGCAATGTCTTTTGCAAAATATATGCGTACATGATTTTTTAAAATTCGGATTTATTGGTCTAACGAGTAGCAGACAGATTAAACCTGTTCTTGTTTTGTGCGTACTTTAGTGAGTTTTACCTGAATTTTAGGAACAGAAATGTCTCATTTGCTTTTAACACTTTTTCTGTTGCCCTTCACCTCTGGCAGTAATCTTTTCCTATTTATGTTGTATTTCTTTGCCCTTGGAAGAAAACACTGGAAAAAGCCACTACTCTGATCACTTTTGACTCACCTTAAAAAGGAGAAGCGTACCTTTATATCTTCTTTTGTACTTTGGAGAGGTTTGAAAGCTTTTCTGCTATAAATGTGCCTTACAGACATTTGCATCTAGACTTCTTTTACAATTAGAAGGAACTCTGTGCTCAAATAAGTGGTTTGTGGAACATGTTTTTACATACAGGAACTCATAAAAGCAGACAAGGCAAACAAAAACAGACGATCATATTAATGATAAATAACTTCCTGGATTTTTTTTTGTTTTGTTTCTCTGTATTCAAATTACATGCATTTCAGCTTGGTAGCCTTACAGCCTTAGCGCCTGTAAGAGGCACTGCATTATCCATTCAGACAGCTCCTATGTATCAGATACAGTATAAAGCTAACACCTTATTTCCTCAAAAACACATGACTTTGAATTCTGTTATAAACTTTACAGACACTTCTGATGGACATTTCAAAAGACAGGTACACTTCTGGCTTTCTAGGCTATACTTAGCAGTCAATAAAATAATGTCTTGATTTGTACAGTCTTCTGCTGCAGGTTTCTAGATAGGTGTTGAGAACTGTGTCCGGTTCTGGGAATCTCAATGCAGGAAGGACATTGAGGTCCTGGAACAGGTCCAGAGAAGGACTGCAAAGCTGGTGAAGGGTCTGGAACACGTCCTATGAAGAATATCTGAAGGAGCTGGGGCTGTTTAGCCTTGAGAAAAGGAAGCCCAGAGGTGACCTCATTGCTCTCTACAACTACTAGAAAGGAGGTTGTAGCTGGGTGGGGGTTGGTCTCTTCTCCCAGGCAACTGGCCTAGAGGACACAGTCTTAATCTGCACCAGGGGAGGTTTAGGTTGGACATGAGGAAGAATTTCTTCACAGAAACGGTGAGCAGACTGCCTAGGGAGGTGGTGGAGTCATTGTCCCTGGATGTGTTTAAGGAAAGACTGGACATGGCACTTAGTGCTATGGTGTAGTTCACATGGTGGTCCTCGGTCACAGGTTGGACTTGATGATCTCAGAGGTATTTTCCAGCTTAATTGATTCTGTGAACCTGTGATAATACCATTTGTTAAATGATTTTATAATCCCATTGCAATTCACTAACATAACCTTTCAATATTCTGTCAAAACCAAACTTAGTTTTCAAAAGAACATATTAGTCCTTAAATGATTTGTCCCAATTGACTTTTCAAGTTGGTGATGCTGGTTCATTTGTATATATACTCCTGAATATGATTTGCATTTGCTGGAATATTATCTAGAGGACTGAAATTAGAAATTGCTACAGGAACATGGTAGTTTGATAACCTTCAATGACTTGTGAGAAATGAACTGACTTTTGGTTAAAACTCCAAAGAGAGAAAAGCCACGGACTCTTCACTACTTCTTAAAACAGGATTCAACAATTAGTAGCAGTAGCCAGGATGTTAGTTTGATCTTCAGAATGACTGACTCTTGACTTCTGCCAGTGCTTTTCATTATGTATTATCAATATTTTTAATTATTATATGAATTATAATACTTAGCTAATGATTTTGGAACACTTTATTTCCTTAGTGATGTACCAGCAATTTTTCAACTACCATGCAGCAGTGGGCTACAAGTTGGTCTGCTAAAATTTTCTGAAAATTGGAGGTGGTACTTTGATAAATCAGTGCCCTGAAAAAGCTCTTCTGTGGATAGTGAGGCTTGTTTAATGCAGCATTTTAGAACCACCAAGGGCATATGCATTTGGAGTTCTCTACTAGTAATCAGGAACCACTATGACCTTTTAGCTGTGTTTAATCAAGCTCAGTCCTGAAGTTCTGGTGTAAAGCAGCTATCGAGAATAAAGGCAATGAACAGAAGTGTGTGGATGTTGATGCATAGAAAAATAAAAGTTATTTACTAGGCAAAAGGGAAACAAAAGCATTTTCTAGAACATGTTCAGGTTAGTTTTCTTATTTTGTTGATGTTATAGTAACACAGAAGAATTTTAAAAATATATATATTTTATTTCTGAATGCAGAGGTTCATGAAGCTTGATGAAACACAAAGCAAGAAACTAGAAACTTTCTACGGTTATTTCTTCTTTAAGAAGTTATTCCAAAGAAAATTATTTTTGGACTGCAGTCTTTATCTTTTGCATCTGCTATCTGTTTAAATATGCGTTCATTTGCTTTGATCCTAATGACATCATCTCCCTATTTATAATAATCTAATGTGATAAGTCTACTGAATCATGAATTTTATTTCCCCAAGCTCTAGAGTCCTTTGTATGTAAACTGAAGCAGTTGCTGATATAAACAGAATAATCAAAGCTACTAATCTGAACATCAGGCCTGAATTAAGGCCATTAAGTAAAACAATGACATTAGAGAGCTGAACTATAATTTACTTTAAATTAAATTAAATTGAAAATGTTAGCATTATTGTACTGTGAGATATTAAATACTTCTACCTCCTAGACATGCACAAATGCTGATGAATTTTCCTAATTGTTATTGGTTTAAGAAAAATGCAGTACAACACGTTATTGTTTGAGTCATTGACAAGAGTATGTGACTTTTGCCAATTGAATAACACTTTAAAAAGAGATGCAAAAAATGGGAGATAGTAACATTATAAATTATTCAAATCAAATATTCTTTGAGAAAAATATAATTGATTGCATTCCTTTTCTACGTTGTGCTATTAATTAGGGCCGAAAGTTAGAGATTGTTAGACAAACCAAAATTTTAATTTTTTTAAATAGAGTTTATTATGAAATTCTGAAATTACTTATAAACAAAAAGTGAGAGGAATTAAAAAATAAATCGGTTATTCTGTGCTTTAGTCAATTAAAATCTTATCTTCCACTTTTAAAATGTAAAATATGAAATTAAGTTATTACACAATTATGAACTAAAGGAACGTATTTATCTTTCTTGTAGCAGTTATTTTTCTAACCAAGAATCACAAACATTTTTCAACCACATTTCTCATAATTTTTAAGAAATTTTTTTTTTTAAATTTTAAGATTTCTCACAGATTTGTTTGGGATTTTTTATGCTTTTGTATAAAACACCTAATTTTAATTTCAGTGATTGGTTATTTAAAAAAAAGAAAGATTATTTACATGCAGATTCAGAACTAGCTGTTTTACTACTAATCTTCCCAGGTTGTCCCTAGAGATAATGTCAGTGTAGCCAGCCTTTTCCACAATCACTTCTGTGCTAAGAAAAAACACTCTAACCCCTGTGTCAAGAGGATTGATCTTTCTGCCGCAGAATTTGCTTGTGGTACAGCCAAACTCTTTATGTGAGTTGGGGACAAAAATCTGTGGAGATCACGTTGAGACAAAGGGACTATTCAGCTGCTATCACAGTCTCCTTTTGCTTTTCCTGATGGCATATTTATTTGTTTGAGGCATCCAGTGTTTCACAGAATTCCTCCATTCTCTCCTTGATTCTTCACAATCCTTTCCAAATACACATGCAGACTGATGTACACACTGGAGATATGTCTGAGAATTACAAAAATATCCATATTCAGAAAAAACCCCATCTCTGTTCATGGTGTTTGTCATAGCACATAGAAGGACTGGACATGGCTTTCTTGAATGACAAGTTAGATTGACAACACAGGTACAGATTTTTCTTCTGTTGCTACCTGCACTGCAGTATACGTTGTGAATCTGCTTCCAGTGTGGCAAATAATGCTAACATCGCCATATTAAAAGGCACAGGTAATACTTAACTGGAAACACTGCACATATATTCCTGGCAGTGCTGAGTTAATGGTTGGATGATCTTCATGGTCTTTTCCAACCTAAACTGATTCTGTAATTCTGTGAGTCTGTAAATAAATCTAGTTATTATATCCTGCAAGCATATAAAGGCAAATTTGCAGACTTGAAGCTACCATGTGTTGTATATAATTAGTAATAGATATAATAGCCAGAATTATATACATAAGAAAGAAGGAGAAAGAGATGGAATAAGTGATGAAAATAACTAATAGAATCATAGAATCAACTGAATTGGAAAAGACCTATGAGATCATTGAGTCCAGCCCTTGATCCAACACCGCCATGGTTACTAGGCCATGGCACTAAGTGCCACATCCAGTCTCATCTTAAAAACCATGGTGATAGTGGATCAGGGGTTGGACTTCATGATCTCAGATGGTCCTTTCCAACCTGGCTGATTCTAGGATTCTGTCAACAACCTGCAGGGACAGTGAACGCATCACCTCCCTGGGCAGCCCATTCCAATGTCTGATCACTCTCTCTGTAAAAAATTTCTTCCTAATATCCAGTCTAAACTTCCCCTGGCAAAGCTTAAGATTGTGCCCTCTTATCCTGCTGCTGGTTGCCTGGGAGAAGAGACCAACTCCCACCTGGCTACAACCTCCTCTCAGGTAGTTGTAGAGAGTGATGAGGTCA
>JAWMRA010000001.1:73772252-73854730 GCA_035584735.1 Pseudotriccus pelzelni
GGCCTTTGTCTGGAAATTCATCTGGACAAACTATTTCCAATCCCCAAGGAGGGGGGACCTTTTGCAAACCCATGACAACTGTGCAAGAAAGATGTTGTCAGACAGTGGGGCAGAGAACCAAATCTGTCTGTAGACTACTTGCTATGCGGTCAAGTTTAACTGGTCATTGAAGCAATTTATCTAAGGTTGTTTTCATGTTTCAATTTTACTTTATTTTGAGTAATGCAACTTAAAATCCATCCAGACAGTTTTTCTCTTGACCTCAGAGGAGGAAAGGCTAGGTAAACATTTTGTATCCCAGAGGCTGGTACCATAAATTACCATCTTTAGTAAGGTACAATAAACCCCCTCATATTCAGGCCTTGGTTCTGCATCTTCCTTCCAGCACTGCAATGCCAATGAGTTTGTAAAGTGACTGCCTGAAAAATGCATAGAAGTTCGTGTATGTGAAATGTCTATTTGTTCTCATATCTGTTGGTGTCTCCCCAAACCAAGACACTCAAATTATGCTTTATGAAGGCTCCGAAGGAGGAAGGTCTCAGTTGGGATGGATAAGATCTCACAGTACCGATACCTTAAAGTGTAAGCTTCACCTTTTCCATTCTACCTTTGCTTTGGAGTTGTCATCTCTCTTAAATCCAGGCAGTTTGAATATTTTAGGTGAACATGCATTCGGTGTTTTAAGGTAGTTAGTGAGGTTTCTTTCCTTTTTTAGTAAGTGTTTGTTCAAATATTTGTTCCAAAATGTTGTTTTCTGGGAAGTGTTACCCACGGGGGCCCAAGAAACCTTTTTTTTGTCTTGAAAACCTGTTTGGAAACTTGACCTTGTTCTCTAAGACTAATATAGTAAATTTTTATCTGTATTTTCATAGTGTTTAATGACATGAACTGAGCATCGTTATCCAATTTTAATTGGTGCTGTAAAAACACAGATGGAAAAAGAAGGTCCCCAAAATATGCAGAAGATAACTAGCAGATGGATAAATTTTAGCTGTGGAATACAAGGAACGAATTAGCCAGTGGAAGTATATATTGCTGGCAGAGGTTTCAGTGCAGTCTTGGATTTGACAGTCATTTCAAATGAAACTTTGATTCTAATCTGGAAGTGCAGTTGACAAGGTATTGCTGAGAGTTAGGCCAGTGAATATGGATGCAGTTCCATTGTTCAAAGACTTTGCATCTGCATCGTTTTTATATTTTTGCTTTCTAAGTTCCTGTGGTCTTTCTACTTGTTTAAATGGTTCCTTTGCTCAAGTTTTGTATTCAGTTTACCACATGTCGAGAATTAGTAGCAAAAAGAAGGAAAGTGCAGGTTGCCTGAATATTCTGAAGGCAAAATGAAGTAGAAAATTAAAGATATTTATCTCCGTTGTTCTTTTTTAAACATACTTTTAACAAATCCAGAAGTACAAAGAAATTGATAAATTAGTTTTCAGACTGTGAAAGCAATATATGTTTTAATGGGAGGAAAAAATAACCTGCTGCTTGCATATTGTTGCTTCTTTCTGCTCTTTTTCTGGAATAAATGAGGTTGCAACTTTTTTTGTGGACATCCCTGCTTATTCCAAGCAGTTGCTAGATGCTGTGGTGTGTTTTTATGGCAGACAGTACGAGGTGATGCCAGTGGAGAGGTCAGTAATAACCAAAGCAGACTATCAGCTCAAACTATTATTGACGTTGCATTAACCTACGAATTCTTAAATGACTGTAAATGTTAGATAAATATTAAAGGAAAAAAAGGCAGAGGTACTGTAAAATCTACATACCTGAATATGGGGTGTGTTGGATGATATTCTTGCATTCAGTGATGCTTCGCTCGAAAACTTCACTCAGCGAAGAGCTTTTTGTCATTTGGTTGCCAGCTTTTTCTCTGCTTCAGAAGGAAAGTTACAGACTGCTTCTCTGTTATTCCCATCTTTAAGTCGTGTTTGCTGGGTAGGTTTACAACCATACGGCAGACCAGACTATCTCCACGTCCTGATGTCTCTGCTGTCCTGGTGGGACCCCCAGGGCCCTGGCAAGGCCCTCTGGTCCCACAGGGACCTCAGAGGGAGCTGGGTGTTACAGAGGAGTCTCCAAGACATGACTCCAGGATCATGCTTGCTGATTCCTGTTATCAGCTGGGTGAGTATTTGGTTCCTCAGTAATCCCCTGGAAAAAAAATAAAAATGTGGAAGGATGGCAGTCATGTGGTTTAAAAATGCTTTAAGCTCCCTGGGCTCAAAGCCACCCAGCTCTTTTCTGTCTCCCTAGGCTGCACACTGCTCCAAGAAGAAACATGGACCAGTGTCGTAAATAATGGCAAAGTAGTGCCATGTTTTACCAGAGCAATAGTATGTACTCCTTTCCCTTTTTTTTTTTTCCCCCCCAGAGAATTAGTAGTAGCTGTGCGTAAAATAAACCTGCTTGTTGTTAATTTGTCCAGCTCATCTGGCATACTTTTTATCAGTGATCAGTGTACATCAACTGCCCAGCTGGAAACAATCTTTTTTTTTGGTCAAAAGAGCTATCGAAGTAGCCATTAAAAATTGTTTTAGATCATATTGTACCTATTAGATTACTGCATACTGTACTTTTAAACATTATTTGTTAACCTTAGTTGTAATATTTCATATTAGTACTTTAAAAATACTCTAAACAAATTGTTAGTTGTCCAGGAACATTGGACTATCAGGTAATCCTGATGGATTAATGTGTTTGCTGTAAGTGTAATGAAGCATATTTTACCTGGAAAGGTTTTAATTAGGAAAGCATCAGAGGTTTGTATAACACAAACCCATTAATCTGAAAATGAAATTATAACAAAACCACATGAACACACCTCATCAACTAAAACCAAATTTGCTGTAATTATAGAAAATTACATAGTCTGTTTAATACATAAATTGCAAGATAATGAAATTAGGGGTCATCTACTTGAATAATAGTACTTGTTTTTTGAAAGAAGCGTGCTAGCATACATAATGGAGTGGAAAAGGGGCTATGATAAAAGCTATTCAAACAGTCTCTGCTGATGCTTGTAAACTGAAAAGGGCAAACATGATCTTGAAGAATGTCTCTAGAAAGACAGACAATAAATCAGAATAATTGTAGAATTTTCTGTTGTACTCACAGTATGTTGTATTTAAGAAGTTTTGGTAATTTTAAGACAAAGATGTTTGAAAAAAGGTTTCAAAGCTTCATTTTCTAACTTCTTCTAATCATAAAATGTACCATAGAAGGGCAAAAATTTTGCTAATGGAAGGAGTGACTTAGTGACAAAAGTAACTGTATAAGTAACTGATTTTCAGTGAGAAAGGCTAAACGTGTTAATGATAACGGTTAAAAGTGTTTCTGTTCGGTAAACTCAGTATTGTTTACTTATTAAATGAAAACCATGTCTGTGAATATCCAATTAGATCACAAAATAATTACTGTTATGTATAACCAATAGAGCTCAAAAGACCCGAGATGATCTGTAGCTTCATATTATCATGGCTTAACTATTCATTAAATCTGTTTTGTGCTTTCCATACATCTTATAGTGATTTCGGAGAAGCAGGGCAATTTTTCCCTGCAGCGTAGATCTTTGAAAAGTAATGTTTTATCACTTTTGCCCAGGTACAGTGACCTAGGTAAGAAGTGAATCCTTGAAAAGAATGAAAATGTCTTGAAGGGACTGGGTTTCCTTTCACGATTGGTGGATCACCTTCTGAAAGTACATGTTGTTCATCAAAAAGAAAAACAAGCAATATGGTATCGGAAGTCAATCCGTATACATATTTTTCCCCACTTTTAAAGTATTAAAATATCTACATTTCTTACATATTATATACATAAAAATAAATATATAATGTATATTATATACACATTTCTTGCACACCACATATATAGAGAGAAAGTGGAAGGTGACAGTTTTTTTGATTACAATTGATTGATCAGGAAAAATATAAGCATGGAATCAAGAGGCATTGAGAAGTGTTCTAAGCTGTAAGTCTGGTTGTAAAGACATCACAGCAGTTACACAAACATAATTGTATTAAAATGCCTTGACACAAAAATGACACGTCAGCGTATTACTTTATGAAGACCTCTTGCCTTGTAATATTGTTACAGAACTGCCAGTGCAGTAAGTTCTTTGAAAATATCATCCTTCGATATTTTGGATGCCTCAGTGATTCATACGCCAAATTAAATTACCTTAAGTGCTATAACAGAGAAGCGAATATTTTGTTCATTGGACTTTTTATGACAGTAGTGAATGGTATTTCTTTTCAACTGCTAATATTTTTTCTGCTTTCCTTTTTCCATTCAAACCAATAATTCAAGGTTTTTAAACTTATGTAAAATAACTAAAGGAAAGGCAGGTTAAAATACTTAGACATATGTATAAAATGTGTACATATTTTAGTGTGTTCAAATATGGATACATATACATATGTATAAAATATATGTGTATAATGTGTGTGTGTAAGATAGCTTGAATGCTGTGGTAAACATCTCATAACATGCTGGAGTTAGTAAATGTCTAGGGTTTGTTTTTCAAAAAGCAAATCTCATAAGTAAAGTGACGCAGTGTTCTTGTGCACATCGGAAACTCACAGACATTTTTTGCCTTTGTCTTTGTTAGCGTCAAAATATTATCTCAGAGTTCTAGTGAATAAATATGTTGAGTTCTAAACTGAAAATAAGCAGGAACCAAGTACTAGTTACTTTTCCCATGACAAGACAGGAAACACAAAACAGTTTTGTTCTGTATCTCTTTTGAAAATGCTGTCTCTTTTTTAGATTGGCTAAAATATTTAAATTTACTTCTGGAAAAATTCCTTTTTAATTTTCAAATATTTTAGTAGTAATAGCCATCAGAAATCAGTATGAAAAACATGTTTTCCAAGTACGTGAGTCTCAGATATAAGAACATTAATTCAAAGGCCTGTATCAGTCTTACCATCGCTGTCTTTTGAAGTCATACTATAATTGTTAGTTGAAACCATTATCTACTTCAAGCTACCATCATAGATCCACTGTTGTTATAATTGACCTCGGTATTGGTGTATCCATGATACATGTCATGTACATCTCTAAACTTCAGCGCATATGTAGGATTACCTACATAAGCTGTACCAAAATATTATTTTTGCGTGCTGTATAGGTAAAACAAGCACCACTGAGCAGCACTGTGTGTTCACAACAAAGCAGAAAAAATATAATATCCACAAAGAATTCTGGTTTTCTCTTCAAACATGTTATTTTCCTGTATTAAAAGTGTGATTGAGAGAGAGATCGTAGCTACCTGTGTAGGGTTATCTACTTTGGGGTAAACCAAGTAGGTCTCCAGTCTCCTGTGAGTGTGTTGGTCAGCCTCTCAAGTATGCAGACAGTAGTCTAATGCCATTTTGATTTCCAGGTCATCACAGCTGGCCTCCAGCTGCCAGTCCAGACGGTCTTAGTGCTCATATTTCACCTCTGTCATGTCTGTTGCTGGCTCAGGTACTCCATGGTCTCTCAAATGGGACTATGCACCTGTATCTAGGTAGATGAATCCAACACTAAGAGTTTTTAAGCTAAATTGCACCTGAGATGACATTATTTTGACACACGTTGCATTAGTCTTAACCAGGAGCAGATCTGTTGTCAGGCTTTCTGACTCGGTCAGAGATACAGTTGGTTAGTTTTGGTTTTTTTTTGTATTGTTGTTATTGTTTTTATATAACATGTTTTTTCCCACAGTATGCATGGTGTAAGGACTTAAGCAGATAAGGAAAGTTACATGAGGCTTGGGAAAACTAAGAAAATGGTAAAGCAGGTAAATTACAGAAATACTGAGAAGACACAACTGCATTGAAAAGGACTGGTATCTCTTGGTACTGGACACTGTGATGGTTGTTCAGGTTGCCTGCTTTAGACCTGTAATGATTGTAACTGTTTTAGATTGTTCCATCATGTTTAAACATGAACAATAATATTGTTTCTATTTTTCTATTAACCGCAGCACCTGAGAGACATCATGATTTGGGAGGAATTCGGATTCCTCTAGTCATTAACGAAAATATCAAAGAACCCCAAATGACACTGAAAACTGATTCAGAATATTCAGTTGCTGCCTCCTTTTTTCTGTCTATTCAGGGAAATCAGGCACCTTTATATGGTGATTCATTTCTCCTGAGTACTAAAAAGTGGGCCAGCTAAGGTCATACAGAAAAAGTTCAAACGTGTTGGTAAGGAAGAGATGTAGAAGTAATATTTAAATTATGGGAATTATTGTATGAATTTAAATTATTAAATGTGCTAAGAATATTTTTTCTTCCCTCTCAGAAATGCCATAAATATTATAAGGAATCTTAAGTATACAGAACTGCTTTAGGACTTTATTGTGTGCATGCTTGTCTCTAATGCCTCCAGGGCAAAGCGTTAATCAAATGCACTAATGTTTATTGCTGCCTTAGTTTTTTTTCTTATCTCATTTGTGTAAGGAGATGTCTACTACACACTTATGTAGTCTAGATGCTCTAGGCTAGTGACACGTCAGAGTTGCTACGGAAGTGTAATAAAGCATATGGGTCCACAGTGGCTGTGTACTCTGCATAGTATTAGAAAAATTGAGGGTTTTTTCTCTTTCAGGTCAGCCAGTGGGTATTTATTTAATTATCTTTTCTTAAAAGTTACATAAACACAGATTCTCAGTCTCAGATCTCCAAGATGGTGTGTCTTTTTTTTTTTAAGCTTACTTTGTGTCAGCCTAGACTGTAATTTAAAAAAACCACAACGTTTGTTTAGAAAAAATCTGACTTGCTAAATGGTAATTCTATATGCCTCATCTTTAAATTAAAAATTTATTTTTGCTTTGGATAAAAAATATATTTTACTGTGTACTTCTAGTGTTAAATTTTCTATTAGAAGTAGGATTTTAGGTTAATGTTAAAGAAGACAATACATCATTAACTATTGTAAAACTGTTGGGTCATCTTAATCTTGTCCTTAGCAATGAAAAGCTTAGCACAGGTTATAAAACTTGACTAAGAAGCAGGTAGACTCTTCATAATGCACTGTGCATACTCTTATGCCATCATGGCTTGATATGAATACAATTGTGAGCTACATCTTGGACTGCAAACCATACAGTTATATTTTTTTAACTCTTCCTTTCCATTATGTTTTTAACCATCTGGAACTGTGTGCAAATTCATACCCATTATGAGTTAAAATTTGACAGAAAACTTTGACTCTGTTATGAGAAAGGTTTTGTGTACTGTTAGCTGTTCCTTAATTACCCTTATGTGCACCGGTTTCCTCCACTAATTCTTTAGGGTTTTGCATATGCAAATGCCAGACTCCTGTAAATTCTACAAAAATGCTGTGAATGGGTCAACCAGATGTGTATGTCTTCCTTGTCAATCAAATATGGGATAATTGAAACCTACGAGTGCTTCATGGACATCAGTATTTGTTACTGAAGTTACTTAATGAAGTTAGTTTGTTAATGAAGTTAGTTTGCCTTCATGACAGTAACTGAAAACACATCCCAGGAACAGCATCTAGAAAGAGCTGCATATAAAAATAGCAACATTTTAGAGTTCTGTCTCAGACCAATATATTCAAGTCTTTAATCTTCTCCAAATGACCTGCGCGCTTCTTCTCTTAATGACAGTTTATGAAAGAGAATCAGGCAAAAAAAGAGAAAGGAATCAGAAAAAGCCTGCATTCAGGCTCTTCAAATTTAAGTAATTTGTGAACCTATATAAAGAAAACTTCATAGCAGATGCAAAGGGTATAAAGTACAGGACTGAATAATAATTAATGTAACTGTTTACAGATATTACAGAAAGTTGGGAATTTATGGTCCATTTGAGGTTATTTTAGAATGCACCTTAATTACAAAGTAGCTATCTATCAAGAAAAATAGATTAAACAGCACAGTTCTTTAAGCACTCCAAAAATACACAGTATACACCAAAATGTGATACCCATCATTATACATATTTCTGTATTCATTCATATTATTTTATTCATGGACATTGTTAAAGAAAAGAAAAAAAGAGTTTTATTGACAAAAAAGATTTTATTCTTATTTCAATTAGGAAAGTATAAATAACAGCTCTAGCAGCCCTTCTAACCTTAATCCTATTAATCCATATCTTTACATAACAAAGAAGTATCCAAATTTTTTATTATATAGAGACCGATTTTATACTAAATATGCTTACAGTAAGATATTACCATTAGATGAATGTAATGTCTGGAAAAAAGTCACAGAATGGTTCTGTATAATAATAATAGTGAAATAAACGATATTCAAAATGACAGGAAAAGGCTGAAAGATATGAAAATTGCATGTAGTGTGGTATATAAAAAAAATGTGAGTGTCCATAAATTTGTTTTTATTTTTCCCCTGATACTTTTCATTGAAGAACGGTTCTAAGATGCCTGTTGTCAAATGTAACTCACAAGATCTGAAAGGTTCACCACATGCTATTTTTTACTTTATTTCTTGAAGCTTCAGAAAACACTATGGATGCCCATAAACAACCATCATTTAGCCATCCTGGAAGAGCAGATCACATGTAGTCATAATGATGCTTTGTTGCTAAAGGAAAGTGTAAGGACAAAAAGGGAGCTGTCGGATACACAGGCTTGGCAGTCTCCTGGATCTCAGTGGTAACAATATCTGTCATGATACGTGTCAGACCTTTTACACTATCCTGAATGTTCCAGATGAACTGAGAAGACATTTGGATTTCATGCTTTTACTAGGAGAGGCATTTTTAATGTTTTTTTTTTGCTAGCATCTTACTGAGGCTATTTGTCTTCTCACCTGGGGAAGTTCTCAAACCTGTCACTCATGAGACTCTCGCTACTTGGAAGGCATGATTAGATAGCTCCTAGAAATAAAAGATGTAAACAGTGTCATAAATGATTACTGTCTCTCCAGACATCCTCATTTTGCCAGAGGAGTATGTTGCAACTGCACAAATGCAGCCTCATTCTTGATTTCAGTTGTGATGACTTGCAAATATAGGAAATAGGTAAACATGCCGTGTCTGGAGGGCACATAAATATGACCTAGTAATAATAAGCAGCAAATCTCATTCACTATACTTCAGAAATACAGGGGTTTTTTAGAAAAATTCAAGGTGAGATAACAAGTGGTAAAATGCCTGTAGCACGCTTAAGGATGGTACAGTGTTTTCTGTTTTTTCATTTGCTGGGTGTCCTAACTCAGACTTCTAAATTTTTAGATTTGCTGCATCTTCAGCCAAAATTAGAGTTTATATGGCCTATAAACTCTGATAGGTTTTAATACATTAGATATTTTTCTTTTTTTATTTAATTTCTCAAAATTGTCACTTAAATGACATTGTACCTTTAGTTTTCCAAAATAAATGTAATTGCTAAAGATTCAGGAGAAAGTCCTGGCTGACACAAAATTGTCTGTGACTGCAGTATACCTAGGATTTACATAAAGTTGCTGAGTCTTACTTTCAGGACAAAAGCACAGATTCTGAAGAGATTCTCAGAGCACTACTAGATATTAAAAAAGGTTATTTATTGTTAGTAGCAAAACTCAAACCCTGTAGAATGCACCAAAGAGAAAAATTACCTAAACTTTACATTTCCTCAGCTTCATTGCTCTGGCTGACTTGAAGTATGGAGTTCTTTTTATTTTAGAGGGGCTTTTTTTGTTGTTTGTTTAATTTAGCCTTTTATCTGAATATATTCAGCACATTTTCAAGATTTCAGGGTTTGCATTCAGGCCAAAGATCATAGTGTTGCTGTTGCATTCTGCATCTAAACCCAAGTGTTTTCCATAGAATCACAGAATGGTTTGGAAGGGACCTTGAAGATCATCTAGTTTCAACCTCCCCGCTGTGGGAAGGGGCACCTTCTACTCGACAGTGTTGCTCAAAACCCCATCCAAACTAGAACTGAACTCTTCCAGGTATGAAGCATCCACAGCTTCTCTGGGTAACCTGTTTCAGTACCTCACCACCCTCACAGTAAAGAATTTCTGCCTAATATCTAATCTAAACCTACCCTGTTCTAGCTTAAAGCCATTCCTTATTTCCTATCGCTCCATGCCCTTGTAGAAAGTCCCACTCTAGCTTTTCTGTAGGCTCCCTTTAGGTACTAGAAGGCCACTAAAAGGTCTCCATGGAGTCTTCTCCACACTGAACAGCCCCAACTCTCTCAGCCTGTCTTCATAGGATGAAGCATCATAGAGATGCTCCAGCCCTCTGGTCATCTTTGTGGCCCTCCTCTTGGCTAGTTCCAACAGGTCCACATCTTTCTTGTGTTGGGGAAATTTTAATGCTCTCCACATAGAATGAGAACCAGAGCAAATCCATGATTTTCTAATAATTCTAGAAATACTGATGTATCAGAAATGCTGACTAGAACAGATACGTTGTGGAAACCAGCAGGAAAGATTGTTTAACAGTTTTAAAGAAAATATCTTTTGAAAAAATATGAGTAAGAACCAACTCAGCCTTACACATCACTAATTTAGTTCTGTATAAAAAAAGTTTTTTTAGAATTGGTTTTGTACTTTTATGATTCATTAAAAAAACCCTCAAATTGGTTTCCTGTCGAAACATACCTGAGAGGATGAACAGCAGAATTACACCGTTGGTCAGATTTTTATAACTTTGCCTTCATAACATGAGGGAACTTTGTGAGGTTGAACACTGCAAAACTTTTGCATTTCCTAGTTTTATTTTTAGAGTTGTAGTTGAATTTAACACTTCTGAATTTGATAGATTAATAAATGGCCTGGTCTTGAAGTGATCTTTACAGATCTCCCCATCAGCTTTAGCAGTGTTCCCATTGCTACTGCTCTGAGCTGCTTTCAGCAAAGATTCGTTATGGGGACGCTGGTTTGTGGTCTGTGAAACTTGAAGTAACTAGAGCACCATCAAAGGCACTTTTCGGTTAGGACTTAAATTTCGCATCCAGAAACAGAAGTGGTGTTCTCATTTAGTGATGGAGAGCTCGATTTCCTAATTAATCCTAATTAATATCTAGGTCCTTCTATGGAGGTTAAGGCTTTATACAGTTTTTCACTCAGACACAGAAGTAAATGACCAAACTGGTATATTGAGCTCAAGGAGGGAGCTCAAGAGAAGGAAATATAAGAAGATCTACATGATTATACTGTACATACAAGTGTTCTTACATGATGGTTGCAGATATCAAAAGGTTCTTAGAGTTATAATTTTGCTTGAGGGGTTGGCGGATGGAGAAATCACTGTAAATCCCATTCAGTTGCATACAGATGAAGAGATGTCAAAAGAGAGAGGCTGGTCAGTATATACAAGAGGAAAATTATTCAGGACACCATCAGCACACAGAAATGATCTGGACATGGCTATTTGATATACGTTAAATTCAAGTGGTAAATTTTTTATTCAGAAGCTTTCAACCCATCTCTTGAACTGAGTCACTCAGCAATATTGTGGATTGACATTTGAATAAATGGCAATGTCTTCCGTGCTTTTCTTATTATGTACTGAGAATGGAAAAGAACTATGGAACAGCTATTTTCATGACCCTGAATTTTGCTCCTTTTTCTACTATATTGACCACTATAGTGATATACAAATAAAAATACTCTTTTCTAAAAAATCCAGGATTTAAGGAAACAGTAAAAAAACCTTTGCTTAAATGAATTATAAAAATTTCCTTTTTATCTGTAGATTTTAATGGTAAATCTTCTTTTTCTTCTTCTTTCTCTCTTCTTTGACATTTAGCTGCTACATTCAATAGCTTTCATTAGGAAGAAGGTACTATTTGTGAAGAAGAATGTGACTCTTACTTTCCTTTTGCCTTAAGATTTGGCACTGGCATTATTTATACTTTTATCCAATAAAGAGAAGCTTTCTCAAAAGTGATTCATGTTCTGTCTGTTTAAAGAATGCAGAGGCATATACTCCCTTCAAAGAGGAAAAAAAGTATTTTTAGGCCTTTTTATACCATGTCTCTCCGCTTTATATCATTTTAATGGTTCCTTCAGTTTTTATGGCATGGAGGCTTTATTGACTAGTCAGTCTAAAACACAGTGCTAAATATTATATATGAGCTAAATAAGTTGATTGTTATTTTGCCAACTAGATGTCTGAAAAGTATGAAACTCCCCATTGTGATCATCTAAAGAGAAAGCTCAGTTAGTCTCTGAAGAATCTATAGTAATGTTACTTTTTGGTTTTGTTTCCATTCATTGCCAGAAGAGAAATGAAGAAGTAAAAAAAGAAAAAAAAACAACAACCAAACACATCTAGGGAGAAAAAGCAGCATTTTAGGAAAATTACTTATTACTTTGATTGAAATAATAGTTCATTCCTTCCCTTTTGTACTTTAGATGACCCTTCCTTCTCTAAAACAAACATTTGTTTGCAGAGGCAAAATCGCTTTTTCCTTATAATAGATCCTCATGGTATAGGAAGAATTAATATTGTCTGTTTTCATGCTGGTTTTTCTCTCCGAAAACACCCTTTAAACTTGCTAGTTACTTGCAAATGCTAAGGAAATAACAGGGGCCTCCAGACACACAACACACTAAGCTAATTCTAACCCTTGAACGACCATATTTCTAGATTAGTAGCAACTGTAGTTGTCCTTAGGACAGCAAAGCAAGAACAAGATTTTCCAGCTAAGGAGAGAGAGTTCATGCTAAAAGACTGAAGGCTACTACTGTAAATAAATTTATTTGCAGATAGAAGTTAGGTGCTTCTGAAATGCAAAAGAATATGTTTGGAATATGTTTTCTAAGGTCTCAGTAGAAGAGTTAACAGCTTCAGTGTTCCAGTGTTGGTCAAACTGGGCACTTGGCTTCTGTCTCCAGAATCAGAGTACTAGTCAACTAGTACAATTTTTTAAAGGTTGGATCATTAAGAGAGATTTTTTTCTTTTTAAGCATTTAAAAGGCGAAGTATCAGGATTTGCTTAAAACTGACTTGATTATTCTTTTCTTCAAAGAAAGCTGCGGTGATTGTGTAAATTGTCTGACTGCAGGTGCCAGTGGGTCTAAGAAAAATATTAAGTACTAAAAAATGCCTGATAAACCCACAGCAGTGGCTGCCCTACAGCAGACTGTGAGTCTTGTGTTGCGTTGCTGCAAATACGGATTATCAATCAAAATCATTTCCTTAACCAGAACATGCCTCATTCTGCTGAAGAAGGAAAATTCACACCCATTTGCACGAGAACAGGAACTGGGATAAGAAAAGGCTGAAGTTCACATGAATCGTAGAAGGTTCTTTAAGAAAAAACAGAATATTTGAGGTTCAAAAGTGCCTTTGGAGATCATTGAGTCCAACCCCACTTCTCAGATCAGGGTGCATGTTCTACAGCACATGGCTCATGTTGAATTTTGGGAATGTCTGAGAATGGAGACTCCACAAACTTACAGGGCAATATGTGCCAGGGCTTGGTCAGGCTCACAGAGACAAAGTCATTCTGATTTTCAGAGAGAAACTCCTGTGTTTCAGGTTGTGCCCATTACCTGTGGGCCCATCATCAAGCACTACTGAGCAAAGCCTGGCTCTATCGTCTTTACACCATTCCATCAGGTATTTACATACATTGATGAGATCCCCCTGAGCCTTCTCTTTTCCAGGCTGACCAGTCCCATGCCTCCCAGACTTTCCTTACATGAGAAGTGCTCAAAACTATTCATCATTTTTGTGGCCCTTTTTTTGACTCACAGCTTTCAAACTACTAGGTTTTTTTTCGAGGTTGTACAAATAATAGTCAAAGCTACTCTATGAAGTCTACCATAAGAGGAATAAGGCAAATTGCAAACAGTTGCTTTTTCAAGAATCAAACTATATCTTCATTAAGTTTTAATTTATGGATAGACTTTGAGTGTTGCTAACCAGCCTCTTGTAACTTAGAAAGCCAAATGAATGACGGGGTGAAATCTGTCTGATAATCTTTTGTGGCTGGGAGGAAGCAAAAAAAAAATTATTAATTCATTAAAAAGGTGGGGCCCAGACTTAGGACCTTTAAAGCTTTTTCAAACTATTTCTTAATTCCTTTTGGAGTAGTACTGAGCTTGGGAATGAGTTGTGAAGGGCGCATGTATAGAGATGCGTAAGACTCATGTCGAGAGAAACATTCAAAGCTTTTTGCATCTTTTAAGGGCCTTGAGACAGGTCACATTGAAGACTGCATGTAATGTCTTGACAACACGTACATCTATATTAGCATTTTATCTAGGATAAAAATTATTTTGAAGGAGGTTTTCTGACCATTCCACCTTTAAATATTTCTTTGGTATCATGGAAACAGTGCTGGAGTGTAGAAAGTGAAAAATTTTTGGATGAAACTTAACCAAATGGTTTTCCCACATGCACCACAAGAATGAACTAAAATAATTCTGTAGTAAAAGCTTCCAAAAACTCAACAGAAAGTGCTTTGTCCTGCAGAACCCCCTACTGCAGTGCACTGATGGCTAATGTAAAAGATAACCCACAATTCACTTATACATGCCCAGAAAATAAATTTCTTTGTCATTCACAGACAGCTAGACCATTTGGAGGTGGAAACCCCCATCTTTTTTATAGAGAAAAATTCACAAGGTGATGGATAATCTGTAGTAGCAGCTTCTTTGTGGCTGAACCCACACAAAAGTGTTCAGGTGAAGTTTGCAAGCTAGACTTCAGTCAGTACAAAAGCTGACTTCATAGCACTTGGGAAACCATTTGTTTTTCTTCAATACTGGTGTAATATGTCTGGGGATATGATTTGTTTTCTTTGCAAATGTTGACACTGTTAAATTAATGATCTGAGCAAACTTTTATTAACATACTTATGTGTATGTGTATATATACATGTGCACACACATACAATAGAGATGTGCACACCAAACATGGTGCAGTGTTCATAAAGCCCTGTACTCTGCCTTTCTTTAAGTTGTTTCTCACAGAAATCTTGCTGAAAGAACTTCTGCTGTGAAAAAAATCCAGTGTATCCTCAAACAGCTGTTTCTATGAAAAATACATTAATGCACTTAATTAGTATTGACCTTTTAGAATATTCATCAAGCCATTGCTTTATTATCCTGAAAGTTCACTTTAAAGGAAGTATAGCTGATACTGCAGGAAGAAGTTGAAAGAAAATGAAGTTGGGTTTTATTTTTATGCTAAAATAACTGGTTCCTGCTGGATAGCCTTAATTAGCATCATCATTACACATACAATATTTATTTTGTGCTATTGTAAACCTTCTTAGGTTATATTACTTTAGATGATTACTTTGGTAGAACATGAAAGTTATTTGTAAAGAAATTGCTTAATAGTCATGTTTTAGCATGTTTTCTTGCAAAAATAAATGTTTTTATCCAAATAAGCAAAGTAATAACAATTCCTCAAATACAGTCACCTGTCCATTGAAGATTAATCATCAGGAGTAGCATTAAGGATCTTTTAATACAGTAAATGAAGGATTTCTTATGAGTCTTCAGTCACTTTGTGTAAAGACACCTAAGGTTATTATTGTTGCTGACTTGAGTTTCCATATTTTCTGTTCATATTTTTCTGGAGCTCTCTCATGCAGACTTCATCTGCTGTTTTACAAACATGGTGAGCTAATAGTAAGCCTATCAAAAAAAGAGCTGCTGCAGGTCATAGCCATGGTCGTTTTTGTACTCCCCCATTTAGACTTCTCAGATGAAAATTAAGTATCTGTGAGATATAGTTTCTATATCCAAGTTACAAACAAGGAGCAAAGAAACAGACTTAAACTCTGCATGGCTTCTTATATACACATTGTTCTTTTTCAGAATTTTCAGAGTGCTTCCCGCTGCATTGGAGGCTTGCACATTGCAAAAAGGCTCATCTGGATTTCTGCAGTTTTCAATTTCTTACTGCTATACTGGGGTTATTCCAGTGCATCTTGGCTAACTAGCTGGTGGCACTGCTAGATTTTTTAGTTTACAAGTTATTATGTTACTTACCAAAGATAGATTTAGGGGAGAGCACTCCAAAACAGCTACCATGTCAGCAGAGTTAATGCAAGAGTTCAGTGTTTCTATGAGGTCATGTAGCGAGATAAATTTTTTGTCTCATTTTCATATTAGTATCAAGTATATTTGATAATATTCAAGTTGGCATAAAAAATGCATCTGATTTTATAAATGTAAATGGAGTCAGTGAAATTTCCGCTCTGATATTTTTATGCAGGCTGAAAAAGGAATTATTCATAAACCAAAGGGATTGTAGTGGGTCAGGCAAGTGCAGGAAGCAACACTGTTCTGCCACACCAGTGTTTATTTACATCTACAGCAGCAGCAGGACAAACTTCTTCTGTATGGGAGGGCTGTCTACATCATCTCTCCAATAAGTAGAAGAGGCAAATAAATTTGGGAACTGGGAAGAACTGAATGTGTATTCTAAGAGAGCACACAGAGAAATTACCCCAGTATATTTCAGTAGGAACTGATGCTCATTAAGGGCAGGATTCCTAAGATTGTTTTTTAGAGCTGGATATTTAGAGAAATCTGTTAGATTGTATGTTCAAACATCTAGCTTAAGTATAGATTACTATAAAATGTTTGCAACTGTTTTCTATTTTACATTTGCTTTAAAGGGCTTTTTGTTCAATGCTGAGTTAAAGAAAATGTTGAGTTACAGCAAAATTCTTCTCACCCATTCAGGGGAGAAAGCAAGCTTGAGTACAAAACATGGACTGCTGTAGACACTTTTATAATCATCTACCTTTGCAATAAGTTATTTTCAGACTTGACACATAGACATAACTTGTCCCAGTCTGAAAATGAGGAAAGGGACTTTCCCACTGAGAGATGGGTGACATTTTTGACGCTTCTTTTAGTGTGAAAGTAACAGACAGTTCACATGAATGTCCCAAGTCCCAAAGGTGCTTACAGTTGTTCATACTTGAAAATAGAAAGTCATCCATTTACAAAGTGTATTTTCAAAACTTACCACAGAGAGGCTACACTTTGCCCAGAGTCTCTGTGTGCTGCTGCTCTGCTGTATAAAACCATTTTGACTGGACCACATGAGAGTAAAATTGGGTAATTTGGGCAGAGCTAGGCAGGTAAATACAAGGATGTATGGAGATACCTCTATTCCCCTGAACTAATTTGTTCTTCAATATCTGGTTTAGGTTCCAGGAGCAGGCATCAAATATAGCATAATTAAAGCTCCCAATCTGATTTTGACACTACTGTTGTTCCTGCTGCTGCCATTCATACTGTCAAAGGACAATTAGTGTCATTAACCAAACGAAAGTACTGTTTGGGGGGATGCAAATTCAACGCATCTTACTCAGCACTTGGGCTGTCATAAAGGTAAGCAATCTCTGACTGCCTGTGAAGACTTTACACTTCCCATGGGCAGTAAAGTGGTGAATTTTTAACCAGTGTCATGCTTCTTTCTATACCTGATGATTAATGTGCTGGTAAAAACTTCATGCACACTTAATCATTCATAACCAAACATAACTGAGTATGTGCTGCTAAAAGCTTCAGCATTTATAATTAAATGACAACAGCAGAAAGAAGCCAGCTAAATCTGGAGCTAGACAGTTTGAAAGCTGAATAATAATGTTTAAGTTTTCCTCCATATAGCACAGTGGCATTTAAGAGGATTTCTTGGTGGGTTTTATAATGAGGGAGGGAAAGGATTATAACAGGTCCTTCATGGGCATACTGTGTTTTCTTGACTAGGGAGAAAAAAAATGGGGCAGCGCAAAGGCAGCCTAAACATTTTTACAGGAATATGCATTAGAAAGTTTGTTTGAAGCCATGGGCATGAATTTTCAGCATGTAAGTTTGAAGAAAGTCTCAAGAAGACAGCTTGTTGGCTGTGAAGATTGTAAAAAGAAGGGGAGGGGCAGTCTTGGATTCTATTTTCTCATCTAGGAACTCTCTTTTACTATATTAGGGTGTTCATGAGAAATAAATCACTGCCAACATTACAAGAGAGTCGTATCTGCTACTCTTTAACCAGCCTCACCTTAGAAGAATAGGAAATTTAACTTTAGTCTCCTTGCATGTGAGTGGGGGCTTCAGCCTCTGAAGGACTGGATAGAGGCATGTGCATGTTATCAGATCACAGCCTGAGTGTGAGCTTGATTCAGAAAAAACACAGTTCATTAATTTTGACTAAATTTAGACCGACCTGTTGTTTCTCATAAATTCAAGAATATAGCCTCATAATTTTTTTAATTACTTCCTATAACTTTTACGATTTATTACAACTCATCAAAAGTAGCATATCTTAGATTTAAAAAATAGTATTACTAAAACATATATATGTATTTAAAAAAATTTGCCTAGGGATATGAAGTATTTTTTGAGAATGTTTGGAATTAAATTTTAGTATTTTCATGTAATCCACTAGAAGAAAAAAATAAACCCACTTTTAAATCCAGGTTTTTAAAGAGACTTTTTACTGTTTCTTCAGTTGGGAAAATGTCAAGCAGTAGTAAAAGGGAATAAATTACAAGAGGTTTTCACCCTGTGGGGCTTTTTTTCCTTTTTTTGCGTTCCCCCAAAGCAGGTGTAATAGATGGATCAGTAGTCTAATTTATTAATTCCCTGAAGCTTGAAAGAGATATCTTAGGGCAAAAGAATTTGGAAGCTATCTGAAGCAATGCAGTATTCAATTATTTATTTGCCTCTGTCCTTAAAAACTGCTTCAGTTCCAGATCTTCCCATTTCTCTTATATAATTAATGGGGGTATAAAACACAGCTCAGAGAAACTTGGCTGGATTTGAAAGCATGCTTACATGTCATGTTTTTTGTTCACCATAGAAAGTACATAGGCATATACGTACCAGTTTCTGCTTATTTGGTCAGCAAATACTTGGCATTTGTCATGTGTTTAATTATGTCCTGAAAGTGAGGACACCTGTTTTTGCCAGACACATTAGTTGTAAGTGCAATTTGCAGGAACATATCTTCACCGATGTATGAAATACATTTATAAATTTGCCAGTGGGTATATTTATAATGATTTTTATGCCTAAAGCATTACTTTAACTTAGTCATGCTGAGGTAGACCTTAGAAAGGGACATATTCCTGTTCATTTAGTCACCATAGACAATATTTTACAACTGGAACAGGCACCTTCACTACAAAACATGGAAGGGATGAGGGCATGTTCTTGGGAAGTAAAAGTATCAGGTGTATTCTCCTGTCTGAAAAGAGGTCTTCCGTTTAAAGGGTAGACTCTAAGATGAGAACAACCGCTGTACTCTTTAGGTGCTTCTTTGCTTCTCTTTCTTTGAAAAAAATTCAAGAAATCAACTGTTTGCCTCAAATTAAATGTGTAAAATCATTTCCATGTCATTGCAAAAATTCCAGGTTGTTCATCTCACCACTTCATAAATCCTCACATAGATTCCAGATCCCATCCCTCTTCTGCTTTTGGTTTGTTTGGGTTTTTTTTTGTTAACTTGGTATAATCAACCATCAACAGACACTGTATTCCTAGGCACTCTCTTTTCCTCACTAATGGGAATGCCCAGATGGGAATAGCTATGAGCTCACACAGCCTGTGCTGCAAACCAACTGTGCATCAGTAAAACTTTCAAAAATCAGGGGCTAGACTTTTGAAAATATCTATGTGTCAAAGAGTGTTTTAAATATCAGGCTTTGTACAGCTGAGGATACAAGCCCCCACTGTTTGATATCTGTGGAACTTTTACTGCTAAAGACACAGGAGACCTTGAAGATATTGGCTTATGCATCCATTAATCACAGTAAATTGTAGAAACCTGTTATAATAAAAATAAGTAAAGTGCCAAGATTTTAAAAATATAGCAAATGCTTGAGTTTTCTTTGGTTTTTTGGTGGTTTTTTTTTTAAATTATTTTGGAGACAGATGAATGTGATAAAGAATATTTCAAACATTATAATTAGATTACTTATGGCTGCCACATATGTTACTACCTATATTGAGGAAAAGTATGTGTGTTTATGAAGTTAATTAACTGATTTGTGAACTAAGAATTTTACAAGAAATATAGAAAACTAATTTATAGGGTTGAACACAGAATGTACTTTGTATTTGGATTCCCTGTGTAGTTTTAACATAAGTAAAATCCAGTAAATGTAGCATTTCACTACTGGTGAAGTCTTCAGCTTCTAGAAATCACCCGTTTTCAGTAACTGAAGACAAACCAGTCCAGTTGGGGACACTTGTATATACTGTTTTCCACCACAAATATTTTAAAATACAGTGCATACTTTTTGCTTCTATCTAGAAACCTGTAATATAAGAAAATGTGCCTATGGATAAATGCATTCTTTCAGAACAGCCCTTTGCCAGGCTTGGTAGACTGATCTGCATAACCTGCAAGATTCTCTGTAAGGAGACAAATGTTCTATTGAAGTCACAAAGACTACTGTTTTCTTAAAAATCAGGTCCTATTTTACACTCTGATGTACTTATCTGAGCCTTTCAACAGCAGAACACAGCTGCAAAAATCATACTATTAAGTATGGTAAATATAGTGATTTATAGAATTTAGCCTTTGCAAGTTTTCTATACAGAGGTTAACAGGACTGTTTATTTCTCTGTGTCTGGAGCTGATTTAGCACTAGAAACACCAAAGTAAATACAGTTTGCCCTTGAACAGTGCTACAGTTTAGGAATGTAAGGCAGTATCTTTATTTTGAAAACTGCATGAGCTTTGTAGATAACAGGTTTCTCAATTTGCACACATTAAGTAGACGTTTCATGTTGTTCTTAATGTTTAGCTTACAGAAACCCAGGTCACTATGTGTGATGCTGGAAGCGGGTGAATGAAAGCACAACTTTTCCCTCCCATTTGTGAGAAAGGAAAGACTGGGGAGGAGGGTAAGTGTCTTAGCAGCTGTCATTGCCAAAGATTATTTAAAAGCTGTAAAAGCCTTCATTTGCCTTCAGGAGTTGTGACATATGGTCAGAAATGGTTTGAAGATTTATTGTCATTTTTGCTGGATGAGATTCAAAGTGTTCTTTAACAAGGATCTTGTCCCTCATCATCTTTGGAAAAATCCTTGAGAAACTGTAAAGCATTCCGACAGCAGACTGAGCCTTGGAGTTTTTAATGTTGTTGTTGTGTTTTTTTTTCTTTGAGACAGGCAGTAAGCAGGTTTTTCAGATTAAATAAAAGACATATTCACAGTAAAAGTGAACTTTATTTTTTACTTGCAATCCCTTTTTTATTGTGACACCATTTCACTATATGCAAATGACATATTGTTCCTTACCCAGTTAATTAAAATTTCCAGTGCAAATTGTGCACACTACACATTACAGGGTCGTCCAGTTGTGATTTGAAAACATAAAGATTCTTCATGCAATTACAGCTATCCATTTTGTCTCAACCTCCCTCCCAGTTACAGATAGTTAACAGATGGGGATTTCACATTTTGAAGGCATGATGAAACCTTTCTACCCTAAAAGCCCATCAAAACTTGTGAGGCAAAGAAAGTGACAGGCAGGTACCAAATCACGTTTCCTGATCAAGGAAAGTAAAGGCTAATAGCAAAGGAAAGACAATTGCCTGAGCACAGAAGTACTTGGTACCAAAAATAGCCCCAAAAAATGTCTTGAAATGGTAATGAACAAATCTTCTCTAACTTAATTCTTCAAGCTGAAGGTACGTGGAACAGTATTGTGCCTGCTCTCGCTCCCACTGTCTGCTGCACCAGTGGGATTTTAGAATACAGCCTAACACAATGAATATTGATCGCTAGGTATACAAGATACCAGAGAGATATGGCAAAGGGCACCTTTCTCATCCTTCTCAATTTTTGCATAAGTCAGAGTGATTTAAGCTTTAGCTGAATAAAATCCTCCAACTTTAGCAGGCTTACAAGAATTTATTGTGTCCCAGTAAGAAAATAACACAGAAACATAATACTCTAATCATATTTTTAAAGGTAACTTCACAATATAAAGCTATGGTGCTTGCATGGTAGAATTATGGTTACTTTCAGATTCAGTGTCCTTGGTTGTTTTGTGAATAACAATAATATGTCACATAAGTCGGAAGTGAACCATCTACATATGTCAAACTTCTCACTGTCTCTAACGTGCCACCACATTAGTCCTCATAGTGGGAGCAGACGAAAGGCACCATGCAAGCCTTTCACACTTTCATGATGACCATGTGAAGACCAAGAGGAAGGTGATCCAATAGTAGTGACAGGCAGAGAAGCCAAGTAAATGTATTTTCACCACGGTTTCTTGGAGCACATGGAAAAGTGAAGAGTGGTAAGGGGAAGACAAACTTTGTGCGACTCTTGGCCAGGGATTTTTATAGCTCCCTTGTTTTTCTTGCTGTTATCACTGAAGCTTTCTGGTCCTTTTGGGAGGGGGGAGAGTATCCAAATAACTTCTTGTCATGCTCTTTGCTTTGTTTCCGACTCAGATGAAATCTGAGTCAGGATTACGTAAAAATAAAACCACTCATTCCAACATTCACTTAACCCTCCAAGACAAAAGAAAAAGCTATGTTTTAACAGAAACTACTTACTCTAATTTTCTAGAAGGTTCTGGCTACACAACTGGGGACAAATTAGACCTGTCCAGAGCTGTCCTCTGGCAGGGGGCCAGCAGACCTGTCTATTGGTGTTGCTTCATGCAACATGCCCATGGGCACAGTGGCTACCATGTGCCACTCCGAACTCCATTTTTTTCTATACATGCCACAGCAGGAAGGAAAATGGTCTTTAAGTGCCATGCTTCAGGGTTTTGTAGTGTTTTTACCTGTTTTCTTCTTTCTTCAAGTGCCCCAAACTTTCTGCAGAGCTTCATTCTTCCTGGCAGGAAGCTATATTTTTTTGGCAGCAAGACCTTCCTAACCCTCAGGCTGTATTTTTCAGCCTTGATTTGCATAAATTTGCATCAACCCACCAATACAGGGCCTCCCATCTGCTTTACACTATTATCACTGAGTGGTAGGAATAACAAAAATGTTCGAAACAGAGCTACCAGACCTGCCTGAGATGCTCTCCTCTCTCACACGGGGGCTGCTGCAGTGCAGCAGCTTGAAAGCAAACTTCCAGGCATGAACAACATTCACTGTGAAAAACACTCCCCTTACAGTTCATCCAAGGGTTCAGACTGACAAATGTGTTCTTAGACGAGCAAAAATGCAGTGGGAACGTCACAGTCAAGGATAAGCCAAGCAGTATAGGTTCTCAAAAAGTGTGGTTGTGCTGGCAGTATATTCCCTGCTGTCAGAGGGGCATGGACGTGCCAAATGCCTGATTGGCAGGGTGGCCACCACTGCTGTGCCCCTGGAGAGGACTGTCTTCCTAATGCCCGTCTCCAAGTCAGAACTATGGGATGGAAATTAAGAAGGAATACATAGTAATGAAGATATTTGCTGCAGAGTGGAATAACCCTTTGATAACTTTGATAATAAGGAAAATAAATCCCTTTCTCTCCACACCTACATCTTGATTAACTAGGATAAGCTATCCAACGTAATTGTGAAGCAGTCTTGTTTCGTGAAAGATGAATCAATGCAGGCCCATGTATGGTGCCTCAGAAATTGTTCCAACAGGAATTTTCACCGTTTCTGAGATGCAGAACTTAAGCCCTAACAGTTTTCTGAATTACTTGAGATTTTCTCCTTATTAATGATGATTTAAATCTTCTTGAGGAAGTTGGTAGCAAGTCTGTCACTGGCAGAAAATCTCCCTTCCTATTTTTAACAAAAGGCATATACTTGGAAGCAAATCTAATTTTCATTTGATTTTTTCATGAATCACTGAGGTACCACTCCGTGAATTAAATTAACCTTGTTGCTACAGTTATATAGAAATTCATGCTCTCTGATGGTTTTTAATTCTTAGTCTATCTTCAAACACCTGTTTTTGAACACAGAGTCAAGGCATCTATATGACATATACTGGCACAATCTATTACTAGGAACTTCTAATACCCTGTCCCATGGATACTTATTGTCTCATTAAATAACTTATGAAAAGGGGTTTGAATTATCCACATTAAATGATAGCTAGGAGACCTGCATAATGAATTTATAAGTTTATCCTAATCAAATGCTGTTTTCCAGATATAATTTCTTGACTGAGCCCTGGGCTAAGGACAGCTCAGCAGGGGGCTAATTATAGTGATGCTTTTAGTATGAAAAATAGTTGCTTTCCCTTATGGGAAAGTTTCTGTAGACTACTAGGTCACGATAACGAAGCACTGTTTGTCAGTCTGGAAAACTGCAAGTAATAGTTACTTTTATTAGAAGTTGATGTAGTTGATTTTGATGAAGTTTGTGAAATATTGGGAAATAGTTGTCATTGGTTCCAGAGAGTACTTTCAGTGAGTAGGGTGAATAAGCTATTGTACTTTATTTAATATACTACATTAGAAATGTCAGCATGCATGAGAATAACATATCATGAGTGAAGCAGCCTTTGCTTCTAAAAGGAAATCAATATATAATCACTAAAATAAAACCTCTTTTCGGTATAATGGGGAGCAACATTTTCAAGTAGCCTGCAATATGCCTACAAAGAACACTCACTCCAAGAATAGATGCTATAACTGATCTTGCCATTCATGCACCATAAAACTCTTTTGTCCCTTGCATTTTGGGTTTACACAATGAGCTGAAAGTGTAAATACAAAGGAAAGTGGAACTTTCTTTATATAGCTGTACAAAAGAAGTAATTAATTTTATTGTTGTGCATACATTTTAAGAAGGGAGCAGAATAAGAAGAGTTAGAGTCTCTGGATCTACAGCAACAAGCATGTTGAAGAAAGATGAATTATATATGTTGAGGAATCTTACAACAATCAGGCTTTTGACTTAGGCCTTAACTGCTACACAGCTATTAGCATGTTGCATACCAAGGTCAGGGAAGATTTTCTCTGACTTCTTTTTCTGTTGTGAAGACATATGTAGTCTCAGAAGAAGAAGACACAAGCAGATGTGTGTTTGAATTCTTAGGTATTAATTCAAGTGTCTGAGGCTGGGTTCTGAAATTATTTTGCATAGCTTTTGTTGACACTGCGTCTAGTCTGTCTTAGTTTTAGTTGAGGGAATAGTTCAATATAGTGCTTTCAGTGAAGCATTAAACACTTCCAAAATTTGCAGTACAGAGGGTAAAGCTGATGAAAAAAATACTAGTGTGTGGTTTTCTAACATCAGCTACAGCTGTTTGCAGGTCTCTAAGAAATTTAGGAAGTCAGTCAAAAATCATGATAAAAGAGCTTGATCTTCCCAAAATGTAAAAACAAAAACCACCATAGATGTGGGTTTGTTTTTTTTTTACTGTTGATTTGGTTCTGATAGAATCATCCATGTTTTCCTTTCTATTTTGTTGTTTGTTTGTTTGTTGCATTTTTTGTCATTCAGAACTATTTCTTAGAATAGTTCTTAGACAAGTTGTTTGACTAAATCCTTCCAATTGTTCTAGAGTGTTGGAAAAAAATCAACTTTTTTTTTTTGTCTAATGAAATATTGCAAAACTTGGCCTTTGAGATGTATGGGCTTCAGTCTCTTTTTACCTCTTATTGTAGGATGAAAAGAGTAAAAAGCTGATAAAATGGAAGGCAATTAGCAGGTTGAAATGAAGGACTGCTTTTCAGATTGCAATAAATAACCAGAAGTGAGTATGAGGAGAAAGAAATGCACCTAAAAAGGGAAACCACAGGCATACAGTGCACAATATATGATTATAATCACAGAATTCCTGTTTTACCTTAGGAATGCTACAAGTGGTAATTTTTGCTTCTGTTTTATAATCAGTAAAACCTTTACAGTCCTTATAAGGAACAGAGAAAAACCTCAGGAAAAAAAGATTACTTGCTTAAGTATGCATATTTATGTACATATTTTCTACTGTGGTGGAAAACACACACAATGTTAGAGATGAGGATAAAATAGAGACTTTATCTTTGTTTTAGCATTGTTGATAGTCTTCCTAGGACTTCACTGCACAACTGTGAGGGCTTCTTTGCTACAAATTTTGCATAATACGCAATTTGGAAGAATTAATACGGCTCACTTATCACTGGGTTTAAATACTAGTAAGAGCAGTTGTGACCTAGCATTTGACAGTTTAGTCTAAAGAAATTCGAAGGTAATAAGTGTATGTTTTTCTCCTTGGAGCCAAGGCATAACTGTGATTAGCTTTTGAGATACTGTGTTTTAAGCAAACCCATTTCCTTTCAAAAGTATGAAAAACAAACTGATGTGTAGGTCTCTACAGTATAAGCAAGGTATGAGTAACCCTGTCAGATTTACTCTTTCAGCATTCAGCAGACTACTTAAGGAAAGATATTAATTCATTTTTAATGTTAGGAAAATATAGTCATTAAAAAGCAGATAACATAAAATGCCAGAAATGCTTTTAACATTACATGAAGTGCACTACTTGCCTAAATAGCTTGCTACTTTTGGAGATCTAGATATGCTGAGGTATTAAATATTAAAATAGAGGTTGCTTTTTAAAATGCAGTGTTTCTTATCAGAAAAACAGTTTGAACAAGCGGTGCTGTTGTATAATGCATGATGTTGCTAATAAGAGGGTCTTGGAAAATAATTTTTCATGCTGTAAGAGTGACTAGTGTTCTGAATAAGAAGGATTCTTTCTCTGTTCATGTTCTTTTAGCACATATATAACAGTGCTGTCAAGCAGCTTGCAGTTTGAAATTTGCAATGCACTCTAAGTCACATGAGGTCCATTCGGGGCTTTTATCCTCATTTTTTTTATTTACTGGTTATCAGCTCTGTTAGCAGGCTATACATAACCTTGACTGGAAAGTCATTCTCAAAGAGTCGTTATCAGTGCTTCGGTGTTGGTTTAGATGAATATGTTGGAAAGGTTCTGCAGCGTCTGTACTATGTCTGGTGTTATTTAATATTCACAGTATTGATTTGGATGAGACAATAGGAACAATGCTTATTCAATTTTCCAGTGATGCTAACCTGTACATGTTTGAAGCTCCACCATCAAAGGAAAAGATTCTGAAATGCTGGGGAAACCATGGGGAAGAAAATGGAGGCAATTTAAACAAAAGAAAAGTTAATGTGGGAGAAACAGCAACGTAAGTACAGGATAGGGAAAGAGTTGATTACATAAGATTTTAAAGAAAAAGATTTTTTTACAGCCGCAAGGCATTACAAACTGAGCAGAAGTCAAAACTAGGACGATATTGCTGAAGAAAACCCCAAGTCTACAGTGGGATGGATGGACAGGAGCATTTTTGGAAAAATATATAAATATACCTTGTGCTGTGATTCAGGGACATTTTGTCCAGATTTAGACACACGTGAGAAAGAGCAATTGCAGATAGTCCAGCTAGTGTGATGAAAAATACAAGACAATACAACCTCTGAGAAATGGTGGAAGAAACTGAAGTTTCTCAGTTAAGAGCATCTTGGAATATAAAAAAAGTATTTCATAAAATAAATTCAAGTAAGTACTCCAAATTTATGAAAGGAAAAGTAGATAGGCATTCAACATCATAGACTTTCCAACACCAGGTATTGGAATAATTCATGAGCCGACTAGACAAAAGTCTTTCAGTGATGGCAGATACATTGAGAAATGGGAGATGGACGAGAGCTGTGTATTCAGTTCTGAAAGATAATTCATTGGCACAAAGAGCGCCCCAGACGCCATTCCTCATCCTGCAGAAGACAGTAAACCATAACCTCACTTCGGGATGGATTTGGGATTATCAGAGTGCCCAAACCTTTGACCTTATAAATTAGTGATATTTAAACTCTATTGTGATTGTGTCATGGTAGGACTATGTGTTTGGAAGAACTAAGTCATGTAGCTGTGTGGGCTTTGAGTGTGTTGCTTTGAGTTTGTGTTCAAATGGACAGAGTAACACACTTTTTCTATGCAAGGATTTCTTCTAAGCAAATTCTCAAGGCACTGGAAAATTTTTAGACAAAATAGGAAGGAATGTGAAGTAGATGGGAATAATGTATTTGTTGCTAAGAAAGGCTATGTGCGAGTTGGGGGTTTTTTGGTGTGGTTTGGTTTGTCTTGGTGACAGCATGCAGTGATACAGGTTAAGAACAAGCACAGTAATATTTTCACTCCATAATAAGTAATAAAGGATCGTTAATATGGAAAACTGAAGGTCTTCAAAAAGGCCATATGATAACATGGAGCTAAATGACTCGAGAAGAAGGAACATCAGACTGAAAAGATCTGCATTCATTTTTTTGTCTTTAACTTGCCACTGACTTTGACAAATCTCTTTGCCTTGCCTTATGCAGGCTAATTCTTTGGAAGGGAGTGCAATGAGTGCATCTCACTGCATGTTCAACAGTATGACTATCCTTGTTCCACTGGGTACTTTAGGGAACTATTATTATTTAATAACTACAACAATATAAGGCAGAAAAGGAAAGGTTGTAAGGTTCATATGCACAGCACACGTGTAGTGTGGTTAAACATGAAGTCTTGCCGTGAAAGATTAGTACTATTCAGCCAGAATCTGCTTTGTTGCTTATTCACTTTAAAATATTAATATTCTTCACTTGCAGTGTTATGCACACCAACAACAATAAAAGGAGATTTTCATAATATCACTGTAGTAGGTTGTGTCTATTTCTTGCGTAATCCAAATCCTGTTGTCTTTTGTCTCTTCTATATAAAACTCTTTTTAAATAAATGCTTTAATTAAGATGAAAACTTAATGCTTGAAGTATTAACATTGGACATTGAAGAAGGTAGACATCTTATCCCCCAACAATTTTATGCATACAAGTTTTTTTTAATTTTGCATACATTTTTGTTCTGAATCAGAAATGTTGATGTGGTAATTTCATAACCTGCTGATTTTAAAGTCTACAATTTATAATAAATGTAAACTTTCCAGTGATCCATTATTTGCAAGCACTGTAAGTGAAAATTTCAGCTGCCCATGAAAGAGATTAAGTTCCTTGCAGTAATTTTTAGGTAACAAAGTTCCCTCAGTGTCAGGTAGAATGGCTTTTCAGTAGACTAATGCCTTCAACCTAATCAGTTTCACTGATTTAACTGGCCCACTTTGGAGCCTATTGTGAGTCACAGTCAGGATTTTCATATTCAACAACAGCTGTGACTATATCGGAATCAAAAAGTATTCTGGATTCTAGTGCATTCTTGACCAGTAGCTTAACTGGAAAACATCAGCATGAACTATTCAAGAATATTAAGGCTTTTTAGACTGTGTTAAATTTTTGTGAAAAAATCTAATTAGATTTGAACTATAATAAAAAGAAGTAAATAAATATCTTGGCTTTTATACCGTGTAGCTTTCGGAGGTGGATTAAGAACTCCAGAAAAATATATTGTAATTATTCAGTCTTTTTTCGTTTGTTTCGTTCCAAAACTGTTGATACATGGGATGGTGATGAATGGAAAGCCTGAGATGTTTACTAACACTTGATTGAATATTCAGTGCTGCTTGTTATGTCTGCACCTGAGGATCTAAAATCCTATCTAGTCTAGTTTTCTGTTGCAACTTTCAGTCTGCTCACGATTTCTCTTGAAGAAGACAGGGAGGGGCTCACCTGCAAGTTCAATTTCAGCCTTAGACTAACTTCTTTGAATTCAACAAAAATACCCAATGACCCAGGAAAACTATTCTCTAAATAGGTCCATTGACATTGCGTTCAGTAGGACTGGATCAAAGTGGTAATGAAGCAATGAGGCTTGCAGATCATACACAAACTAAAGACTTTAAAAACTGGCAGATTTCTTAGGGGAAATGTATATATTTTTAACATTTTAATACTGCTTTTAAGATTTCAATGATACTAATACAGGGGCTTTGTACAGAAGACACACAAAATGTTTTAGCCATAAACTGTGACTTTAGTGTCCAAGCGTGAACTCCCAGCTTCCCTTTGCAGTCAAGGAAGAGGTGTTTCCAGAGAGTAATTCTTTTCGTCCTGAAATAGGTGTCTGTGGGGTCAGACAAATTTCCTTACAGTTTGGGCTAGTTTTCTTCATCATTGTACGTATCCAGACACTCAGATGTAGACATTTAACTTTTAGATGTCTGAAATTAGAGCAGATAAAACTTATCCATTGAGACAATCTGTACTGCACAAAAAAAAATATTTATTTAACAGAAAAGCCCTACCTGGAATTTCAAACATTTTTCTTGATGACCTTTGTAACTCATTGGTTGAATTCTGATGAGATCATACATTGTACTGAGAATAGCCTGCAGTATTCAGCAGCTGAGAAACATTTCAGTTTCCTGCTCTGAAGTATCAGAAGTCACTTATTCCCAAGATGATATTGCATGCCTGTGTTGGTGAAAATTACATAGACATTTTCATGGCCAATTTCTGAAGATGAGAAAGTCGCCCTTTTGTTTTGTATAAACAAAGGAAGTAGGATTGGATTTTGTACTGTCTTTCAATTAGTAATCATTTTCATGTGTGCCAAGAACAGAACTTTAGCAAGTCAAAAGAGTTGGCTTTATGCATCTCAGATATGTCATATCTCGTGCTGAATGTGAAACTCCTGCCCTTCTCCTGTTTTGATTCTTTTCTCATGTTTCTTTACCTCTACACCTGTATATTTGCCATACAGTGCTATGGTTTCTCTCCTACTCTGAGTCCCTGCACAATTGCTGCACTTCCTACTGACCAGCTGCATATAAAAAAATGAGTCAATAAATAAATAAAATACCAACAGTGCCATACTGCTGCCAGGGCATTTCTTGTAGCCTAGTTTCGCTTCAAAGGACCAACAAGAAGACATTTTCCCTTTTTACAGCCCTGTGTGCAGTCATGTATGCGTCATGGTAATGTATATACATAATTTTGTACAATAGTGTAGGAGAAAGCTGAGAAACATGTACATTTGTCTTTACTGCAGAGATGAAAATGGCAACTCAAGATATAACACAGATCCTTTTGACTCAGATCCAAACAATTTTCTGAGATTTTATGGCAATACAGATATAAAACAAATTTGAAATAAAAGTCTTTGATTCTCTATGAAACAGCACATTTGATATATTTTGTAATATGTAGGCAGCAGTATGTGGCTAAAAGGGGCAATAAGATGTGTGAAAATATAACCGAAAGAGATTGGTAAAGGAAAGGGAAACTGTTACCCCTTAATCCAAAGCAAAACTACTGTATAATCACCAAACACCTGAAAGCAAAACTGTAAGAAAGATAAATCAGTGAAGCGACTGCCTATTCCTTTCAGGGAATGAAATCTACCCATGAGAAGCATTTCTTTTCTTGTATGTATGAAAAAAGAAATAAATGAGGTGTTCAAATAATGGAAGAATCTGCATATTCATCACTTACACGGAAATGAAATTTGCAACATGGTCATGATAAGAGTTGCATTTCAGTAGCATTGATAAGTGAATGTCAAAGTATACATTTTTAGGAGGCAATCTGGTTACTTTGGCAACTCAAGCAGTATTAGTCAATTCTGATAAGGCATCCTTTCATTACCACCTGTGGCCTTTGTTGCTCTGTTTCCTAGTAACATCAAGTTGTTTTGATAAAAAGTAATTAACATATTCAGGTGTAACAAGACTGTACATAAATTTGATCATTCTTTATTGTTTCTTCTTGAGGCAACATAATGAAATTGAAGAGTAAGCTTTGTTTCCTTTTTTTTTTCCTAACCAAGCTGAGCGAATTACATGAAATTACTGAAGCATCTATATATCCAGGACCATTAAAATAATACAATTAGGATTGCTGCTTTAGATCAGGGGATATTTGGTTAACAAGAGGGGAAAATAGCCTTCAGTTATAATAAAATAAGAAACTATTATTGTGTGAGCTTTGAGAATATTGCAACAATTCAGAGATACAGAAAATAGTTAAAAATCCTTTTAAAATGTAATTGTGAATGATTTCTGTTATGAATTATCTTGATTTATTTAACCACGTTTCAAAGTCCTGATAGTCTTAGGCCATGAAAACCACTAAGTTTTAAAAAATTTTGTACAAGAATTATTGCTAGGTTTTATTCAGATGATTATTCATGTTGACACACAGAAAAAATATGCACTTGTGTATGCATGTGCTAGAGACTGTTTTACAAGACGTAAGATTTTTTTCTTGCTGGCAAAGAAGTCAAAACAGGGAAACTGTGCCGCTGGTGGCAGCAGCAATTCCCTACCGATTGCTTCGATATATTACAGAACGGCTGAAGTTGGACAGCACCTCTAAGGACCATTTAGTGCCACCCCTCTGCTTCAAAGCAGAGCCAACAATAGCAAGTTGCCAAGGACAGAGTCCAGCTGGGCTTTAAATAATGTCAAGGTTGGACTCTCCACAACCTTTCCGGTCTTCCTCTACCAGTGTGTAATCACCGTTAACAGTAAAAGTGCTTTGTTGTTTAAATAGAATGTAGTAGTTTATGTCCCTTGCCTCAGCCAGGCCTGTCACTGCACACCACTGAAAAGTGTCTGGCTCAGTCTTTTTTCATCCCATCAAGTCCACACTGAGAAGATCATCCTGGACCTTCCTTCTCCCATCAAACAGTCCCAGCTCTCTCAGCCTCTCCTCAGCCTCTCCTCATATGCTTCAGTTCCTTAATCATCTTAGTGGACATTTGCTGGACTCTCTCTGGTGTTTCCATGTTCTTCTTACCCTGGCTGGTCAGAACTGGACACAGCCCTCCAGATATGGACTCACCAGGGCTGAGCAGAGGAAAGGATCGCTTTTGCAAAACCTGCTGGCAACACTCATCGTAATGCAGACTGGAGAAGCTGTTGGGGTGTTTTGCTGCAGTGGCACACTGCTCGTTCATATTCAACTTCTTGTCCATCAGGTTCTGCATCAGGTCCGTCAGGTCTGCAAAGGTTCTGGTCAGTCATCCCCAGTCTGTATTGGCGCATGGGGTTATTCCTCCACAGATACAGGACTTCACATTTCCCTTTGCTGAACTTCATGATGTTCCTGTTAATCCATTTCTTCATCCTATTGAAGTCCTTCTGGGTGGCAGGACAGCCATCCTCTTTGCTTTGTATAACCTGCAAATTTGCTGAGGGCACACTCTGTCCCATCATCCAGGTCATGTCCTTACTGAAGTAAAGATAAAAATACATCCACTGTTCTTGCTTCATCCACAAATCTAGTCATTTCACTGTATAAAGTTATTGGTTTGGTCAAGCATGCTTTCTCGTCCATAAATCCATGCTGAATACGCTCCATCCCCTTCTTGTCCTTCATATGTTTAGAAATGACTTTCAAGATTATTTACCTTATGACCTGCCCAGAGACTGAGGTGAGGCTGTTCCCTGCGTCCTCCTTCTTGAACTTCTTGAAGATAGAAGTTGCATGTGCTTTCTTCCAGACCTCAGAAGCCTCCTTGTCTTTCCGTGACCTTAAAAAGATATTTGAGAGAGGTTTTGAATGATGGAAGCCAGTTCTGTCTGCAGCCATGGCTGCATCCCATCCAGATACAGGTTGCCTATGTCTGCTCAGTTAAAATGTTCTCTAGCTTGATCCTCCTCCACTGATCTTTGATCTTCCTTGTTCCAGCTGGTGTCAAGGCAGAGCTTGTTGAAGTCTGGTCTTGCCAAGGTCTTGCCAAGGTCACCTTGTCAAGGTGAAGAAAGTGTTGAACACCTCAGCCTTTGCCATGTTCTGTGTCACCAGGTACCCATTCCCATTCAACACCAGGCCCACACTTTCCCATTTGCTGTCAATAGACCTCTAGAAGTCCCTTTGCCTTTTCTGCCCATTGTCAGATTCAGCTTCAGGAAGGCTTTCACTTTTCCAGCCAAACATGCCTAAATTTGAGACCAGCTTAAATTTTTCGGGGAAAAATTATGCAAAATATGTTAGTTTTTTATTTATGTGTATTAGTGTGTGTATATACATATGAGCCTGTATATATTTATGTTAGTAAATTCTACTGACCATAAAAACACACTGAAAATAAACGTGATCCAGTTCTGTATATATCACAGATTTCAGAAGCCTGAAAGAAAAGACACCCTAAAAACTAGTGCAGATAAACGAACTGAGCTTTTGACTGCCTGACAGATTGCTGGTGTAGCTGGAAGTAACCACTCCATGTCCTTGAAATGTGACCTCTCTGCTCTTGAAAAATAGGTGTCATGAAGGGATTTACTCATGGAATTAATTTTAAATTTAAATAGGTGTAATTCAATTTGTTAAGTGGAAACAGCAACTCAACAACTAGCCAACACCTTATATATTTAGGTACTATATCACAGAACACAAAAAATAGAGAATTTGTAATCCTATATGAGTGTAAGTTTGTACTCTGTAGTGTTGTGTATTAGAGTGATGGCAGTATATATCCCATTGGTTATAATCTAATATCATCAGTAAATAGTACAGAGAAATGAGAGAGATACTCATTTAATAGCTGTAATTGAAGGCAAAAAAATTAGAGAATATTTTTTTTGTTCCATTTCAGACAGATGTATCAAATATTTTCTGTTCGCAAAGGTTTTTTTTTTCTGTGAAAAGAAAACCTGATTATATTTATTCACAAAATAAAGCAATTTGTTAGAACACTGTCAAAATATTTATTGTTTTATGATGTTGCATAAATTTGTTTAAAAGCCATCATGCACATTTGTTGTTTCTTTTGTTTGTTTTCTTTTTTTTTTTTTTAGATCTATAGAGTAGCTAGAAAGTCCTTCACGTTGTGATCAGAGCATCTTCTGATTGACCCTCCTTTTTTTATTAACATTCTGTGGTTTTATTTAAGTGTCCAGAAATGTACCAGTGAGTTCCTACTGGGAATCAGCACTTGGTGAATATTGATACTGATTACTCTGGCATTTTTTTCTATGCAGTCAAGTTCTCAGGGGCTGCAAAAATTAGAAACCAAAGAAACCTGTAAATATTCTACATGAACTTTAGTTTTCTGTGAAGTTCTCTGTACAACAATGCTATAGGGTAGAATAAGAGTTGTTACATATTGCTGAGTAGTGTTCAACTTTAAGTACAATATATTGTTATACTTCCATGATGAAATAATTTTCAGGGGTCTAATTATGAATTTCTGTGACTTTGTACTATTTTTTCTGATAAGCCTGGTAAACAAGTCTACATATTCTTTGGAAAGAGTGAAAGGAAAGAGGTCATTTTATGTTATAATACAGGAACAAGATGATTGCTTGCCATTATCACCTTTATTCCATATTTTTAATAATTTGTAACACAATGCTATTTGCAATATTTGTACAGTTTAAAAAACTCCCAGACATATTTTCCTGAACTAGATACTTCTCATATTGGACTATTGCTGCAACCGAACTGTAAGAAAGTATAATGCACTTCGTGAGCATGAAACACTGAAATTTTAATTTTTTTCACAAACTGTTTCCTTCACTCATTAAATATAATCTAAATTTCTGGTCAAAGTTTCTTCAGATAAGAAATAATAAAATATTGAATCAGTCACAATTTTTTCAGAGCACAACAAAAAACATACGCATTTTCTGTTGCTCAGACTTGATTGTTAGCTTTGAGAAGAGTATGGAGTTCTCATGACCAGAGAAAAGGACAAAATTCAACAAGTGAATTATGCATTAAAAATTATTGCCCATCTATAGTGACATAATGGAGAATAATGGTCTCTTTTTACTCTTCAGGCCAAACTAAATTCGCAAGTGCATTAATATTTGAATTTGCTATTCTGGACTAATTGAGTTATCATTAGGAAATTTAATGGAAAAACAATTTACTACCTTGATCCTGCTACCTTGTACTTAAAAGCAGGCTTTTGGATCCTGTGGAAGGGAACCCATGCTGGAGGAGGAGAAGGACTCCCCTCCCTGAGCAGAGGCAGGAACAATGTTTGATAAAATCTGTAACCCCCATCCTCCATCTCCCTGCACTGCTAAGGGGGAGGAGGTAGACCTGGGAAGGAGGGAGGGGTGGGGGAAAGGTGTTTTTAATATTTACTTTACTACTTATTATCCTGCTCTGATTTTGTTAGTAATAAATTCAATTAATATCTCCAAGTTGAGTCTGTTTTGCCCACAGCTGTAATCGATGAGTGATCTCTCCCTGTCCTTATCTCAGCCCTTCAACCTTTCATTGTATTTTCTCTCCCTTGTCACTTTTGAAAAGGAGTGATAGAATGGTTTTGGTGGGCATCTGGCATCCAGCCATGGGCAACCCACTACAGATATGATCACATGTGACTTGGAAGACTGGGAACATTTCTTTTGGTAATGTCATGATCATACTCATTTTACCCGGCACAGGCTTGTCTATGTCAGATGAATCCCCTGCCTTCTCCCTCACCCTGCCCCTGCAATGTTGCTTATTATCTCCTCTGATTTTGGAAGTGCCGTAGCTGAGGTGTAAATGTGGATAGCCCGAATGTAGACACCTGCAATGTAGAGAGATAAATAGTGGAGTAAATAAAACCTGCCTTCTTTGCCTCTGAAATTAAATTACATATTTACAAGAAAGGCCAGTGATTATGTTATGGTAGGGAGAGTCAGAAGTTTGATAATGAGTTCCTTGACTGCCTGGTGGAAGGCGTTTGATATAAAATCTCTGTGATGGTCAGCAGCTGATTTTTCCATCCCTTTAAATGGCAAGGGATGGTTTACTGTGACTTCGACTTTCAAAAGATAGCTGTGATTATACTGTAGAGAAACACTTGTTACTTTGGGGATAAAAAGAGCAAAATCTGAATACATTTTATCTTAATTAGCTCAGTTGGTTAGAGCAGGGTGCTAATGATGCCAAGGTTGTGGGTTTGATCTGTGTATGGACCATTCATTAAAGAGCTGGACTCAGTGATCCTTGTGGCTTCCTTCCAGCTCAGAATATTCTGTGATTCTCTCTGTCATGGTGCATCCCCTCCTCCCCAGGGCCTCAGTATGATCTGAGTTCTTTAAGCGACCATAAAACACCTTCACTGTCTGCTGGTCAGTAATCGAGCTGAGGTTAATTCCTGGTTCTTTTGCGGCTCTTTTAGTTTTGAGTAGTGTAGGAAATTAATTTACTCACTGCTAAAACACTGCAGCTTGGTGAAATGAAAAAGAACTATGAATTTCTGTGTGAATTTGGATATATATTTCTGTCACAATCTTGCTCTGAAAATCTTGTGTTGAGAGAAACATCCTAAAGGCAAATTATGTAGATATACTATAACTGTATCCCATATGAAATGTATTGAAACTGAAGAGCTGTAGGCAAAGTGCAGTTTTAGAGATATACTTATGGTTCAGGACTTATAATTGGAAGCAAAAATCAAACAAACTTGTTAAGGTCAAGCCAACGAATCTCAGTACACAAAAGATGCTTCACAAGGAATTCCATTACTTTAGGCTGAGAGACTTCTGAAAAATATTTCTCCAACAAATACTGTTTTTTGGCAATAAATTTGTATATACTTTTAATTCAGAAAATAAGATACTAGGATAAGGTAGCAACTGCAATACTTCCCTTTCCGAGAAGTAAAGGGATGGAGAAAGAATTGAATATTTATGTATGTGAGGGGGAGTGTTATTAATATTGCATAATTTAATATGCCAAAGTTAATAATTTCTATGTTTATACATTTGAAAATGATAATTTCTACTTTCCATAGAGAGCTGATTAACTTATCTCATATGTTTGTAAGTCTTATTTCATTAAAGGGGGTCCATTCAAATGTCACTCTGTGTTGAAGTAGAGATTTGATTTAAAAGCTATGTATACTTACAGTATTCAGGTTTTCAGCACTAAAAATATAATATCAAAACGCATATCTGTGCTTTGAAATGTTTTTCTTTCTCTGTAACTAGAGTATTTTTTGGTTTTGTTTGAATCTTGTTTAATAAGTGAAAGTATTTAAGAGACAATATTTACACAAGAAGAGCTGAAGACAGTGATGATATCAGTATCACAAGAATTGCAGTATAGTTAATACAGCAATATCACCTTGAGATAGGGAAGCTGTATTCAGGGGACAGTCGGGTATTAGGAAACTTGAGCTATGACTATAAGTAGTTGTTTAGAAAGAATAAGGACTATGGTAGGAAAACAGATACTCAGCTTTATTCTCCTGTGTCCCTGGGAGTTGATGTAGTGGAACAGAGTACTCTGCTGGGATCAAGGAGAGATGACATGGCCATCATCAGTAAGATGAGATGCAGCTGACTCACGAAATTCCTTTTGCAAATAAATCAGTTTTCCAGGCTACAACTAAGAACATTTTGCTAGTACTCTATTACTGCAAGAACACAATGCTCCCATCTCATCTGTGGGTATGGTCAAACTCTTTGATGGACAGTAAGCTCATGAAGCCCTACTGACTGATAAGCAGGTAATACCAGTTTTAGAAAGAGGTCCAACAGGTGAAAAAGAGCAAAGAATTATTTTTGTGGGCGCTCCATCCCTGGAAGTGTTCACGTCCAGTCTGCATAGAGTTTTGATCAACCTGGTCTAGTGGAAGGTATTGCTGCCCATGACGGGAGGGTTGGAACTAATCCTTAAGGTCCATACCAACCCAAACCACTCTATGAAAATATGAAGGAAGCAAGAAATAAAAGATATTTAAGCTTTTGTTTATAATTAGTAAAATTATGGGTTTACTACTTTCTGGTTAGGTTCTGCTTTGGAGTATTCCTTTAGACAGTTTTGAAAAATACACCAGAGAACAACACAGCCAAAAGTGAGAGAATTTGCCAGAATTTGCACCACCATTCAGTGGTGTCAGAACATCAGTTTGTGGCTAAACAACTGTCCATTTTATTTAATTTTCCTGTTTTGTTTTTTTTTTTCTTAGTGCGATTTTGGAAGGATCTGCCTTAAATTTACATGTTGGCAAAAAGTACTGTTAAAAAACTACCTGTAATTGTATATTCTCTTGCTTAAATTTCCTCAGTTTCAGAGTAACGGGAGATGACGACTGGAAAATGACTGTTTAAAGGTGGCCTTAAAAGATTGAGGTGATTATAGACCTGTTAGTTTGACTTTTCTAGTGGAAGAGAAGTTACAAAGGGATGTATAATTATTACAGAGAAGAGAATTACTCATATTTTGTTTATAGATTATCACACAAGATGGATTTATAATGGTGTCAAATATACTTGATTTTCAATAAAATCTTTACTTAGTCCTTCTCATGTTTTCTAGGGGAGTAACAACTGTTTAAAGGATAGGAGACTAAAGTTGGGAATGAATGGTCAGTTTCTCCAAAGGAGAAAGGTTCTGCTGAAGAGTGAGATGAAACTTCTGTTCTTTAACCTCTTTATGAATGACCTTAAAGAAAAAAAAAAGGGTGTCAGAAGGCAGATACAACTGAAGTGATTAAGTTATGTTTAGGTTGTTGATCCTGTCAAATTAAGGGCAATGAAATTAAAATAAACCTAATTAATCTATATTTTAGTTATAGATATATGTAAAATTAAGAATGTGAGTGAACAGTGATGATCTGTAGATTAGATATTACTTTTCAAGAAAGAGTTTTTAGAGGATAGTTATTAAATCTCACTTCTCAACATCTGTGAAAAAGACAAATAAAACATTGGAGATTTTTATGAATGGCCAGTGAAAAATAAGCATCATTATAGTAATGCCCAAACAAATGCTTTGCCCTCATCTCAAACATTCCATTCAATTCTGCTGACCTCTAAGTAAAAAAAACAAGTAAGAACTTGAAAGTGTGCAAAGGCAACTGGGAAAAGAAATACAGACTTCGGTACAACCAGGATTATTAAGTAGCCTAAGGATATTCAACACTGAAAGGAGATGATTGACTGAGGTCAAAGGAGATTCTGGAGATCTCCATAATATATGGGGAAAACAGCCAGGTCATTATAGGTCACCATGTACAAGGAAAAATTATTGACATTCAATAAAATTGTCAAGCATAAAGCTGGAAAGAAACACAAGTCTGTTTCTCACATGACCCATAGTTAAGGAACAAGTGTGGAAGTAATAGGATGTTGCTGCGGCCAGACATATAAAAGCATTTAAAGTGCAATTGCATATCTTATCAGCACCAAGTCCGTTAAAACTGCAGCAAAGTTGTTATGGAGTTTTGTACAGGGGATTGGGTTATCCTTACACCACAGACTGCTGGCAGTTGGAAAAGTTTTGAAGGAAAGTATCACTGTACTTTTTCGCTGTTCTTACACTTCTCTAGGTATCCGCTGTTTATTCTAATGGTCTAAGGCTCTGGAGGTTAAGTAGCTCACAGGCTGGCTCCTGTCCATTTTTACATTAGTCCTTTCAGAGCAGTTTGACTAAATCTGGCTACATAATGCTGAGTCTCTTCTCAACCCTGTATGGTGCTTCTATGGCCCTAGCACACAATTCTTATTTTGTATTTCTGTGTGTGCATGTGGTTTTTCACTCAGTGTGACTGAAATAACTTGAAGACTGTATTGCAACTTGCCAGAACAGGCTCTTCAGGTGTGCTGTGGAGAATATGGGTTGCATGGCAGCAGGACTGGGATGTGATTATTCCCTCTACTCATCAACCAGAAGACCATACTGGAACATTTTGTCCGCTTTTAGGATACACAGTATAGAACAGACATTGTCATCTGTTGACATGTCATCTACCAGGACCCTGACACCATCTTCAGAGCTGCTGCAGTTGCATGTTGCTGTTCAGTCCCAGATGCAGGGGTTGCTATTTGTCTTTGCCTTGTCTGAATTTCATGAGGTTTATGATGGGCCATTTCTCTATCTCTCTCTCTGAATAGTAGCTCTGACCTTAAGCAATCAGATGTTCCTCCAACATGTCATTTGTTAACTTACTGGAGGTTTGTTCTGAACTACCATTCACATCACTGACAGTGATTCATTGATTCATTCAGTTGATTCATTAGCCTCAGAATCAACTCTTGAGAAAATAGTTCCCCATATTGTTTGCCTGTTAGACTTTGAACCATTAGCCTTGATTCCAATTTGCCAAGCCAGTTTTTCATCCACCCTGTAATTCACACATCCAGTCCATCTGGCTCTATTTGGCTGCAAGGAGACTTTGCCAAATGCTCTACTAAAATCAAAATAAATGTCTTCCAGTGCTTCCTCCACACTACCTCCATGGTCCACAGAGGCTGTTAACTCCTCATAAGAAAGCAATCAGGCTGGTCAAGTGCAGTTTGCTCTTGGTAAGTCTGTGATGGCTGTTCACTGTCACTTGTTGTTCATAACGTACTTAGAAATGGATCTGTGGGGACTTGCTCCACAAGCTTCACAAGGCTTTCATATTTTCAGATGAAGTATAAACCAAAGTAAAAATTCTCTTCTAAAAATTCCTCTTTCATCCCAGTAGAGTTATTCTAGTTTACATTCTTTTTTTTTTTTGTGAATGATGAATTATGCATAAAGTATTCTATATAAGGTTTAATATTCTTCCTTACAAGGTTGAAGTAATACTTACCTTTAATTCTGCAAGTACATACTGTGACACATAACAAATGCATGTTGTAGCCTTCATTGTGCTGGTGTCTTTCAGTTATCCTCTCTTGCACAAGTAAACCTATTTCTATCATATCGTTTGCTATTCTGTCTCAGTAATATTATTTCCTAACTGTGTTACCTTTTTTTTCCTAATTCTATTATTCCTGAAGATTCATGTCTCACTATATGGTATTCTTATCTTCGGTTTTTTACTTGAATATTGTTCATTAGTGTACTCCTGCTCTTTATGCCAAAATCCCTAGTTAAAATATTCTTAAGGAACTCTATGAGTACCTTCCCTCCAGCAAAATATGTTGCTTTCCACCCTTGAACTAGTTTTGTCTGCACCTCCATTATCATAGTAATAAATGTTAAACTTTTTTATATAAACTAACAATTTTTCAAGTCTTGTCATAGCTGATGCTTGGGGAATTCTGAAAAAAAATTCCATATTTTTTAAAATATGTTTATACTTTCTAAACAACTTGTTTTCTAGATATAAAGCCAGTCTGGCACCTATGCTTAGTACCTACCTTTTGTAGTTTGTTTTTTTCTTATCAGCATTCTTTAAAATACTATTCCTTTAAAAAAATTACTCTAAAACAAACAAGTTTTTAATATTTATCCTAAGGGAAATACATTTTTTTCCTCTTTCTTGTAGGTTTTACATTTGTTAATGTCTAGTCATATGAAACATTGGGCAAGATGCTGGTGTTTCTTGATAGACAAGTAGGAGCATCACAGAAAACAAGACAGAGAATTACAAAGTTGCTTCCTACAAACAAATGGGTTGGATAGGAAAAACCAGTGGGGCAGCTTGTCCTATTTAGCATCAAGGAGACAAGTTGGCTTCAAGTCAACAGACTTGTCAGATCTGTTGAGGACGCTTGGCTTGTTTTCTTGAAAGACTGAGAACTGCAGTAACTTCTTTGCACCTGCACGGATGCACCTATTTGTCAGACCCCAGAACAGATTTAGGGGAAAGAGAGAGTATGTAGGGGTGTCTAGCTTTTCCTGTTGATGCCTGCAAATGTAGCACAGTAGTATGTTGTGGCTGTAGCTGCACAGATGCTGGGTACGAAGTGTAGCTGTACCCAGCGCCAAGAGATTACTGGTATAGCTGGCCCACAGAGCAGATAGGATCTCAGGGGTGAAGAGAGGTGCTGTATTGCAAATCTCTGGTCTGTAGGGATGCCTGGGGTATCTCACTGAGAATCAACACCTGCAACTCAACAGGATCTTGATCCTCACTTAGCCAAACTATCTGCATTACTTGGCATCCCGTGTACAAAATAGCTCTAATAGCAAAAAGTTCAGGTGTACCAGCAATAGCATTTTGTCCTTAATTCTTTGTGAGTTTCATGATTTAATTCTGCAGCTAAAACACAGCATGATTTTAAAAAACTCACCGGGCATTCAAATATTAACACTCTTATTTTCTGAAATTATTAATCAAGAATAATATAAAAATGATAATAAATTAAAAATATGCAAGAAAATTGCCTTGACTACACTTCCCAAATGTCATTTTCACATATAAATAAAGCCTGAAAAAATATCAAAACATTTCTCTGTGGCTAAAAGAGTATTATCTTGCTATGCTTTCAGAGAAAATGCTAGCTTACAACATTTATATGCAAACAGTGTTCACATCAGTGAAGTGGAAGTAAAAGTAAAAGGGTTATTGGGTTCTTTTATAATTGTGTGAAAGGAGCAATCACATCACTTTATGAACAGCAAGTTCTTAGGTCAGGGAGCATTCAGAGACAAGCAATAAAATAAAGAGTAATATAGTGAGGATTTCAGTAAAATAGTAGAATCAGCACTTCTTACTCTATTTAACTGGAAAAGGATGAGGTCTGCCTTGGGAACTAATGCTTCTTAACAGTATTTGGGCAAACAGCCAAAAGGAAAATGCATTTCAGAAAAAGACAGGCCAGTAGTCAGTAGGATAGGTAATCACGGCAAGCCACCCTAAAGCAGCTAAATCCAGGATTTTAAATTGAGCATGAATGGGACTTTCAAGTCCTTGTGGCTGAAACTAGAAATCAGTGTTGTATTTATCATATTACTAGTGAAACAGAAACTTGAATTTTAGATTCACTTCCTCTCCAATGCAAAAATGAATTTATGTAAGTAACCCAACAGGTTAAATAGAAATGTTTTTATGAAATACTGAATTTGACATTCAGTTAAATCTGCATAGGCTTTGCAAGATATAACTGGAAGATACATTACCTTAAGGATGTGTCCATCCATGAACAGTCCACGCAGAGTTCACAAAACCTAATTTTTCAGTTTTTTGCTGCTTCATTTTATTGTGTAGTTTTTTTATTTGTAATGTATTATAAGGAGCAATCGATTCAAGTAGTCTAAGCTTAAATGCAGATTACTGCCCCTTTGTCGTTTTCTTCCTCGAGTTGTTTTCAACTGTAACCTAAGACTATAAGTGCTGTCATAATAAGAAGCAAACAACTCTTTAGGCATACTTTAGGGATTTTTTTTTCTCAAAAGTAACTACATTCCCAAGTTCAAACACATATGAAGAGCTGTTGGAACAGAAATCTGTGTTCGCGCTGATGAAAATCTTACTATAGCAGCAGTAAGTGCTCTTATGATGTTTAAATAGCAAAGGTAACACCTGAAAACTGCTGATATTAGAAAGAGTGATAATTGAGGTACAGATAATATTAAATATTTATTTCCTTTTAAGAAATATTTGACGTTGCTTTTGACTCCCAAATGTTAGATGTTAATTAACTTTGTCATCGAGACTAATTTTAATTGTCACGTGTTAGCCTTTTTAAATAGAATATAGTCTTATATGTCTTTATTCATATGTCTACTAGCATCATCTATTAGCATGAAGAAATATAAGCATTTCTAGTCTAAATCCACCCTTGGATGCCAAGCATGTTAACTTTAATACCTTTCTGTCAACTAAGAAGTCCCCCGAATCTGTTGCTCATTTCTCTTTAAAAACATAGTTTAATGTGATTATAGAAGTACATTATTTTGCTGTTTTGATACAAAAGATTTACCTCACCATTGAAAAACCAAGCATTTTTAAGATATGAATTCTTAGACATTCAGTTTGTATTAATTTATCGTAAAAACGTGTCAAGCAGAGTTATATCAGTCCTTCAATCCACCAACAATAGTTCTGTTTTCAGAGAGAGACTCAGAAAAATCTCGAATGCTACATATCCTCTACAGCACCCGTTATCTCCTTAAGACCCCAAACTGCATGGTATCTAATGTCGTAGTAAATTGCCAGAATACGATGGAATTTCTCATGGGGAAGAGAGTAAAAGAAAAAGCAGCAGCCAGTACTGAAAATTTCACAGAATCTGTAATTTTTCTTCTGTGTGAAGGTGCAGTTTTCTTTGTCATTGAAAGTGATCATGTAGCCATAGATGTCACAGAAAACAGAAATATATAGGCATATCAGTCATCAGTTGGTCTTCAGAGTTGAAAGATTCACAATACTGTAAATTACTAGTAATGTTTTTAAATATTATTGTCATTGAGTTTTGATTTTAGAACTTATCCTCTCTTTACTTAAATTCCCATCCATAGATAACAAAAATATATGCAGACTTCCTTTTTTAAAGAAGGTCTTGTGGGTTCATTTTGTTCTTTTATGGTAGTAATTTCCATAGTAAATGATATAATGTATTTTCATCCTTTTGCAACTTAATATCTATCTTGCTCAAGTCTAAACATTTGGTCTCACTCTTTTGTGTAAATCTGCACAAGCACAGGCAGAAGCTAACATGCATCTGTATGAGATACATGTAGTATATAATGGGAAAACTTAAATTTCTTATGGTTTTCTCTTAGGCAGGGAAGAGGCATTGCAGTCTTTGGTTTTTCTACAAGTAAACAAACAAAAAGACTGAGGAAGTACCTGGAAATTTTCAAGTCAGGTACTGACTCTAATGTGGAAGCAAATAATTATCCCAGGATCTTTGTCCCTCTGCCCTCACTAGAAGAACACTGTGTATTTTCTAAAGAAATATTCTGGAGGATTGAAATAAATTTTAAGCATGTTATCTTCGTGTTCACTTTTATTTGTCTCATGTCTTATAAAGACTAGGAAGACTTGAGCTGTGCCTCATTTTGGGAAAAGTATCAAAAGCTGCTAATCCAGATCTTAGTAAAGGTCTTAAGGGATAAATGTACTTAGCTCTCCTGATTTATATCGTAAGTACGCTATAACCTTTCTGCTGAGATCAGCTCTTCTGCAGGTTCATCTTTAATTCTCTTCCTAAGTAAACCGTTAATGAAGTAATTGATTATGAGAGATTGTAAAAACAGTTAAATTTTGAACCTTTTTTACCACCACTTTGGATGAGCTGTGTGTATTATGCTGCTAGAACAACAGTGAAAAAGAATAGTGCTTAGCAGTCTTTTGCATGCACCTGTAGAAGAAATAAAACAATACTTCTAGCATGAGAAAAAAATTGTAAGTATGGCCCATAAACAGTTAATCAAAAGTTATAATTTTCTAAAATCATCTAAATATTTTCAGATCAGTAGCCTTTCCTCCACAGAGTTGTCTGTGTATTATAAATGACAGTGCAGCAGAAATGCTTGCATGCTGTCTGCATCTGTCTTACATAAGATATTTAATATATCTTACATGTCTTACATATGTTAAGCTATTCCACAGGAAATTGTTTCAGGAGGAGAGATTGAGAGAGAATCAACCTTTGGCATTAAATATCCTGCTTGGAATTCATCCCGTGAAACTTTAGGCAATAAATAGCTATTAAAGATGTCAGCAGTGAGTTAGTTAATAGGAAAAGTTAGGTGATGGGAAAAAATAGAAATAACCTAAGTTAAAGGACTCTATCTTAAAGTGGTCATCAAGAATAGATTGCTGTTATAAGTATTGACATTGACAATTAGCATTTAAACAGTTAAATATAGATAAGATGTATCCAAAATGGATAATATGAGTAACGGAAGAATTTGAATCAGCTTTCCTTAGGCAGAGGTACAGAACTGAACTGGTTTCATCTGCAGTAAAATGTCTATCCAGTGAAATACTGGCAGAGAAGGATCTCTTGAAGCTCATATCCACTCCAGACATTTAAGGAAATTAGGGAGGGGAGTACTCAGTTTGTGAGCCCAATATGTGTGCCGCAAACCTGCCTGTTTACTTCGCCCAGTACAAGTGCAGTCTGAGTGTGCTCAGAATGGGAGACTGGTGCTGGGAACACACCTGTGGTAGTTCAGGTCCCTGAGAAAGTTGTGTAAAGCTGGTGTTAGGCAGCAGTGCTCTGTAGGTTTTGAGGAACTTAATTTTCGGTGTAAATGAGAAAATGGCACCCAAAAGCTAATGTCGCATTTGGGATTTTGGTGTTAATGAAGTAAATCTGTTCTAGCTCTTTCTTAAGTACACTGGGAATAGAAAGTCTTTTTTTTTTTTTTCTATTATTTCTGATTTGTCTTGGGAGGGATTCGTGCCATACCTTATTGCATTCCCAAAGGATGACCGTAAGAAACCATGTTCTTTAATCCTTAGAAAAAAGAGCTGCATTTTTAAAAGATTAAACAAATTTGGAGGGTTTTTTTCATTTTTATATAACGTATACTTGTGTGTACTTTGTGCGGTACCTTTATTCTCTGAGGTATATGTGTCTCTGCATAGTACAGAAAACCTAATAAGCTAATTTTGGATATTGCATTTGAATTAGTCACTTGAAAATTGTAACATATCAACTGAACACTTCTGATTGTATCTCTTATTCTTTAGTCCTAGTAGTGGTTTTGCTGAAGGGAGGCTGGAAAACATCACTTAACATAGATTCTCTGTCTTGTAATTTACAGAATGTCATAACAGCCTCATTAATGATCCATACCTTTTCTTCTCCCGTCAAATAATTTCATATTGAGTATTTAGAAAGACAGCAATTCCCCACCTAATTTTGATCTCTGACAATTATTTTTGGTCTCTGTTGCCAAGACAAGGACTATTTTCCTTTGCTACATTTTCTTTAATCCTAGACCCTCGTAAGCAATAATAATAAAAAAGTATGTATGGGAGGGTGAGTAATAAAGAACAAAATAGAATACAGAAAACTAATATCCAGTGGAGCAGTTCAGATGTCAATATTTGATGCCATTATCTTCTCTCTCAGATCATTAAACAGCTGATGACACTGAAATGGAGCAGAGAACTTCTTTGGCAGTATTTTGTCTGTAACTATTATGTTTCCCTTCCTAGACCATTTGCAGAAGCATTGGGAGGAGTTCTTTCTTGCCCCAAGGAAAATTTCCTTTACAATTTCATAAATGGCTGCTGTATTAAATGGTCAATGATTTTTGAACTTTCTAGATATTTATAGGCTGAGTCACTTTACTCAAAGCTTTACAAATGTAGACGTTTAAATAAAAGACAGCTAGTATTTTTTCCACCTTTTCGTCTAGAGGAAAGAGTATGTGGAAAACCACAAATAAATATTCAATAAAACATATGTATTATAACATTGAACTGGGAAATGTGAGAACACTAAAGTGGTACTGAAGTAACAAGAAAGGCAACACTATGGCAAATAACTGTAATAGTATCATAACTAATAGAAACTCAATCTGTAAAACTGTGATCTAATGAAGAGAGGTAAAAAATATTTTTAAACAGACCTTCAAAAGAGATCTGAGATATGCAATATAAAGATATTTAGCCACCTGTATGTTCCAGAAGGAGGAACTACCTGGAAAGAAGAATTATAACAGGAATTTAAATAAAATGCTGGTAAATTTTGGGGGTTGGATTTAAAACCAGTGCTGGGATGGATTTTAGGTCTGCAGTAAAGTTTTAGAATATAAGTTTGTGGGGTGAAAAAATTATAGGATTCCAGACATATAAACATGGTTTTGTCATATAAATGTCTCAAACTGTCAGTGGGACTGCAATGCTTGTATTCTTATGTCTCCTTCCCGTGTTCAGTGGATGAGTACAATTCCATCAAATTCTGCTGATCTCTTTCTCTGCCCCATAAGATGCTTCAGAAAATATCAACTGCTTTTTTTCTAAGAGGTCTTTTATCCCGATGCAAGTAATGGGTGATGCACTAAATATTTTTCCAAGGCCTTATGACTGTACCAAAATGATTAAATAAGCAAGAAATAAAATAATAATAAACTAACCTACTAGATAAAATTTGGAGTAGGAAAAAAATTCTTTCCAAAATTAGAATAAGGTACTAAGATGGTAAAAGTGCAGATCCTTGTTTTACAGCTATTGGACTGAAGAGATAAAGATCAAAAGAGTCCACCTCAAAGAAAACCAGCCTCCTAGAAGGAACTTCAAAGGTTCATGTTCCTCATTTTGATCCAAGACAGAATCCTGTACTTACAACACTGCACATCTAACCTGCCATGATTTCAGAATTTTCACAGACGGTTTATTCTTGTATTCAATTAATATTACTCTTAAAACATGTTTGTATTTCTTAACTAAAATTTTCTTGCTTAGAGTGTAATACTGTTTTTTCTTCTCTTACGTACTGAGGGCATGGAAAGTAGATTATTTCCCTTCTCTTTAGAACTGCTTCTTAATTTTGAAGGCCATTCTTATATTCCAGCTTCAATCATTTTTCTTCTGTGAACAATAAATCTGGTTGTTTCTGTAGATTATGATTATTAGACATCTGGTTGCTCCCCTGTAGGATCTCTCTAATTGGCCAATTTTTCTTTGAAATGCAAGGCCCAAAACTAGACTCAGTAGATAGAGCAGCCTTTGCCAATCCCAAAGAATTATTACATGTGGCTTGCAAAAATATTTCTCTTTATACATCTCAGTATGATAGCCTCTTACCAGTCAGCTGGCATTGACAGCTTACTATCAGCTGAGAATTCATTATAAGCCTTAGATTTTTCCTTTTACAGCTGCCTCCCTGCCAGTTGTTTGCCATCTAATATTTTTGCAACTGTATATTCTGCCTCACTGAAGAACATCGCGTGTTGTGTTTTTTTCCGTAATGTATCCCATCCTGTTTCATTCAGACCACTTTGTCAATTATTTTGGTCTTGTTTTCTAACCCATTTTTTTATTCTGGTGCCTGTGAATTCAATAGGTATATTCTCTGTTCTGTCATCTAAGCTGTCAATGAAGAGTGAAGACTATTGATGTAGTACGGTGCCTATATCTGTTGATCGTCATATACCTTCCAGTCTTACAATGAACTATTGGTAACTACTCCCTGAGTGCAGTTCTTAAACTGATATTGCACATGTCTTAAAATAGCTTTGTCTGTAACATTGTTCACGTACAAAAATGTCTCATGAGGCAATGTCAAAAGCATTTGTAAGGTTAGTATATCTTCAGCTGCTCTGTTTTTCATAAGGCCTTATTCTTAGAAGGAAAATTGAATTGGATTTGCTCTCGGCAGATGTATGTTGCCTGCTATTCATCTTCATGTTACCTTTCAAGTTTTCTAAAATTCTTAATTTCTTCCAGTGTTGTTCCAGGTACTGAACGTAAGTTGAATAGTTAGTTTATAATTCCTTTTCTCTTCCTTTTGCCACTTTCTAGAGAGAAAGGTTGTGCTTGACCTTTTTAAATCTGAAATGTCATCGTCCTCTTGAATTCTGAAAGATAACCATGAATGCTTCTGACATGGTTGTAGTCAGTGTTTCATGTACTCGAAAGGAAATGTCCAGAGATTCAGTTGATTTGACAACATCTAATTAAGCCAGATATTCCCTCCTCAATTCTTTTTCTATTCTCACCTGATTACTTGTCTCTCTGTTAAAAATGTTATCTGCCTGATACCAACCTGGTAAATTCAATAACCCCCTCTGGTTTCTTCAGTACTGATGAGGTAGGCTTGAGCTTAGGAAATCAATACAGACTGATCCTCAATGTTCTTGTATCTTCTTAATCCAAATTTGAACCCCTGCATACGGATGCTTTTCATGCTCAGACAGGTCTAATCTCTCTCCAGACAGAAGTTACAAAATCTTCTAAAAGCAGGTGGAGACTTCTTTAAGGCCCTTGATATGACATATTGTTGGTTTGGTTCTGTGGATTTTTTTGTTTTTTTCTCTCTCTATTTTTTTTAAAAACTGATATTCAGTCACAGAAATGAAACATGTCTCTAAATTGTCATTAAAAGTAGGATCTGGACTCTGGTTTAAACACCTCATTGTAGGGACTCAATACACCTGTTTAACGTAAATGCTCAGGTTTTTCTGATACATGCCACAAAATCCAGAACACCCTTTTAACACAGGATTTTGGTCTTCGTGTGTCAGTTCAGTTCAGGTATATGGTACTATCTAAATGTCCTACAACATCCTGCTTGACTTCAGCTGCAAATTCAGAAGGTCACGTCTCATGTGTCTTCTATCTTATTTGACCACTCATGTAGATATCCCAGGTATGCCAGAGATGCAGCTTAGCCCCCATATGTAGGCAGCCAATTTCCCCACATGCACACACCTGTAGGCTATAAATTAGGTGTCTGATTTACAACTTAAATCCTACCTCAGATTTCATAATAATAGACTTATTACTAGTTGGAAATAATCCTGCTTTTTATGAAAAGTGCTTGCATGTCTTTTCTTCAGAAACTGTTCCACTCCTGCATATATTTGATTATTTTCCTTTATTCTTTAGTACTAAGGAAATTAAGTAAGAAGACCCCTCCCCCAGGCTGTTTCTGAAACTTAATCTTCTTGCTTCTCTTTTGTATACTGAATTCATAATCCTTGATTTGTGACACCAAAACTGGTTGCTGTGGAAATAATTGCACTATTACAAACCTGATTAATAGTTCGGGTAGTGAAGCAGCCAGAGAAACAGAAAAAAAATTGTTAGAAGTAAGGATTCTACTTTATCATTAATATCCATGGTAAGGAATACAGTATTAAAGCTCAATTGCTTCTAAACAGGATTGTGTGACTCTTTTTTCAGCCAACATCAAAATTCTTTTTTCCCCCCATAATTCTGTGTAAATATTTTCAATAAGATAAAAAGAAACAAAACAGAGAATATATATAATACAGTGAAAACAAGTGCTTCTAATATATATTCTGAAGTGGTAGAAAAAAAGTCCCCAAGGTAGAGTTGCTGGCATGAATTATTTCTGCTCCTTTTGCTGCAGATTAAAACATCCAAAAGTATTTTTCTCGTAATCCCTTTTTTCAGGTTAGTGACTTTTTTTTTTTTGGAGAAAGCATATGGTTTTCTTCATGTATGATAAGACTAAAATTAATCTGAGGGGCGGAAAAATGGAACAAAGTAAAACTAGATAATTTTAGTAGAAAACTGCAATAGAGAAAAAGATTTCTTAATTAGCTTCCCAAAAGCACTTCTTACTTTAGGGTAAAGTGAGTAATGTTGCTCATTTATCATCATTTGTAAATAATATTGGCAGGCCTATCTCTTATATGCTGGGAGCACCGTGAAACATTCAGTCACAGAGGTTTACACTAAAACACTTTGACAGTTTGCAGACATTTTAACCCCGAGACAAGTATCTCTGTGTGACCGCTAATGATTCTGATGCACGGAAAAGCAGCAACTGAGCTGAAACAGTAAGAGTAGTAGACAAAGCTACTGAATTAAAAGTAACTGTCAGATACTTGAAAGCATCTCTAATAGTTTTTCTGTAGTAGGTGTACACCGTAATTGTGAAGCCTGAGATCCAGACTATAAGTGCATATGATTTATTTGTACTTAAAAAAGTAAATCATGTTGATGTTCTGTGCATTAAAAATTGCTAAAGGGTAAGTCAAGAGGAGATGAAGTCTGAGATTTTGCTTGATCAGATCAGCTTAGCAAACAAATGCTAGAGAATTAAAGCTTGCAGTAACAATAACACTGAACTAGCTGATCATGTGTAATTAATGTATCTTGTGTCATAGATGGAGTAGAGCTTTAAATACACTGCGTCCTCTAACTGTAAGGGAATATTACATTTGCTGTTTGAGAAAAAGCTGTATTCAGCGCTGCACTGAACAGCAAAGGAATGTGTTCCCAACATGGAGTAATTTACATTGCAGTCAGGTAAACTTGTTCCCATTTCTTTGTTCCTTTCAGTTGCTCCTCTGTACCTCTGTTACTGTCTCCCGCTTCTGTCAGTACAGCTCCAGCTCCAGCTGTAGGAGAATTTTTGCAGACATGCTCCAAGAATGAGTCCCAGGGATCCAGGAATACAAAGACAAGGCAAAACATGAAGGCAAGGAAAAGAGATATAATCTAAAAAGTTTGAGAGAAAGAGGGTTGTCATGAACCATTTGTGTTTCCTTTGTGCAAATTTATATTCTGGACCAGGCATTAAAGACAAACTTTCCAAAATCAGTGCAGTTTAAGTTGTGCTAGACTACCTCCCCTGTTACTGGCCACACCACAAGCACTATTTCTACTCTTAGAGTTTGTGTAGCAGCACATAATCATTATAAATCTGCATCTTTAAGACTGAATTGGCTTAAAATAGCTCTTCAATCTTCTGTATAAATCACAAGATTGGAAGATTTATTTAAGAGGCATGAACCTCAGCATTCCTACCAATGCATACAGGCATGGAGCAAGAGTGACCAATCTCTGAATCTTCCTCAAACTCTGTAGCAGCCCCATAAAACCGTCTCTAATAGTGGCGTGGAAAAACTCAACTTTCAGCAGATTTAATTCATGAGTCTATGTGCGGCTGACTAAGGAAGCTAAAAGGTGGAACAAATTTCAGCCTCTTGACTGTATTGTCAGTCAGGTAATATTGCCACAACATTTTTAGGAGCGTGTTCTGGCTGTGGAGCACTTACAGAGAAGTAATAATCTGAATTCCTTTTGATCTGAAAAGTGTAAAATCCTAAATCTGTAGTAGATCTTGATTTCTCAATTCCTAGTGCAACAACATGAAATGATTAGGCTAAATCATAAACCACATGAAATTGAATTGTATTGAATTTCTACATATAAAATATTCTCTTTTTTAAGTTGTACACCAAATTTTATCTTGAGTTTAAGAAATGTTTGGTGATTGCAGCCAGCTTGTTCACATATGCCTTAATTACTCCCTTGAGATCTTATAGGGTGTCTTTAATTTGTAATTGCTAGCCCTGGTAGTCAATGGTGGCTTTTCAATTTGTGACTTCTTGCAGTGCCAAGAGAACATTTATCATTAATTTTCCTACCACTGCTTTCTTTTTGAGCCTTCTGTTAGTTTCTCTGCTTGCTTTCATTTAATATTATCACAGCGAAACTGAAACAAAACAGCTCATCACTGGCTAGGAAATAAGAGTAAATGGGTGTGTTAGCAAGTAGTATAGTCCAGTAAGAGTGGATCTTTAGAGCGAAATAGCTGCTGCTGAGGACCTGATGTCTATATTATATGCATTTCAGGGAGTTTATTTGCTTCTGGCTGTAATGGTTCTGTGGACTGTTTGGAATCTGTCTTAGATTCCAAAATACGTAAGGTAAAGTCTGGATGGCATCTTTTCACTTGCTGCAGTTTAATTGGTAAGAAATGCAAGTTGTGCCTGCTGTCTGAGACGTGACATGAAACAAACCATCACAGGTGCACCCACTCTAATATTCACTTCAAAAATCTTATTCCTGGTCCAAACCAAAATGCTAAAGTAGCACACCCAAGGATTAAATACATACAGGACCTCAACAAGACACCGATACCAGGGGGAAAAGTTTCTTTTTTTCAGAAGACAAAATGTCCCAGGATTCTTGATCAAACCATAGCAACTCCAAAATGCCCAGCCTGTGTTCAAGATGCTGTTTGGCACTGTGTAGTGTCATGCAACAGTCCTGAAAAACTTGCTTAACTCAGCGCTTGGTGGATTATGGTTTGCTCTGCCTTGACAATGCTAGTGAATGTTTGATAGGCACCACCAGAAAGCCATCCTGCAAGTTCTGGTTTTTAAGCAAACCAAGCATCTAGGGAACTCTGAAATCTCCAAAATCTATTGAAACTGAATTCAGGGTACTCAGCTTGAAACAGAAAATGACTTTGTGATGTGCTTGACCAAAAAGGTACAATAATGTGACAAGTATGGAAAGACCTGTCCACCAGTTTGATTTTCTGATAATCTGTTATCTGGGTGCTTTCTGAGCTGGAACTTGCATCTGTGTCAATATATTCTGCAATCATCTTGTTTGTCCAATAACTCCCAAACCCATTTAGAATTTTACCACCCAAACAACATATCTGGTAATGAATCAAATACCGAATATTTGCTTTTTAAAGTTGCTGCTTGATGTGATGCCTTCTGGTTTTTGCAACATAGGCATATCCTATGTATAGGCATGTCCTATACTTAGCAAGTAATACAGTGCAATGGAAGTCAATATGTAGAATGAAATGATTTGTGCTGATGACCTGGTATCCTACGACACGCCTTTGAAGGAATTTTACATCAAGCTAACAGTAGTCTAGTTTCCATGAACACCTGTTAGTGGCTGGCTCATTTTAGGTGAGTATATGGAGTGCATCTATCAGTTTATTTTCCTTTTATAGGAATCTATTTCATGCTCATTGATGCTGCTCTATAGTGAGAACCAAAGCAGATATTTGCTTCAAGTGCTCTCCAGATAAAAACAAAACACTGATGTGGATTCAGATTGCTAGTAAGAGTTCCCTACTGTTCTCTCTGCTATTCGTCATCTTACAGATCTGCTTCACATTTCCTCAGTAATCTCTTTTCCTAGCTGAAGAGCCCTAGTTTATATATTTTCTTCTTGTATGAAAATATTCCACCCTTTTCATCATTTGTGTTGTCTTCTTAAGTTTATTACCTCCTTGGGAACTGAAGTGCAGAATTCAAATCCTTCACCACTAAGAGACCTCTCTGACTGTGCTGCAGCAGGGTTGAACAAGGGAATTGCTCTGCCCCATTTGTGGGACCCTGGGGTCAGTCCTTGGAACTGAAGGTTCATCATGTTCCTTAGCTTGGCACCTGGTCAATGGGGAGTAGAAGCCTTATTCAAAAAGAGGCACATAGTGGAGGAGAAATGGAAGGAGGCAGTCAGGAAACTGACAATTTGCAGAACTAAAGGAATAACAAAACTGACAAGGGGAAATTTGAGTACATTAAAGATAAGGGAAATGGAAAAGAGAGAGCAGGGAGGTCTAAAGTCACATATTTCCCTCAGAATGTGGAAGAAAAACCAAGTATTCCTCTGCAAATACCTGTCAAGACTGACAAAAGAGCATCCTGCTTGCAAAATTGCTTCAGTTAGGTTATGCCTATATTCTTTGTTTGCTTTGAGGCAGAGCTGAAATTCTGGGCAAAGCCCACAGGTCATCCCCACGTGCTGCACATCAGAGAGCTGAATTACAGAGCTGTTTGCATTTTCAGAGTAAAGCAATAAAGTCTTCAAAATAAACCCCCTTCATAAAAGGTTGACTCAGGTGGAAGCCAAATAGACTCCACCCCTTCTTGGAGAGTTAAGAATCCTTACCAATGACTGCTCCTTGGGATCAATTTACCTCAGATGAGGTAAAAGTCATGTACCAGATGTGTCATTCAAGGGGTCACAGTGCCATCTGTTTTGATCTGCTGGTCCTCTTCTGTTGCACCAATTTACTTGTTACCATATACGTAGCCTGCAAAACCAGCTGATAATTAACGTGAACATCCAGTGTGTCTAACATTTAGCACAGAGCTCATTATGGTTTCACAAAGCGTTTGTGACATTTACTTTTCTTTGTTTATATACAGCCAAAAAAAAGTGACTTTTGAAAGAGCAATAGACTCCAGCAAACAGGGTCTGGAAAAGCTGGAAAGCCACATGCTCAAGTGTAAGGAAATGTCAGCATTACAGTTGCAGAAGTGCCCAGCAGTCACAGCTGCAAGTCAAATCAATTAGAGCAATACGATATACATTAAAGTGTTAATGCTCTTAATGTTCAGGTTCTACATAGCTTTAAGAAAAAATGTAGTGTATAATATGGATGGTTTTCCTTTCTCTTTAACAAAGTCCTTAATGCCATTAGTTCTGTAGCATTTCCAGAGCAACTCTGTAGTAAGGGATGTGTGGATATATTGTGGCATAGACATACATGGATAGGTCTGTGAGTTTGACCATCTTGGTCAGCGGTAAGCTATACAAAATTGCCATCAGAGCGTTTTTGAATTTCAGCCAAGTTATTGCAGGAGTGAGAGTAGTCCTAAATAAAAATCAAGCTGTAGTGCTGTGCTGCTGAGATCATGCCTGCCCTCCCGATGGAGCAGTGCAATAATGCTGCGAGTGTGCGGCTTCTGGTTCACGGGTTTGCTGTTCTTCTGCCATACCGGACACAGACTCCACTGGAGCTTCCCATCCTGAGCCTGTCATTTCTGTTTCAGTAAAAAAATACCCTTTAGAGTGACTCCCAAAGTTTGTCCGTTGTGTCCATGCTTAAAAATGTGATCTTGTTTTCAGACGAATTTGTTGTAATTTGTATTCCTGCTGAGATGAGGGGGAGAGAAGAAAGAAATGGGCAAGGATCTGATGTTCTCAGATTCTCTGTTATGTACTGATATTTTTTTTCCAGCACTAATATTAGCTGAACTGATAGTATCATCGTGTCAAGTTTTCAGCTGTTTTTACAGACATCCTGCAGAATTCTTAATGTTGCCTAGCAGTGAGATTAAATATGTCTAAGTGATTCAAGTGCATTGGCTTGCAATTCTCCTGTTGTCTGTAATTTGCAATTTGCACTAATGGTCCCATGACTGACTTTGCTGTAGTCAATGCAAACGGAAAATATACACCCCCAAATTTATCTAAGTACTTACTGGGGTTTAATTTTTTTTGTTGTTTTTGGGTAGTAAAATGCACTGAAAGGCAGGTTACGAAAGGGCTCTTAGTGAGAATTTAAAAACAGAAAACAGAAAACTAATGTGCCTCTTCAGAGAGAGACTTCTAAAAAAGATGTTTAAATAAATCTTCTTTTGTGTAGGCTTTATGTGTTTATGTAGTTTCAGAAAAGAATTATGAATCAAATTATTCTGAATACCTTTGTAAGTTGAGTAAAAAAAAAGACATCTAAATACTTTTTTGTGGGTGTGCAGAGGAGATAAAATGTCTGCGATCTCATTTTAATTTGCTATAGTGAATTGACTCCTTTTTTTATTTGTTTCTGGTTTGCATACTTCTCCTCAAACTGTTCTCCTCTTCCAAAGGAAGGTTTGCAGATGATATAAGCATGTTGATTTTTTCATTACATATAGAGTGAATTCCTCTCATAGAGAGTGTCAGATTGTACTGTAACAAGACAATAAAAGAATTTAACTCTTAAAAGGAATACTTAGTATGTCAAGCAGTACACAAATTTTCCTGAAAAGCTGTTTTCTATCTTTTCTTTTTGTTTTTATCTATTTCTTTATTAGTTTTAAAAAAATCTTATGAAAAATCTCCTATAACATGAAATTGCCATTTTAATTTACTTTGTTAAAGGACATGCTTTTTAAATAATATACCTCTGTTTTTCACACTCTCCTTCCAGTTTGACTTTCACATAAATCTCAAGCCATGCCACCCCAATTTCATCAGTGCTGTCAGTTCCTAAAGCCCAGCTGCTCTTCTGTCACTTTTGTTGTCTTTTTGCATGCCTCTGCAATGCACTGATTTTGTTCCCAGTGAAACACATCAAGTACAGCCATCTGCCTATGCAAACACAACAGGAAAACCTCTCTTGTCTTCTTGTCGCTTGAAGCAATTCTCCTACTAGATCTCTGCCTCCTTGTTTGTGCAAAAAGTGAATTGAAAAGGAACAAAATATCCCCAAGTTATTTCCTCATAGTGTTTTCCAAGCTTCTCCATTCTGGATCCAAAGTTTTCGTATTCCAAGTGTGGAGAGTCTTCCTGTCACCAGGGACTACAGTGCCACTTGAATAGCAATTTATGATTTCCTGGAGTGATTCTGTACTACGTGTAATTCTAAATCAACTTCTTCATCTTCACAACAGCTGTATATGCAGAAGTTTACCAACACACCCTGGTATAGATGATGTATACCATCCCAGCCACACCATATTTTGGTATGCATGGCTTTTTCTGATACTCTGAAATTTAATAACAAACAACCCATACCAGTAAAACAAGTCATGTACCATAATACTGTGGACAAAATCATCTGTATTTATGTTAAAAAGATTCAGTAGCTCTCTTTTCATTTAAGTGAAGAAGTGTTATTACCTGAGATTGGAAAATATCCCCCAAACAGAAAAGCAGGATGTTAAGTTAGGCCCAAATACATTGCTGTTCTGGAAGGTGGTACCCCAGATCTCAAGAGACAGACCTCATTTGTTTTCAGAAAAGTGGCTATGGAATATCTGAAAACAAAATGCAGGAGAAATGAAGTGAGAAAATTTAGATTTAGGGAACAGTAAGAGCAGACAGAAGTCTTAGAAAAGATCCACCAGCCATCCTGCTGCCATAGAGACATCAAAACTGTCACCACTTCAGGATACAGAACAGCGCATCATTAGGGACAGGACCCTTCCTTAATGGACACATGTTCACTGTCCAAAGGTGGCCCGTAGAGGAGCAGTATGTGCTTTCATGGTGCAAAACTGTGTCCCACAGCAGAGTGATGTGGAGACTAGGTCTTTCCTTTTGAAATCCCTGTGTGCAACAGCTGCTTTTTTTCCCTACTCTGAAAATGGGGAAAATCTACTTGTAATAGTCAGGCTATCATATTAGACGGACAGCTCAAGTATTTTGGGGGCTAGAGTGTGGCAAACGAATAGGGAGTCAATGCGGACATAACCTAACTTCATCTGATAATAATAAGGAAAGTTTATGAAATTATGAAGGAATTATGTCATTGTACAAAAACACTTTAAATACAATCTTCAGCATACAACCTGTGCAAATCTTAGAGTAACCACTGAAAGTATTCTTTTTTCAAAAAGCAGTGCAGTTTTAAATATATATTTTAATTTTTTTATCCACATTTTAACATTCTTTTTTTTTTAGTTTTGATTATTTTATGTAATCAATTATATTACATCAATTATGTGTTAAGCCTAAGTGCAAGTAATCAGAGGAGTAGACCTTTTAATTACAAAATAATTATGAAGTTATTGTGTTGTACAATTACATATTCATCCTCATTAAAACTACTACATGGTGTATGCATAAGTAAAATTTCTTTTGAAGTTCAGTATTTTCATAATGTCAAGAATAATTAGTCTAAATTATGTTTTTCATTCCCTCAGAAATACAAAATCTTTACAAAATCTAGACATGAAACAGAATAGATGAGTTTTGGTTTGATATCCTACCAAGCAAAAACACCCTTGATACAGTCAGATTTTTTTGTCTTTTTAAACTTTTGGGTTCATATAATTATTTTTAAAATGTGTTTCAGGAGCATCAGGTCTGCAGCAAAACTTGAAGCATTGCCAGCACTCAAAATCACAGAATATTTTACTGCTATCATAGCATTTTATTTAGAAAACCAGAGGCACCAAGCTGCAGGACTAAACACAGTGAGTGACACATATCTGATCTTTCAGCCCTGTTTTGGAAGTGCAGCAGTGCAATGCAATTCTCAGAGTAGTTATAATCGGTGATACTTCACAGCAGCTCCAATGAGCAGTTCCAAACCAGCCTGCTAGCAGATGGGCTTGCTGACATGATGGGCAGATGAGCCTCAAAGCCCTGCAGTCACAGCTTGTTTTGTTCCTACCGACTACTGTATTTCATACCATGCTCACAGTTGACAAAAAATTTACAGCAAGTGATTAGTGCTGATGAATGTTTCTTATTCTTAATACTTTGTTGCACAGACTTATTACATCTCCATTGTGGTGATTCAAGCAAACTTTTTAATTAAGGATTGAAAAGGAAATGATTAGTTTGAAATCCCCATTTCATAATACATATGAGATTTGAAACACACAGGGTTGTAGCTTTGTTCTAAATGTGGGAGCAGCAGGAAGTTGAAAGTTTGATGATAATTGCTGTCTCAAAAATCTAAGATCTAAGCAATAACTAAAAGGGTTTCAAACTGTAATACAAATGGCCAAAATAACCCATAGCTGTAATTAGTAATATTTTTAATTGTTACAGTAATTTATCTGTGATGAAAATCGCAGTTTTTACTGTTAGCAATATTCAGAATAGTAGCCTTCATGTGTTGTTTTAACAGAACATTTCACTACAAACTTCACTGAGTAGTCTTATTCTTTGACTCTTTCAGAGAAAGTTACCTTGCTTGACATACTATTCAAAAACCCCCTCACTAGGGAAAGTAAACCCAATTACCATATTCCTACTTCTCTATGTACCAATCATCATCATCCTTTTATATAGGAGTCATGTTAGGAACATTATAATTTACAGATATCAAGAGGAGAGTTAGCAATGAATTGTTGATCACTGGGAATTAAGACATTCTTGGCTTTTTAATGTGTGCTTACATGAATAAGATATCTAAAAATGATCACAATATTACTGTGACTGGACAACTGTATTTCATACAGTTTTCTGTGGCAAAGAATGAGGAATGAAAAGTTCACAAATGCCAAAGGTTCACTGAAAGAGTGACAATTCATCCAATGCCTGAATTATGAGTATGATAGTTGTTGTTGTCAAATATTTACTTCAGTAAAAGTAGGTATATAGGTCACTGAAAACTGCATGACAGACTTGATCTAAACTGGGAGTCACTTATGGTGTGAAAAAAAATCAAAGCAATAAAATAAATGAATGAAGGAAAATAATTATTTCTCTTGCTCGGCTAAAAAATAAAAAAACCCCCCATGTTCCCACATTATAGCATGATCTTTGATATATCTGATACTCTCTAGATAATCTACAGATAAAATACTAGTGTTAACCTCTCAAATTTTTTTTCCATTTAAATGGAATAAAGATTAGTTGGGAACCTGCCATACAGGTTTCTGGTTAACATACTGCTAATGAGAAGGGAAGAGTGGATAGTTTGGCCTTTAACATTTTGCGAGACATGTTTTACTCTTGAGGAAAAAGCTATTTTATCAGTGGTCTCACAAAGGAAGTTCAAGGAACTCAGAAGGAGAGAAAAAGTGAAATCAAATCCCTTAAGTGAAAAAAAAAAAAAAAAGAAAGAAAAAAGCCTTAACAAAAGTGTTCTGACTAATTTGCTGGAGCTGCCAGTCAAAAACTATATAACAAACTAATCATCTGCACTGATTTTTTTCCACTGCTTGAAAAGTATGTTATTGGGAAAAAAAAAAAAAAAAAGAAAAACCCTACGATAGTGATAGATACATCACAATAGTGAAAGATACATCTGGTACCTTGGGAAATTCTTCCTTCTGTAAAAAATTTGAAAATGAAGGACTATTTTTTTAATTACTTCTATTTTAGATGAGCTTTTTAAATTTAAGGTAATTAAACGTTACTAAAAAAACCCCACAACCCAAAAGCTTTAATCAGTCTTTTGAAGGGTAAGTCCTATGTCAGTGATATGATACTTGGGCTTTACTTAGTTTAACAAAGCCTGCTGGCAATTACAGCCGGTAAGTTGAAGTGCTGATATAATTTAAATTTTGTCATTTAAGCTGAGTACTAAAATGCTACGAGTATATTTTTCCTTTGGGTAGAGAGAAGTGGTTTTGGTAATGAGCAATCAAGTCTTTTAAAATATAAATATATTTCATATAATTGTCTCTCGAGTCCTTTTGAGTCTCTAATACTATTAGTTATTCTTTTTGATAGTTGAAATTCTGTAACTCAAAATGACTTTTGACAGTATCAGTACAGAAAAATAATTGGCAATGAGCTTGAATCCTTCATGAAATTACAGTTTATTCTTCTAGTGACATGTGAAAAACATATAATAAGCAAGTGTTTTTCAATGTGCTTATTACAGCCCTAATTAGACCTACAAATTTTTAATAGTGGAAATGAGAAACTGATGGTTTGGTGAATTGATTATCCTCTGGAAGCAGTGTTTACTGGACCAGTTTTACCTTGGTTGTCTGCCTTCTTCTACTAGAAAATTTACAAATTTCAGGCTGCTTTAGAAACCATAATGATAGAATTCCCAGAAACTTACATATGAACTCCTAGTTAAACTAGAGAATATACACATATACATGGTAACACACACAGACACACAGGGGCTGACACACATACATATGTATACATTGATGGACTGCTCAACACACACATATTTCTGTGATCAAAAAAGAATTTAAATTACATCTATGATATCGTCATCAGCTGAAGTAGAAGATTGTAATAAAAGACTGGATGCAAATGAAATAGTGCTTGTAATATACAGACTGATTTGGATATTGGTAAAAGTAAAATTCACATTGTTCTGAAGAGTGCTTATGGATGGAAAGAGTTAAATGACTGTGCAAATCCATTTGGTTTAGTCCAGCATCCCCAAAGCAGCAAGATGCATGTAGAAAAACTCTCATGGAAAATTTATGAATAAACATTTATCTTACAATCCATTAACTCCCTGAAATCCATATGAGACACTCAGAACTGAGATTTACTCTGTAGTTTAAAGATACTGTAAAGTTTGAACACCATTAGCTCAATCTCTGCCAAACTCCCTCAAAACTTAAAGTTCTTCCTGTGCTTGTAAGGATCAGTGTGGCAGATAATGATATGATATTCCATAAAGAAAGACTTGGTTTTTGCAATGGGGAATAAGTTGACAGAAAAGTATTTTTATTAACTAAAATTTTTAGAAGCTTAAAACACTGTGCAAGACCTCTTTGTAGACCAGCCAATGGTATGTGTGGAGATCAGGTTGAAAAGTAGATGAGAACTTCCTAACTATGTATATCAGAATAATAAATCAAGTTGAAGTCCACTGCATTTGTGTCAGTGGAGAATATGCACATCAGAAATAGTGAACAATCCATGTAAAAATGCATTTGAGCCTGCCTACATAGTTTTTGGCTTGACCTCTTCAGCCCACAAGTGTGTGTTTGAAAAACAATATAAACAACAGCAAATCTGCAACTTCATGGATTTCTGAAGAGTGGAGATCAGAGTTAAAGGCTGGCAACTTAACTTCAGTTGTCCTGTTCCTGGACAAATGCCATTCATTCAATGCACGAACAAAGCTTATTGGAGAAGTAGGTTCAACTAAGAAATAGGGAAAGGTCTCTTTCAAGGATGGAAACTGATTCAACAATACCATATTAAGGACATGAACACAGATAGTGATGTTTTGGACAATGCCGCTGCTTCCGTGCCATTCTTAAAAAGCTACGTTTATTTCTTCATTTGTAACTGTTACTCTGTCCTGTGTGATTTTTTTTAAAAAAATAATTCTCTGAGTTGATAACATATCCCTCCATACTCTGGAAACAAGAAAAGGAAAGTTGCACATACCTGCTATTTGCAGCTTACCTTCCGCTTGGTTTAGGGCGATGTGCTGGTTTCGGCTGGGCTGGACTTAATTTTCTTCACTGTGGCTGGTATGGGATGATGTTTTGCACTTTGTGCTGAACACAGGGTTGATAATATAGAGATGTTTTTGTTATTGCTGAGCAGTGCTTACAGAGAGCCAAGGCCTTTTCTGCTTTTCACACTGTCACATTGATGAGGAGACTGGGGATGCATGGGAAGTGGGGAGTAGACACAGCTGGGGCAGGTGACCCAAAGTGACCACAGGGATGTTCCAGACCATATGACATCGTGCTCAGTATGTAAAGCAGGGGGGAAAAGGAAGAAGGGAAACATATGGACTAATGGCATGTGTCTTCTCAAGTACCTTTCACACATAATTGGTCCCTGCTCTCTTGGAGATGGCCAAACACCTGCCTGCCCACAGGAAGCAGTGAATTAATTCCTTGTTTTGCTTTGCTTGTGTGTGTGACTTTTGCTTTCCCTATTAAACTGTATTTGTCTCAAACCATGTGTTTTCTTTATCTCAAACTCACTAGTTTTCTAATTTTTACCCTTCCTGTTCTCTCCCCAGTCCCATTGGTGGGGGAGTGAGTGAGTAGCTGCGTGGTACTTGCTTGCTGGCTGAGGTTAAATGAAATTATGAGAGGTTTTTATTTTATCTCTTGATAAAAACTTAGAATGTCAATGCACTGATCTCAACTGATATTGCAACTTTGATGCTCTGAGGAAGAGTATATATACATATATATATAATTATTCTCAGGAAAATATATTCATTGAGTCATAAATAAATAGCTAATAATATAAAGAATCCATTAAAAGTGTAGATGAATCTTAATATGATAATCATACATGTGTATTCTGAAACCCTTATCATAGACCATGGAGGAAAAGTGTTGTTCAGATGTAGTTTTAAGAAGGGAGTTTTCAATTTGTCTGTTTTCAACGTATACTTAGAAATGGGTCAGGAAAAGAAAACAATATTTTGCAATTTTTTTTTGTGTTTTGTTTGTTTGTTTGTTTTTGTTTTTAATCTAATACCCCTATATGAAACTAATGGCACTGTTCACTGGCAAGTTCTTATGCAATACAAAATTGGGCCAATGTCAGATAGAAGTTCAACTCGTAAGTTCCTTGCGGAACATTCTCTTTTACCAGAAGAATCAAAGCACAACTCTGAGGGTTGCAAAAATGTGCTTTCTCTATTTATGCTGCATAAGAAGACACATTTTTTCTTAGTTAGTTTTTTTAAGACAGTGTAGAAGCATGCTTCACAAAGAGGAAATATCATATTGCAAAGAAGGTATTAAATATGAAGGTTCCCAGAGACTGTTTCTGCAATAGGTGAAATATTTTATTCCCTAAATTAATAACCAGTGTCACTTGACAACATATGTAGTAAAATGTGTAAAATCACATTTTGTTGCGTTGTCCAAAGTACTTCTTTTCCTCATCCACTGAGGAATTTTTTTATTAGACTCCTTTATCATATATTATATGTCATGAATTTTTTGTAGCTAACAATCAGTAATCAGGAACAACACTTACACAATACTCTTGGCTAACTTGGATGGTATTTTATTTCTTGGCAGGCAGAGGAGAAGATGATTTTAGAAGGTTAGTGATAGCTATATAAAAGTAGTTTTAGAATGTGTGTATGGTTTTTAATTTTAAAATATTGTGGCAGTAACTTTAATATTTTGGAAATATTTTGATGACAAGTCCCAAATATTCAGAAGTTAATTGTACAATAAGGCATAAAGTTTCAGAACATTCTATCAAAAAAAATAGTTCCTCCAGCATTTTGCAGAGCTTGGCTATGAAGCTCCATCATCAACACTGAAATCAAAGTCCTAATCTATAGTACCAGAGGTCTGTTGCATAATGTTGGGATAGTACAGATCTGTGGAGTAGAACATTTAATTTTAAATCAAGTACTAAGAGCAGACTGCTCTGCAGTGATCTAGCATGAGAAAGTCTTATATAAGGAAATACAGTTTTATTTCTTTATATAAGTAGTAGTGACAGTGAGATGTACTTACAAGCTATCAGGAGCATTTGAACATATCATCATGCATACTATTTTAAGCCAGGGCTTTAAAAAATAATTTTTACATAGGGCTTTCTTTTTTTCTGCATAATACTGTCAGTAAATATCTGTAAATTAACATGTTTTGCATGAAATAAGATGAAGTTATTAAGCTTTTAAAAAAAGAAATAAGATATTTAAAGGGAGGAAAATGACCATGTACCAATAAATTATAAAATATAAATAATTTCAAATTGTTCTGAACAGTTGCTTTAAGTTACACTGTAGCTCTTATGTTTGATATTGGGAGTTAGTGGCAAAGTACCATGGACTTTAACAGAAGCCAATCTGGCTTCACATCTGTTAAGGAAATGCAAGGTAAATAGAATAAATTTAAACAATATCAACATTGTTGCACCAAGCAGAAGAACTTTTCCTATTAAAAAAAATCAAAGCAAATACAGAAATTTTGGGGTTTATGTAAAATCAGAGAGGCAACCTGTGAAACCATCTTAACAAACTTATTTAATTAACTTACCTAACTTAACTAAATAAATAAAAAAGAATTAAAATTATTTGTTGTGAAGCTTACAGCAGATGGAAAAAGACAAAATATTCTTCTCAATTTTTTTATGACTATGTAAATATAGTTTCAAGTCTCAAGAGGACTTTTCCATTGGATTAGTGCACAGTAACTAGTATTTACCTTAAATTTATTTATTTCTAAGGAATGATTTTTTTTAGAATGTTTCCCATGTATCTTGCTTTCCTTTCAGCATTTTCATTTATACAATTTATCCTATTTTGTCCAAACAGTGAGGACCTCCTTCAAGACCAAAACTGAAACATGTCAGTACAGTCCTATTTGTTGCCACAAATATATTTGCCTTATGGTGTTGTCTCTTTTCTTTTTTATCATCTACTGATTAAATAGATTTTTGGCATTCTCTGTTTCCTTCTGTAGTTAGATGACGAGCCAGCCGTGTACCAGTGTGCCTAGGAAATGTCAACAGTTTACCACTGATAGAACTTTCTCTTCTTCTGAGATTATCCAGGTTTGCATGTAAACACTTAAGAACTGAAAGAAGAGCATATGTAGGTTCCTCCCAGCTGCCATTACTTTGCCTTTGTTGTGCAAATTTACTCATGTTCAATTTCAACATTTGTCATTCTGTATTCTTGCAATACCAGTGTAAATAATCGCATGAACAATCACCTAATTCATGAGAAAGACAAGATCTCAGAAAATAAATTTACTTATTTCTGCGTAATTCTAACTGTAAGTCTCCACTTTTCTGCTAAGCTTTATATCAAGGTTAACACATAAAATTTACAGGGAGAAATAAACGAAAAGAGAAATGTTGCCTAAATTTAAGACTTTTTACAGAACTACTTGTCAAAATGAGAACACAAATGTATTTTTTCTCTGTACACAGACAAAATTCAGGAGTTAGACAGTAAGATCTACCAGGGTTCCCAATCCTGGAAAGAAATGTCAAGAAAGCTTTGAGAACTTCTTAAACGGTATGGGGTTCCCCAAAGGATTGTTGCACTATACTTAATGAAATTTGCTCTTCTAACTAGCACAAGCTGCAAGTGTTTGAGTGTATGTTGAGAGTCTTCACAGAGAAAAAATGTAATCAAGAACATCCCAGATTGTATAGGCTCCCAAACCATTGAGAAATGAGATCTTAACCTTCTAAAGTGCTGTATATTCAAGCTCAGGAATATATCTTTTTAGATATGTTTTAAAAGAAGTAGAGTGAATAGTTCCTCATTAACTTTTTTGTAGATGACATGTTTTGTGTTTTTTAAATTGAAATTTTAGTATATTTAGGGGCTCTTTTTTTCCCCAAACATTCCTTTTTTCCTGCGTGTTTATCAAATTCCTCCTGCCAGTGAAAGAATTTGTAGTAAATGCAAAGTAAGTAGACTTTATTTTAATGCATTTAAGTGCCTGAAGGAAATTGTATTGAAAAATTATGTGAGTTTTTACTTTTATTTTACAATAAAAAAGAAATAGTTTAAATACCCAATTTTAATACACAGGGAAGTGGAAATATCTTAGACTTTCTATTTATGTTTTTTAAACTAAGTATGGAATGGCTTGTACTTTCTTGCATTTCTGCTCTTGACAAAAAAGCTTTGATATGAATCTTTTCACTTTGCTCTGTCAAGATGTAAGTCCTCATAATTGTAAGTTTCTAGCTTAAGACTCTGTTTCCAAATAAACCTCAATAATCTTTTGTCTACACACTTCTGAGAATTACCTGTATTAAACTGAAATCATCCGAGTCTTCTAATGTGTAGTAAATGTGATACTTCAGGTAGACAGTGTGTGAAAACTTCTTTCCAAGTACAGTGAACTCTTTTGTTTCAAGGACAGTGAGATAACACAAAAACAATAAAATAATTTTCAACATCAAAACAAGTTTCTGAATATTTATAAGACACGTAACATGGATAGAGGTGAGCCCAATAGACTACCACTTTAATAGACAGCTCATTTTAGTCAGATATAAAAAAAAGTTGAAAAAGAATTGAAAATTGTCAGATCTCTCTATTATTTAACTGTATGGCTTAGGATGAATTGAAGACCAATCCCAAGTGAATATACAAACTGTTGGCTGTTTTTGAAAGAAAAAGGGAAACAGCACTATGAGTCAGAACGCGGCATAAGAATCAAAATGCATATGGAAAGTATTTGTGCAGAAGAGGTCTCATAAAGTTACAGATCTTGAAGACTGGTAAGAGAAAAAGGTTTTCAGTCTGGTGAGTCCTGCCAATCATGGTATCTGAAGTCTGTTCTACAGAATTGGAACTGAAGATACAGACTAGAAAACTCTTCTTTCTATTTGCATTAAATATTACTTAGCAAAAAAAAGGCAGTGTACTGAGCAGAAAAACATCTTTTCATTTTCTCTGATCAATCCTTGATGAAACTTAAAAGCACTTTAATTTATTTTATGAGTGAAGCATCCTAGGTGAATTTGTCCCCTGAAGGTCTGTGCAACAGCATAATACTGAAACCAGGACACCAGCATGTAAATCTTTGTGTCTTGATTCAGTGAGACTGAATAGTTAGTTCTGAAGATTGAAGGCATATATTTGTAGGACCGCATGAATAAGGAAGACTGTATATGAAGGCTTTGTATGTATCATATATTTAAAGTCGTATGTATTTGTTTTTGTTATTGTGGTACACTGACAATTACCAATACAGTTATAAGTGCAACTTAAGGCACAAGCATTGGTCAGTAAAGTAAAAATATCTTAATGAGATTGTTTAAACAAATTCCAGAAGTCTGGAATGCTACATATTGCATCTAGAAAAATATCACCGCATTTTTTACTTTTCAATGTTTCAAAAAAAAAGGCTAAACTTCGTATGAAGAGTTATCTGCTAGCTCTTCTGCAATGATTCTGCTTTTATTTTTCACACTCCATATGCTTGGTTTGTCACCCATATGCAGCTATACAAGCTCCTTGCAGTTATCCTCTTTTGGGTGGGTTTTGGCATGAAAAAAAAAAGCTAATCAACATAACCTCTTCAAAGTTGCTGTGGAAGCAAGGATTCTGTGAAAAAATACCGATATATTGCATTCACAGCAAAGCTATACAACACTGGGCAAAATCTTGAAAGCAGAACTACCAGCTACTCTGTGTTGGGGGGGGGATGTGTGCGTGTGTGTTGCAGAGTGAACCTGCAGGAAGGACAAGTTTTGCTTCCTGGAGATCTGCCATCTGTAAAAACCTTCTTTAAGATCCAAATCATTCAGTCTGATATTGGATCATACTTTTTAAAAAACCACGTCTGAGTTAGGGAGATAGAGAAGACCAAGGGATGTCTTCTGCTTGCACATCTGGCTTAACCAGAAAACTGCTAATAAAAGGGGCTGATTTGTTGCCCCAAAGTGTGTCGCATAGTCAAGCTTATACTCGCTCTACCTCTTTGGGATCAGAAGCTGCACGCTTGATCCTGCACTTCATATTCCTCAACCTTGATTCTCCTATGGTCCCGTAATAGGGTAACGCTGTGGCATTATTGGTGCATTTATTCAGGTGACATTATTGGTGACATTATTTCAGTTCAAAGTATCTGAAATAATGTGAGGTTTTGTCCTGTCTAAAGAATTAGTGTGATTTGCTTTTATATTCTATTTTAGTTGAGAGCTTATGAAAATTAAAATAGCAATGACATGGTTCTTTCTGGACAAATGTTACATTATTTATACCCTCATTATTAATACACTTTGACTGTCTCTCTCTTTTCATTTCCCTTTCTTTCAGTTCCCCTTTCCTTCTCATATTTCAAAAGCACTAGACCTTTGTTTGACAATTTAATTATACTGTCTAAAATCAAACTGAGACTATCTAAGGGTTGCGGTCCAATCATGGGTCACAGTTGAGCCTCATAGTTATGCAAACTTGTGCATTGAGTATGTGGGTAAGTAACGAAATTATGACAAATTTGACTAGATTTACTTTTTGAGGATTGTGGGATCATTCAGACTTGGAAAAGGGCAATTTAGGCAGATCAGAACTGAAGATTATATTAGCTTGACTCCAAAAAATGAAATAGGTGAACTTTGTTCTGTTCTGAGCAGCGGAAGTAAAGTGCAAAACTTATCATGCCATGCTATGGAAACATTTAATAAAGTAAGATGTAGTCATTCAAGGACAATGTGATTCCACTGTATTTCTTTGATCAATCCCACTTTCACCAGTGTGGACGTCACTCCCTGCTGTACTTCCAGTTTTCATCTAATGAATCTGCTCTGATGATACAGCCCCTTGTAAAAGAAATTTTGCAACGTTCAGAGGCGTGATTTGCTTGTAAAATAACTGACACAATTTCAGTTTGATCATTTTGTATTTGGAATGTATCTTGTCAAACAAGTCTTAGATGCTCTCTCAACTCTGAATGATGCATCAAATTAGCATTAAATCACTGCTTGCTGGTTCTCTTTTCAAAGTCTGTACTCACAGATCTGCAGCTTGACATGGATTATGCAGCATCTGCCTTTAAAAATTCAGGGAGCTCGGTTCATATCTTCAGTCTAGAATTTGTTCCTGAAGGAGACAGATTGGTTAAAGCTTTGAACCTCTTTTTGTATTACTTATTTAATCTTCATAGCTCTAGTACACTGAAAATCAACTTAGAATTATTATTGTGGGACCTTACAAGATTTTGTCACTAGCACAAATGCCTAAGTCTTTATTATTCTATGATTACCAATGTTTTAATCTTTTTAACAGAACTTTATGTTAGTAGTGATAGCAATAATAATAATAATTTCAGATTATCATAGGAACTTCAACTCTCTATTGCACAAGACCTTCAGTTTCTTGCTCCGGAAGCTTATTTCAAGTATCACTTATATCAAGAGGACAGTGAAGGTGCTCAATTTGCTGTTTTCTTAGATATCTTAGATATTGATACATTAAGGTTGTCTCAGCTGAGTTTATCACCAGATTATGTGTAAGTAGTCACACACAGGTTATAACAAGGAAAGGCTGAAGCAAGGACTAAAATAATGTGATACATGAATCATGCTGCTCCACTGTATCTCAAATAAAACTTCAACTATAATCCAGGAAGTTTGATTCATTTTAGATCTTGTTTATCAAACCAAACACTCATGATCATACACAAATCATGCTATATTTTAGGAACTATAAGAAAGAGAAATAAATAATTTAATAATCAATACATGAGCAGACATTATAAATACACTGTAAATTTAAACCCCACACATCAATAAAAGTTACGTACACCATCAGCTTGTCCTGCTGAATTTTATTTCTGGCAGTATTTATGAATGAGAAACTTCAGGTGTACAAGTCATCCCATAGAGCTTATTGGAAATTTTAGGTGCAGAAATTATTGCAGAATTTATCATTGTCATCATCATCATCATAATTTCAGAGTGTATTTTGAACACTGTGCGTAGCTTTTTATTTTTTAGGAAGTAATGTTATCCTGAGGTAGTTACAAGTTTTCAGATAGTAACGAATTATTAAATGACAGCAAGGAGTAGGCTAGGTGGCTGTCTTGTGTCTTGTTTTTAATAGTTTCTGTGTAAAAACAGTTTTAGAACTTCGTCATAAGACCATGCAGTATTACTTTGGATGATAATTCTCTAAGATAGAATTTCAGCTTTTGTGTTGGGTTTGTGTGGCCAGATTTTGGTAGCCGGGGCAGCTATAGGGGTGGCTTTTGTGAGAAACTGCCATAAGCTTCCTGCATGTCTGGCAGACCCAATGCCAGCCAGCTCCAGGATGGACCCACCCCTGGCCGAGGCCAAGCCAATCAGGAATCATACTTACACCTCTGTGATAACATATTTAAGAAGGAAAAAAAAGTTATCAGGCAGATGTAATTGTGGCCAGAGAAGGGCGGCATGAGAATATGTGAGAGTAACAGCAATGCAGACCCCAAGGTCAGAGCAGAAGGAGGGGCAGGAGGTGCTCCAGGCACCAGAGCTGAGGTTCCCCTGCAGCCCGTGGTGCAGACCATGGTGGGGCAGCTCTGCCCCTGCAGTCCATGGGGGACCATCGGGGTGCAGAGACCCACCTGCAGCTCATGGAGGAGCCCATGCTGGAGCAGGTGGATGCATGAAGGAGGCGCTGACCCCATGGGAGGCCCAGGATGGAGAGGGGTCCTGCCGGAGATCTGCGGCCAGTGGAGAGGGAAACCCACTCTGGAGTAGGTTTTTCCCAGGTAGGACTTGTGACTCCTGTGGGGGACCCACACTGGTACAGCTCATTCGTGAAGGACTGCACCCCATGGAGAAGTGACCCATGGGACAGCAGTTTGGGAAGAACTGTTGCCCATGGGATGGACCTGGAAAGGTCCATCAAGTACTGTCTCCCATGGGAAGGACCCCATGGGAGCAGGGGTAGGACTCCTCTCCCTGAGCAGTGGCAGAAACAACAACTGACCACAACCCCCATTTGCTGTCCCCCTGCACCAATGAGGGGGTAGGAGGGAAAACATGGAAGGAAGGAGATGTGGGGGGAAAGTGGTTTTAAGATTATTTTATTTCTCATTCTTTGACTCTTATCCCATTAGTAAAAAATTTAATATCCCCACTTTGAGTCCATTTTACCTGTGAAGTTAATCAGTCAGTGACCTCTCCCAGCTCTTATCTCTACTCATGACTCCTTACCTAATTTTTTTTCTCTCCTCTGTCCAGTTGCAGAGGAAGAGTGAGAGAACGGCTTTAGTTGGTACACGGCATCAGGCTAGTGTCAGCATCACTATAGCATGTCGTCACTCTATATCTTATTACCCATCTGATCTCAACCAGATCATTTTCTTCTGTGCCTCCCTTATTGTTTTTAATTTGTCCACTTTCAGTCTTTATATTACCATTGGTTCTTTTTTAAAATTATTGTTTATCATAGATTTTATTCCTATTTATATTCTTGCTTTTTTTCTCATAAGCTGGCCCAAGCTCAGTAGAAATGATGGTATGTATGACATGTACACAAAGATCATAAATTTACCTCAAAATGCTAGTTAAAGGCTGTAGAACCAGGGAAAATGTGACTGTGATTAGGTGATTAAAGAGATCCTAACTGTTAACTAACTGTTAAAACTTTTCTGTTTCCCTTCTGAAGTTTGTGTAGGAGTTTAATCAAAAATTACCACTTTATTTTTTCCTCCTCAAATTTTTCCAGAATCCTTGAAAAAAAAAAAAAATCCGTATTCTGGGAATTTTCACCAGGTTTCTTTCTCATTGTGTTTGCTTCTCTTTTGACTGCTGAATTAAACCAGAATAAAAAGCATCTAATTTCGTTGTTGTTTTCTCTAACAATTAGTTTCCTCCCTTTTTTTTTCTCCTTCCTTACCTAGTTTTTATAACACCTTTACTAATAAAATGGAATAGGCAATAAAAAAAGTGTACAAAGACCCCCTCCCCATTTTTTTTATGACACTCATTTTATGAGCTGTAGCAGCAAGAAAGTTTCTAAAATTATCTCATATACATAAGCAATAACGATACTGCTTTGCTATCATAAGAAAAATAAAGATTTACAGTGATTACAAACATTATTTCTGGAATATTAATAAGCATAATTTTCCTACTAAAAATACATACACAATCAGATATTTTAAGAATCTTTGACATCATTTTGTTCAATAGGAACCAGCAGAAAAAATTCAAAGTAATTTTTGGATTTTGGTTTGATTATATACTTTTTGCATACTTGTTAGTGAAGAGATAAACTAATTTACAGACATAGCTGATTCCAGACTATTTTTTCTTTTTTTTTTTTTTTTCCCCTTGTTCTTTGAAGAGTTGGTTCCAGCTGTGTTTGCCTCAGGTTAGAATGAACTTGACATTGTTTCTGTTAATGTTTTACTTTTATGCTTGTTCTACTCATGACATACGGTAGAAATAAGATTTATTCATCTGGGGGAAAAAAAAAGAATAAATCTGGTTGCCTCACTCCTTATTTTCATAAGCATCCTTAATAATCTTCCAGAGGATACATTTCCCAGCAGGCCCGACTGCAGTATTGCTTTGATATGCTGTCAGTAACTTTGTGTTTTGATTCTGTTATGTTATGGGAAGGAAGCTTCTGAGCATACACTCAGTCTCCTTTGGTATTACTCTAACAACAGGAGGATTTTAAAGGAGCTCAATAACTGGGAAAAAGGAAAAAAAAGGGTGGACAATTCAGTAGAAATACTCTTTGTGTAGAAAAGAAAGAGGTACATGGGTAATAAAATGATAATAGCACAGAGATTTCTAGTTTAACTTGGACATCATAATGGGAATATCATGCTAGTAAGGAAGAAGAAAATGGAAATAAAAAATAAAAAAAAAATCTATAGAAAATGAATAGTCAAATGTCCACAGAAAGATTTGAAAAGTGTACCAGAGAACACTGCAAAGTCTTGGCACAAGTATAATTAAAAGAAAGAATGAGGAAGAAGGAAATTATATTGTCATTAAAACCAATATAACACCTTGACTCTTGCTAAGACTTACTGAGAAACAGCCTGTTTCTATTCCTTTAACGTAATTTTCTTAAAATAATTAAAATAGTTATTCAGGGTAATTGAATACTGAAAGATTATTCAGAATGATGAAGCAGTTTTGCAAGTGAGAGTTGCAAACCTGGTGAAAAAATTAAAATATCTAATTTTAGATATCTGAGAACATATCTGTAAAATAAGTCTAATTAATGAATATGTAAAACTGAGACAAGGATTAACATACTTTGCACAAGAGTCAACTCTCCTCTCCCTTCTGGAGTGCAGCAAGAATAGATGCTGGTTTAACATCTCCCCAGAAATATAAATGTGCTTGTGTATATATAATTAAGAAGATACATATATATGTGTGTTTTTTTCAGATCAAAGCATTAGAAAGGCTAATTCTATTGAAAGGTCAATTAAGTTCTGCCCTTGATTTGAACAGGGACATTATTTAGTTCCTGATAACCTACGACTGAGCAGCCAAAGTGCTGGTGCACAGAAAGCATGTGAAATTGCATATCTGACCTCCAGCTTTCTGTCAACGATAGTGGAATTCTTGTATGTTATCAAGTAGGCATGCACATTTTGTAAGGTGCTTTCAAAAACGTCTCCCTGAAGAGAAATGCTGAAATCCTCTTTAAGAGAGACAGACACTTTCATATACATAAAAGGGGAGAAACATAAATACTAAACAAAGATCACTTGATTGAGTTTCCTGTTGATGGGTAAATACCATTATGCAACATTATGAACTGTATCTGATTCTGCAGTGGAGTACCTATAATCAAAAAGCAGAAATTCTTTTATTGTCATCCCCAGAAAAGAAGATATGACACACATGACATTAATAAAAAGAATAAGAAACTTAATCCTGAAATGATTTGCATAAAGTAGTGTAATATACATGTATGTTACATGTATTGCATGCAAAGTCTTTGATAAGGGAAAGATAACGCTAACACAACTTAACATGACTAAACAACAACATAACACTAACAGAAAAAATGTTAATCTTCATATGAAAAATTCTGAGCAGGAATCTTATGATTATGTTATAAATATAATAGACAATTTAATAAAAATAATTAATATATTAATGTATTACCAGTGAGAAATTATGTATATTCTTCCCCCACTTTAGTGATGAAATAATAATTGAAGAGAAGCAGTCTTTTGGGGAATGCTGGTGGTTACACAGAAATAACATACACATTCTCTTTCACATTAAAAAGAGAAAAAAAAATGAAAAAAAAAGGCATTAGCATGTTCCATATCCTGAAGGAAAAAGAGATGAGCGTGGAATAGATAGCAGAAACACCACATTGGTAAAGCACAGCAGTGATAATTCTCAGAAATGGTTTAGTTTAGTAACAGCAAACAAAGTCATTCACATTTTGTAACGCACTAAGAGATCCCTGAGGATAGTTTAACATTCAGCTACATCACACAGCAGACATGCATGAACTGGAAGGGTACAGAACCTGAGGCCCTTCTGCTTTTGGATCACAGTTTTCTTCCCACCCCAGCTTCCTCCAGAATAATAGCTGACTGGAATGATAAATGTCATCCTAAAAGGGGAATGATCAAATTTATAAACATACGTTTCCGTGTCTACTGCTTCTTTGTCGCACAGGAATTTGAACATGAAATACAAAATATTGGTCATGACATTTGAAATAAATATGTTTGTATTTTGAACAACTTTTTCTGGTATTGTGAATATAAATAACTATTCCTCCATCAATCAATATCTTAAAAACTTGACTTATTAAAGATTGTTGTCTCCCATTTTTTTTTTTAAATATTCCATGTTTTTAAAAAAAACATAAAAACCCAATGTTTCATTTCTACTACAGATTTAACTTAAAATAGGTTGTGTAACCAATGAAAATTTAAGGAAAACCATATTGTTTTACCCAAATAATTTTTTTTTTGTATTTTCACATTCTGCCTTCGAAGAAGAGGTTTAACATCAGTGAAATACACTTTAATAATAAATCTATGTTGACTTTCTCATTTAGATACAAATCCTCTCCACTTAAGGCTCCCCTTTATTTCTGATAACAAATTTTCTTTCTTATAAACTGAATTCTGCATTAAATATTTTAATTCTTTTATTTCTTACTACTTTACTTCAGCTCCTCAACCCTTTACTTCAACTGCACAGAAATTTGTGATCTTCTTCACAAGATGCACAGCATCCTGCTTTCTTTCTCATCACTCCATTTACATATTCTTTCCTCCTTCATTTTTCTATTAGTCATCCAGTTTTCCTTTTCTAAGGTTATGCCCATTTGCAGAGGCCCAAAGAAAAACTATAGAAAATTATGAAATAGCAGAAAGCTCTGAAAATATATCTATTGAAAAAAAAGCAGCAGTTTTACTTTGTGAGCTAATCTCTTGGTTTACAAGCTTAAAAATGCAGAGTTAGCAATTGGTACAAAATATATGTGTTTTCAGGAGTTGGAGAAAAAAAAATTAATCATAACCATTTAATGTAATGAACCAGATCATTCCATGTGATATATGTGGGATAAAGAAACACTTATATGTGAAACCAATAATCTATTATAGTCTGATAAAGCAGTCTAATCAAAGAATTATTGCCACAGGTCCAATCACTATGGAAAAGGAAGGAAATTTAAAAAAAAAATGCTGCAGAGACAGTATCAATGATAATAACAGTTGAAATTGCTATCCATACACTTCCTAATGTCTTCCTTTTTGGCAACATGGTCACCCTTACATTGTCACTGGTTTCTAAGGAATGTTTTGTTCCAGGGGAAGGAGAACAGTGAGTGTCTGGACTCCTCTGCAGGGACAAGTATAGTGCTGGTTGTGGGGGTTACTTGCCTGTAAGAACTCTGATGATGATGCTAATTTCTGTCTTATGTTGACTCTCCTTAGGGTCATTTTTGTATTTATTGATACATATTTTAATCACAAATGGTCAAGTAGTTGTCACTAGCAAATGCAAACTTGTAAACAAAATAAAAGCAGTTTAGGAATAAGCTATGAGGAAAAGGTAACTAAGCATACATAGCTCATGTGAAAACCTGTTTTTTACTCTGTTACTGATAGTGTAACTAATGATGTATTAGCATAACCTAGTCCTTGTTTTGGGTCAACTGATAGGTTGTTGCTTAAAAATAACAGTCTATTAAAAACACTTATATGTTTAAACATATATAGAGATAAAAAGGACTGATAACTTCCTGCTATTGTCATCTGCTTCTTACAACACTGCACTTATAAAATTATTCAGCAATGGTTTCAGTTTTGGGTCAAATGAACTCTAGAACATATGCAAAGTTGTAGTCTTCACACAGTCTCACCAGTAACTAAACTTTATGTTAAGATCCAAACATGTACCATATCCACAAGTTGCCTGATGTACATGGGAAAAGAGAGTTATAGAGCATTTTTGTAGGTCTGGGTGTCAGGAAGATTTGGAGACCAAGATGCTTGATAACTATACCTGAGCTTTCTAGAGATCACTGTACACAGGAGTCCTCAAATTACAAATGTTTCTATTTGTTGCTCCACTTCCTGAAAGAACTGATGCAGAGTCTGAACATGAGTAACATATTTTCTCAGTCAGTTTTTACCTTTTTTGTTGTTGTTGCATACAATAAATTATTTCTTCATCAATATGGTTTTCCATCATCCAGCCAATTTCAGCTTATTCAAGATACATTCATAAATATAAATGTAAAGAGAATCTTACTCACCAGGCTTTCTACAGAAGCAGAAAAATTAGAATAACATTAACTTCTAGCTCAAATACACAAACCATAAGATAAATTTAATTTCTCAGAAGTTCCACTTATATATTGCTGAGAATAAAATAATCATCAGTTGGATTTTATTGTGCAGGTGGAATGAAAACAACTGTTTTGGTTTATTTATTTATTTATTTATTTATTTAATTTGCTGCTGTATACTTCAGGTATAGATTGAAGTATCCTGTTTATGGCTGGTAATTAACCAGACTTCTTTCAGATCATAACATATGGCTGACAAAACTACAGACATCTGAACAGATATATTTCCTAAGTCGTTTGAAGCATGAATTACTTAGTCTAGTCCTATGCCTTTGGGATTTGGTTTAGCTGACCTTTAGGCATTTCAGTGATTGCATAGGATGCTTCAGCATAACAAGCCTTTCAAGATGAAAGAGCAACTGTTCGGTTTGTCATTTTAATCCCACAGTGTGAATTAAAAGATTACTTCAGTAGAAGTTATTTTATATCAAACTGTCTTAATAACATGGACCAATGAGTCATTTTGAGGACTAATAAAATATTATAAAATCATTCATATGAATCTTTAGAGAATATATATTATAGTTCTTTAACCCTCGTATTCCTCAGTGCTAACACATGAATTATGTCTCATGAACCTTGCAAAAAGAAAGCACAAGCTTAGGCTTTTTTCCTCTTAATGAGTGTTTAATCAAAGGACATTTACTTGTTTGTGGAAAGGCATGAGTAAGACTTCTAGTTTATTTAAGATCTGAAATATTTTATCAATGTTAGAAAAGTTGATAATCCAATAATCTTGAAATGTGCAACAAATTATTTACATGTCTTATTATGGTGAAAACACTGTTAAGGCATAAAATGAATACACTTATGCAGAACTAAGAATTTTTGCTAATTAAAATTTTAGTAGTATAATCAAAATATAAAATGAATATTTTTATTCTGGTGACAGTGTTGCTAACACTAATATCATGAACTGCATTCGTATTACAGAAAAACCTCACAAATAATACAATCTGAATTCTTACAAATTCATTTCCTGATATCTGTGGTGACAATGAGAAACTGTTGGGTCTTCATGCCTGCAAAATTCTGTAAAATGCTGCTGGAGTCTGGGTCAACTGGGCCATCTGGTCTCCTGAGACTGCAGGCAGCTTCAAAAAAAATGCTTTTGTTTATTGATTTCCTGCTAAAGTTTGGCTATCTTCACCCATAACATCAGCTTAAACTTACATGATATATGGTCTCTGGCCAATTGATACAAGGAATTACTACTTTTGTACTTATCGATTGCATATGTTTATTTGATCCATAGTTTTCTCATAGTTTTAGCTGTTACAGCAAATGTCTAATGGTCAGGTGACTCTTATCCAGGTGACTTAATTGCATGAATACATAAGTCAGGTAAGCACGATCCATATGTCCTTTCACAGCACATTAAACTTGTGAACCTAGAAGGGAGAGAAGTAGCTAGGAGAACTTATTTCCTAGAGAAAGGAAATGCCATTCTTCAAACATTCTGCATTCTACAGGCAGGATGGGGTTTGTATTTTACTCAATGTCTGTTTTACATAAAATGAAAGTCAGGTTATACAGTAGAAGCTACAGAACCATCTGAATGTAAGCTTACTTCAAAATATCATCTTCTGAAACCAGAGAAATTCTCTAGTTTTTTTTTCACCAGCGTTAGTCACATTCAAGACAGCAAAAGAAGTATTCCTCCTTCCTATGGACTGTAATCTTAAAATGCTGCACTGTTAGGTGGAAATTGTATAAGAACAAAGAAACCTGATGACTCACTTTTGTCTTTGCTTTGGGATGCCTAAAATATAGAATATTGTTTAAAAAGAAGAATATATTTTTTGTAAATCTTAATATATTTCTTAGAGGTAATCTGATAATTGATTTATCTAGCCAATAGGAGAACACAAAAATATAGTTATAGTTTTGTTCAGAGATGTTGTGTGTTGTGTACTAAAATAATGTGTGAATGTGTTTATGTAGCCAATCTGTTTAAAGATTCTTATGACATTTTATATATTGCAAGTCTGAATTACTATTTTTGCATTATGCTGAGGATTCCCTTCCTTTAAAGTGTGTCCTTTCACAGTATCCATGACTGTTTTGCACTTTTGTACATCCACGCTAGTCATTTGTATCTTCTCATGAATTGCTATTCAGATATGACCCAAAGGCAACTAACAGGTCTCCAAGAAAATCAGACATTTTGTCAAATAAACTAAAATTTCACAACCATAAAGTTATTCTGCAGAAAGGGCTATATACTTCTCACATTATGTTTAATACATTTTTTCTCAGCTAAACTCAAAGAATACCCAATTAGATATTTATATTTTTCTGCATTTAGCTTGGAAGAGACAAAAAATACCAGGATACTTAATATTAACAATAGTTATGCAGATGGACAATTTTCACTGTCTTAAACAACAATATTTTAATAAAATTTTGTTACAGCCTTCGGTTGCAGAAATTTATCATCTCATCTGATCTATGTTACTACTAATGCATATGGCCTACAGAAGGAACATTCAGATGAACAAAGGGTTCATACAACTCTGTAGCAAAATATTTATTTCAGTTTGTAGAAGACTTCACAAAGTACATCATCACTGTTTCTGGGAAAAGTTTGGAAAACATTCAGTAAAAGAAGGATCTTTAAGATAGATACTGATTTTCTCTCTCTTTTGTGTTTTGTTGTTGTTTCTCACCTCCCCCCACACCCATTCTCCTCCCCCCAGGCTTAGTTTAGCTGCTCAGCTGTGAGAGCCTTAACTGGTGCTCTTTTATCATGTAAAATGGACAGATGGATGAGACCTTTTCAAACAGAGATAAGAGCAAGGAAGTTAGCAAGAGAATTGTAATGAAGGAGTATTTCCTTCTTTAGATGAATAGACTCAAAATTACACAGAAACAACATAACTGATGAATTTATGATATTCAGCTTTCCTGTCCAATTCTTATCTGTTGTTCTTATACTGTTACTGGTAACTGAACATGATGATTTATCTTGTATTTCATTATCCAATTAAAATAAAATTGTTTTTTCATTGTACAAATACTGTTCTAAGGGTATTGGCATTTGTGAGGTCAATGTGTTTACTGTGTTGACACACACTTTTTCATGAATACTTAATACATATGATGAAATGGTTACTTTGCTATTTTTCAGTTCTTTATAAAATAAGAAATTATGTGTAATGAATTAGAACATTGAAACAGGCAGAATTAGGATCTCTACAGATAGACTGCTCAAGTATAGTGGAAATATCTTTCTGGCAGCCACAATCTCTATGTATTTTAAAAACATTTGTAGTGAGACATTCACCCTCTTTGACTTCCAGGAAAGAACATATAAGATGTTATTGAGCTTATTCACATGGCAACCTCATCTAGAAAGTCAAGCATCTCATTGGTTAGTCTTGCTTTCTTCAAAGCATTTTGAATAGCAGAGGAAGATTGATGAGTTCTCCTATTAAAACAAAAATTCTGCATTTCTTTATATCTATTACAGTTTAGATTTTACACTCATCTAGCCAATTGCTTATTAATAGTGAACACAAAACCATCTTTTTCCATTAGGCTTATAAGTTAGTGCAAGAGAAATGTAAATAGTCTTTTTTTCCCCTGATATCTTTTGTTGCACTTAGAAATTGAGCTGCAAAAAAAGTTCAGCTATGGTTCCTGTAATAAATTGGTTTGGTCTGTAAAAAAAAATAAATTATAAGTAACTAGTTCTAGCTATACATTAACCATTTCTTTAACAGCTTAATCCTTCAAAGTAGTAATTCCTGGAAACACCTAGACATTCATTTACATAACTAAAAGGCTTACTGGAAGCCAAGAAGACGGCTGCTGATAATAAGAAAAGATAAACCGAAGCTGAAGGATAGAAAAGACAGAGAAAAGGACAATCATTTCGCTGTTAGCCATGGGGGCCGACAGCCTCGCGCATGGTTTTCGCCTAGTTACCGCTTGTTAATAAATTTTACCTTTTTTTATTTATAAATTGGCTCTTTAAATTTATTCGGCCACTTAGTAACTTATAACA
>JAWMRA010000001.1:73854830-73881161 GCA_035584735.1 Pseudotriccus pelzelni
CAGCCCATGGGGGACCATCGGGGTGCAGAGACCCCCCTGCAGCCCATGGAGGAGCCTGTGCTGGAGCAGGTGGATGCGTGAGGGAGGCTGTGACCCTGTGGGAGGCCCATGCTGGAGGAGGCTGTCGAAGGAAGAGCCCACATTGGAGAAGGTTTCCTGGTAGGACTTGTGACCTTCTGGGGGACCCACTCTGGAGCAGCCTGTGCCTGAAGGACTGCACCCCATGGAAGAGTGACCCACGTTGGAATAGTTCATGGAGAACTGTTGCCAATGGGATAGACTCACGCTGGATAAGTTCATGGAGGACTGTCTTCCATGGGAGGCAACCCACACTGAACCCACACTGGAGCAGGGGAAGGATTCCTCTCTGAGCAGCAGTGGGAACAACCTGTGATGAACTGGCTGTAAACCCCATTCCCCATCTCACTGAGCTGCTGGGGGAGGAGGAGGTAGAGCTGGGAAGAAGGGAAAGGAGGGGGAAAAGTGTTTTTAAGATTTCTTTTTACTTCTCATTATCCTGATCTAATTTTGTTAGTAATACATTCAGTTATTACCCCCAAGTTGAGTCTTGCCCGTGATGGTAATCAGTGAGTGATATCTCCCTGTCGTTATGTCCACCCACGAACCCTGTGTTATATTTTCTTTCCACTGTTCAGTTGCAGAGGGGAGTGATAGAGCGCCTTTGGTGGGCATCCAGCCAGGTCAACCCACCAGAGCTTTAGATACTTTGTTTGTAACGATTGTCAGAAGGTTAAACCTATTTAGCCATGCTATATTGCTTCTAAAAAGCATGCTGTTCCAGTGGAAGGGGATTGCAGGTGTTCCTAAAATGATGTTAAAAGAATGCAAGTAGTAATCTGATTCTCCCTTTAGGACATTAATCTTTTAACAGTAGTATCAGCTAAAATTGACATTGATAATTCAATCACTCAGGAAGTGAATTTGCATTTGGCAGAAAATGGTTGGAAGTGTCTACAATAAGTGCTTGAAACTGTTGTTGTAGTTCAGCAACTGCTGTTGCTGAATGGATGTAGAAAATACCCATAAAGTTTCAAAGAATGTTCATTAAACACACTACTCATTAGGCAGTTTGTGAACTCCACCCCATTAATTACTCTGCTTAGAAGACACCTTGAAATAGGGACTTTTTTTTTAGAAAACAGTACATCAGAAAAAACTTTAACAAAATGCTTTGGTATTTTCTGTTTAATCAAGATGTACAGGATTCGCTTTTCCTTTTTTACACATAGCTTTTAGTGAAGTTAACAGCACCTGCATTATCTTGTTCCTCATTATAAACATATAAATGTCTTTCAGAAACATAAAATGCCATCAGAGCTGTTAACCAGTAGTGTATTGTACTTATTAGGATCATGAATCCCCTAACTCGTAATTTAGAAAGGTTTCAACTCAGTGAAGAGGTTATTTACTGGCAGGTTTGAATATTTTGTATATGTGTTTTTCATAAACCATTCTGACTAGTTTGCTGATGACTAAGTCTTAGCTTTTGCACAACATTATTTGTTGCCTTATCTCATAAAGCTACTATAAGCAGACCAATCTTGATCCTTTTTGTCACAAAAGCAGCTAAACCACTCCAGTTTTTCTGAGAATGACTTTCAAAAATTTCACAAGAAGAAAATGTTTTGTTTTCATGATGCACTTTTAGTTTCATATGTAGTTTTTTGCAAATGTTCATCATTTGTACGTAGTCTTTCCAGTGGGATTGTTTAAATCACCACCTCAGAGCAAAATGTGTATCTCAGTATTACTCATAAATCAAACAAGGAAAGAGAGACTTCACAGGCTGGCACTAAAGAAATGTGACACAGTTCTGCAGTAACTTAAAAGAAATGTAGAAATTACAGTGAGTGGAGACCTTCTTTTAGATGCTTTGAACACTCCACCACATAACTTTTTTTTTCTCCCTTGTAATTACAGACGATACCTTTACTTGCAGTTAGCCTGGGAAGACAGGAAAAGACAATTTAATGTTATTCCACATACACTTTACTCGACGTATTCCTTAACTGAAAATAGTCACTCTCCTTTTGTAACTGTATTTGTGATATACAAGGAAAATAAAGTATATGCTACTTCCTTTTGATAATCAGTAAAGACAGTTATAAGCAAAAGGATATGAGTTTTATTAGGACATTTTCTATTTAAAATAATTTAAATGACAGTAACAGTCATTACTGTTGCTGAAAATGTCAACATTATTAGAATTTAGAAATTACTAGTAACTAATTGTTAAAGAAAAACTTCATGGATATTGCCTAGAAATATTTTTTCTTCTTTCCAATATTTTTTACCAAGGTGAAAAATAGCAAAACATTCCAAGTGAAAGATTTTAGGCATAGATTGGTCCAACAGAGCACCATAAAGTGCTGTAGTGTATTTAGTGCTGCTTCTGGTTAGCTCAGGGTTGAACTATATGGTTCATAATCTATAGAAATAAAAAAAATCCCAAAATATTGCTCTTTACTAAATATGCATGATTCATATTGGAATTATGTGTATGTTGATCTAGCTCTTATTTTATAGATTCATTCTTGCTGTTTGCAGAGGTTTCTATAGACAGTCATAGTCGTTCCTTATTACGGGTGATACTCTCAGGCACATGGTGTGACTTTTGGGGTTGGTCCTGCGCAGGGCCAGGAGCTGGACCCGATGATCCTTGTGGATCCCTTCCAACTCAGCATATCCTTTGAGTTTGTGATTCTGTAAATGATTATCACTTCTGCTCAGGCAGCACTTCTACTTTGGGACAGTGCGAGCAGCACATTACACAGACCCCCTTGGCAGTGAGGGCCACAGGGCTTTCTTCAAGAGCAGAATTGCAGGAGGAGTAGGGAGGGAGGACAGTAAACAAGGAAAATTCCACCTTTTTAACCCAAGGCATGCAGGGAAGGCAATAGGCACTTCCACAGGGAATGAGAAATCCTTAGATTTTGTCCTTCAGAGATAATAATAAAACCTGGAAGCATTATAGCTACATTTGCAATGCCAGCTTGCACATAGTTATGAATTTTACAGTTGTTTTTTGCAGTTTTTGGGATAAGGTGGGCAAAGCTGTTTGAACAGACATGCCCAGAGATTTCTTTATGTTTCCACCTGTTATTACTGTGATACCTTACTGTGGCTCCATCCATGTAGCGAAGGCCAGGGAATACCTTATGCTGAGTAGTTTCTGAGTGAAAACCAAGACAGAAATATGTTGAAGGTGATCTGAATTTAGATGCCTTAGAGTCTTCCTTATACTAATGGCAGTAAGCACAAACAACTTTGAAATAGCCTTTGCCAACTTTCTTCCTAGCTCCACTTGCTGTTGTTCTGCAAAGAGTTTTCTCCATGAGACAAGTATTCTCTTTGGATAGTATCTGTCCATATTATGTGAGCCAAAGTGTACAGAGTAAATAATACCAAAGGGTGCCTTGTGTTCCTTATAGGAAAAGACACATTCAGCCATAATGACGAATTATCAAGCTTCTTCAAAGAAAATACAGTACCTATCAGACCCAGTAGGTAATGTTCTTTCAGTAAATAAATAAAAAAAACCCTTGGTTGTTGTTTCAAGTTGGTTGAGATTTTTTTAACTCTGTCTCTTACGATAACCACAGGCTGCTGCTGTAAGCTGCCAGTCAAAAGCTGTGATTTACTGGAAAGAAGTGCCAAAAAAGGTATATTAAGACAGTAACAGTAATTCTGTAAAGGACTGATAGAACCAGTTAGCTTATTACTCTATTCTTCTATATTTAAATGCTTAGATTAAGTCTATAAAAGTGCACAGGAGCCTTTTAATTTACACAGTCAAAAATGCATGGTCAAAAATATGGTTACATAAGAGAAGACTTCAGATGTAGGTAGGGATTTCCTTTCAAGCTGATCTTTAATCATAAAGGTCAAACCTTTGGCATTAAAACATTTAAAGGGCAAGAAACATTCTGTTATTGAATTTTGAGATCCTGACCCTTGCCAAGTATCACAGCCCATAAAGGACACTGACAAAAGTACAGTAATAAAAAGAACTAAAAATAAAAATGTTCAGTCTCTTTTTGTGTCTAAATGCAGTTAAAAAAACCTCACAAAAACCAAAACCAAACCAAACCAACCAACCAACCAAAAAAACCCACATTAAAAAAAAACACAAACAAGAAAGACCATTCTGTAGGGCTGACAATAGATTAGATCTCAAACAATATTTGGAATAGTGGCTAAGCCACTATCCTCTAAAAAGCTTTCTTTTTCCTTTTTGGCAGTGATTACTGTGGTTGGATGATATTATGGAAATAGTTTCTGTTCATTAGAGTGATCTACAAGTTTTTTCAGAGCAAACAGTGTTCTGTTGGAAAATATTGATCAAAAAAAATCATGATATTGTAAGCAGGTTTTTCTGTTACACTGCAGGACTGCCTACATTCCTGAGCTTGTGGCATCAGCAGTACAGGACATGCCTGCCCTGTATCCCCTGTCAAGCCAGAAGACCAAAGTCAAGGACAATGTCATGTCTGCTCTGCCAGGATCTCTGAAGTACCCTTCTCTAATTCATTGTTAGAATCATAGAATCATTTAGGTTGGACAAAACTCATAAGAGAGACCAACTGTTAACCAGATGCTGCCAAGTCCACCACTAAACCATGTCCCTAAGTGCCACGTCTGCACATCTTTTAAATATCTCCGGGGATGGCAACTCCAGCATTTCCCTGGGCAGCCTGTTCCAGAGCTTGACAATGCTTTTTGTAAATAAATCTAAACCTACCTTGGCACAACTTGAGGCCATTTCCTCTTCTCCTATCACGTATTACCTGAGAGAAGATGCCAACCTGCACCTCATTAGAACTTCCTTTCAGGTAATTGTAAAGAGTAATAAGGTCTTCCCTCCTCCAGGCTGAACCACCCCAACTCCCTCAGCCATTCCTCTTAGGACTCTCCAGACCCTTCGCCAGCTTCATGACCCTTCTCTGGACATGCTTTAGCACCTCCATGTCTTTCTTGGCGTGAGGGGCCCAGAACTGGACACAGGATTCAAGGTATGGCCTCACCAGGGCCAAGAACAGGCGGACTGACACTGCCCTAGTCCTGCTGGCCACACTGTTTTTGACAAGCCAGGATGCCATTGGCCACCTGGACACACTGCTGGCTTATGTTCAGTGACTGTTGACTGGCACCCGCAGGTCCTTTTTCACTGGGCAGCTTTCCAGCAACTCTTCCACATGCCTATAGCACTGAGTGGGGTTATTGTGACCCAAGTGCAGGACTCAGCACTTTGCCTTGTTGAACCTCATATCTGAGTCACCACAGGGCATGCCCCAACCCAGAACATTCACAAGAGCAATCTTTTTTTGCTTGCTACACATGATAGATAATTAGGACTAATGAGCTCTGAGGATAAGCAATAGGTCGATTACCATCAGTGATAAGACACCCAATAATCCTCAGGTGCAATCATCATTCACACTGGGAATAAGCTGATTGTCCTTGTTGCTTCTTTGCCACTCTCCAGTTTGTCACTTTTTTTCCCATGGGGTTTCACACCTTCCCATGTCAGTAGCTTGCTTCTTGAATCCTTTAACTCTCACAGTTCTGTCTGTGCTTTGGTTCCAGTACTTTATTTGGCTTTACCATGGACTTTCTCAAACTGTAACAGTGATTAGATCTGTAGAACCAAGCCAAGGACACATAAACTTGCACCAAATTTGGCTCATAGACCCTGGAACTCCTGCGTGGTGGTAAGAGGAGATTTTTTTTTTTTTTTTTTTTTTTTTGCATATTTTGGCCTCTCTTATATTAAGTGACTTCTCTGTGCATTAGACTTGTTGACATATTTTTAGCATGCTTCTGTGGGAGGAAAAAAAAAAGGTTTTTCTTCCTCCTGTAAAGTCAAAGATACATAAACTTGGAGAAAGTGCTTTGCCTTGTACCTTGTGTCACAGGAAGGTTAATATTTAGGAGCTGGTAGAGGCATTTTGCTTTTCACAGTGGTTGGCTCCAAATAGAAATAAATTAAAGGAAAAATGGCAGCATTTCTGGCCCTGAAATTTCATGGATAGACCTTGAGTCAGTACAGTAACAGGACTCTCAGATCTTTAGAAGTTGTAGCCTCTCTTTTTGTACTGTCTTTTTCTTTAAGCAACTAAGAAAGAGATTAGGCTGAAAAATATCTCAATAAAGACCTTATGGCAGAAGCACCAAAATCTTACCACTGACATACTTACTACAGCCTATGACTTAAGACCAACTTGACATTTATCATTTATCTTTGTGAACTGTTTCTGTGACTGGCATTGCAGGAAACCGTGTCATTATCAGTCAGAAGACAGGAACGTAGATTAATCTGGTAGCATGAAAAGGTCTCTTTGGGCTAAGTGAAGCTGTATGAATAGGAGAAGAGCGCTGTGATTAATGACTCAAACAGTTGTTGTTAGAAACATGGATTTTATGCATGATAATACAGTGATTAGCAAGGGATCTGCACAGCTTTAAAATACACTTGAAAGTGCAATCAGATGGCACGACTGTAGCTCATGCTGCTTTAACTTTTGCTGTATGCAGATTAGTAATGGTGTAACTGTCTTAAGGACTTGTTTTGGCAGAGTCCAGGGCAACTAAGTCCAGCACTTCTTCCTACTGCAGCTGTACTTTTGTGAGTGTCTGAACTAAGTGGTATCAATCTGTCTGTGTTATGTACTACAATCACATGTTTGGATTTCAGTTTCATGTGAGGAGTGTTGATTAAAACCTTTATAAATGCATGAATGTGTACAATCTCATCTTGTTATCACAATAATAAAATTGTTCTGAGAGTGGATGAAATAGAAAACCTGCCTTGCATTTTGTTTTACGGTCATGGTAAAGCGATGTGCTGCTTGTATTCTACTTCTCACTATAATGCTATGTAAGTTATTTCTGCTATTATAGTAGAGGACATAATAAACAGCAAAAATCAGTTGAGGGGGAGGGGAAGTTGGCTGCTGTTCCCAGGTGGAAACATGCCTTGAAATCAGAAAATTGCAGCTGTGTAGTCGGTGAGATGAAACTGTACAGTGCTGAATCACAGCCTTACCATTTGCTTTCCACAAGGCACTGAGCACAAAGCCAGTAATGCACTCCCCAAGAGGTAACTAAAGATTCTTCTCACAAACTGTGCTATCAAAAAACAATTTGTCTGACTGTGTATGCTTGGAAAATAAAATGATCCTGAGTGTTCAAGTAGTGGTAGTGCTTCCAGTAGTTTAGTTAGGAATACTCTAGGGACTTCAGTTCTTTCTTTAGCATCTATATAGTCTTAGTCTGAACAGGTTTGCCTTGGTTTTGGCTTTGGTAACTTATTGCTGAGATCTTCCCAAGGACAACAGGGTCAGGGCTTCTTGCAAATGAATGTTCCCTGTGGGACCTGTAATGAAGAGACTGTTAACTAATTATCAGTCCGTTTGGAAGGCATTAATTTTTTGATTGACCTCAAAGAATTCAAACAACAAAAGGAATCTGAGCAAAGGGGATTTGGGTCTGAGGCAAACAAGTGAGTCAACTTCATGGGGTAGTTACACAAGTTTATTGGAATACACTGGGCATAAAATTTTTCAAGTTTAATATTCACAGAATATGCTAGGTTGGAAGAGACCCACAAGGATCGTCGAGCCCAACTCTTAGCTATGCACAGGACCACCCCCAAGAGTCACACCAGGTTCCTGAGAGCATCATCCAAACACTTCTTGAACTCTATCGGGCTTGGTGCTGTGACCATGTCCCTGGGGGTCCTGTTCCAGTGCCCAACCACTCCCTGAGTGAAGAACCTTTTTCTAATGTCCAACCTAAACCTCCCCTGGTGCAACTTGAGGTCGTTCCCTCGGATTCTGTCACTGGTCACCACAGAGAAGAGATCAGTGCCTGCCCCTCCTCTTCCCCTCACAAGGAAGTTGTCACTGCAATGAGGTCTTGCCTCAGTCTCCTCCAGGCTGAACTGACCAAGTATCCTCAGCCTCTCCTCATACAGGCTTCTTCTCACTGCCCTTCACCATCTTCATTGCCCTTCTTTGGACATTTTCTTAATGTCTTTCTTATATTGCAGTGTCCAAAACTGCACACGGTATTCAAGGTGAGGCCACACCAGAGCAGAGCAGGACAATCCCTTCCCTCAACCAACTGGCGATGCTTTGCGTGATGCCCCCCTGGACATGGTTGGCCCCCCTGGCTGCCAGGGCACTGCTGACTCAGATTCAACTTGCCATTGACCGGGACCCCCAGGTCCCTTTCCATGGCACTGCTTTCCAGCATCTCATTCCTCAGTCTGTACTTACATCCAGGGTTGCCCCATCCCAGGTGCAGAATCCGCCACTTCCCCTTGTTGAAGTTCATATCGTTGGTGATTGCCCAGTCCTCTCATCTGTCAAGATCCCTCTGCAGGGACTCCCTGCCTTCGAGGGAGTCAACAGCTTCTCCCAGCTTTGTGTCATCTGCAAACTTGCTTAGTATCCCTTCCAGTCCTGGGTCCAAGTTGTTTCTGAAGTTGTTGAAGAGCACAAGGCCCAAAATGGAGCCCTGTGGAACCCCACTAGTGACAGGTCACCAGTCTGATGTCACCCCCTTCACTATTACTCTCTGTGCTCAACCCGGGAGCCAAGTGCTTGCCCACCACATGACGTGTTTATCCAACTGTGCTGGACATTTGGTCCAGAAGGATCCCGTGAGAGACAGTATCGAAAGCTTTATTGAAATCCAAAAAGATTACCTCAAGTGGCTTCCCTGATCAGCTAGGTGGGTTACCTTGTCATGAAAGGAAATCAGGTTGGATAAACAGGACTTTCCTCTCATGAGGCTGTGCTGGCTGTGACCAGTGTCTGTGTTGTCTTGCAGGTGTTTTTCAGTACTTCCCAGGATAATATTCTGCATAACTTCACCAGGCACTGAAGTGAGACTGACAGGCCTGTAGTTTCTGGGGTCCTCCTTCTTGCCCTTCTTCAAAATCGGGATAATGTCCACCAGCTTCCAGTCAGCTGGGACCTCTTTGGATTCCCAAGACCACTCCAAAATCATCTCTTTTGATTAAAATTAGTAGAGTTGTGTTCAATGACACTATCTGTATGTTACAGATAGTTTTCCCTCCCTTCCTTCAGCTGTCATTTTATGTGCAAATATTGCTCCTGTCATCACTTGTCAGGCCAATATTACAATGGAATTAATTTAAAATGTAATCTGTTTCCCTTTAGTTTGAGTAGGAAAGTTCAATCTGTGACTTGAATATCAGGTGCAGTTTTACAGATGCTGCTTGCAGGGCTGTTGTACCCCACAGAGAAGATAATTACAAAGTCAGAAGGAGCCTTAGGACTTTTTGGTTAGGGAACAGGTTTTTGTCCAACAAAATGATATTTTAATTTTCACTATTTGAGTGTTGGCTGAAATGCTAAAGCTCATGTGTCTACTTTATTTTAAACTGCTAAATAAGCTAATGCAGACAACATGAAAGTGCTTCTTGTGTTTGGGGTTTTTTTTTCAAGTTAAAGATGATTGTTAGATTCTTCTACAGCACTGTTTTCTCTTTGCACATGAGTGACAGGGCAGAAAGGTGTAAGTGTATTGGAGAAGAATGGGTTTCTATAATAGAAAATTAATAGTGTAATCATTAAGAGTTCTCCAATGCTCCTGATTTCACCAGTAGAGAACTTAAATTGAAAACTTGAAAAAGCAGGTATTTATCACCAATACTGAAAAAGATCCAAATCCCAAAACTATGGGCAATTATTAAAGCCGAATGACGTTTTTCTTTTAACTCTATTCATCATGTTTGTAAAATAATTTAAATTAATAATTTTAAAAAATACAGAAAATTAGGTGGAAAATGTTAATTCAGAAACAGAACTCCAGAGGTTCCAGTCCTTTATAATTCAGAAGTAGGAAGCTCTTAGCTCACAGAACCACAGAACAGCCCACATTGGAAGGAACCCTGACAGATTGTCTGGTCTCAGTCCCTGTGGGAAAGGGAGCCTAGATGGGATTAACTATCACCATCCGATTGCAGCTTGAAAACCTCCAGCAATGGGCCCTCCACCATGTCCCTGGGGAGGTAGTTCCAGTGGCTTATTGTTCTCAGTTTAAAAAATTTCTTTCTTATGCCAAGATGAAACTTCTCTTGGTGCAACTTGTACCTGTTGCCCCTTATCTTCTCCATGTGGCTCCTTGTGAAGAGCGAGCCTCTATCCTCTTTGTACCTGCCCTTTAAGTACTGGAATACTGTGATTAGGTACCTCCTGAACCTTCTCTTTCTCCAGGGAGAAAGACCTAACTCTTTCTTTCCTCACGCAGCAGGTTCTCCAGTTCTTTGGTCATCTTCATGACCCTCCTTTGGGCCCTTTCCAGTCTGTCTGCATCTTTCTTGAATTGTGGGGACCAGGATGGGACACAGTACTTCAGGTGTAGCCTTTCAAGCACTGCGTATGGTGGGATGATCATATCTCTATTTCTGCCAGTAATGCCGCTGGGGATGCAACCCGGTATGGGATTTGCCTTTGATGCTGCTGCAGTGCACTGCTGAGCCATGTTGGCTTGTTGTCCACCAGGAGCCCACAATCTTTTCATCAAGGCATCTCCCCATCTACACAGATTGTAGCCTGTACTGGCTCTTTGGCTATTCTGTCCCAGATGCAGGACTTGGAACTTGTCTTTAAATTTCATACTGTTAGTAAATTACACTGCTTTCTCCACAGCTCACTAAATATAAGCAGGTCTGAAGCAGGTATTTCTAATTTCAAAGAACACAGCTAATGGCAAAACCAAATCACATTAATCTAATCTGCATGATGAAGAATGCAGAGATCTCTTCCTTTGTTGATGCATACAAGGTGACGAATTTTGAAAACACACCTTGAATTTACCCATTTTATTAACATTTATTCATTCCTGTGTTAATGAAGCAGTGTGATGACTGTATGTTTCTCTTCTCCCCAGTCACACAGTTAGTCCTACCATTCTATGAAGAGACCAGTATCAGGTTTTTAAATTTACGATTAGGATAGAAACTATAAAATTTTTACTGCCTGAGTAAGAATTGTTTCCGACATTGTTAAACTTGCAACATGACCCATAAAAAAACTCTGCCTGATGTTAAATGTTTTATGGATAATACTTCCAGTTCTAATAGTGTAAACAATGATTGCATCAGGTGTTCAAGAAATCTGTTGGTGAAACTGTTAAGGGTAATGTTATATTCCTTAGGGTTTACTGATCCTTCAGATCGTATCCTCTACAAGTAGATATAATGCTCAAATCAGTTTCAGCATTTTGATACACAGTGAAAGCATCTATTCAGCTTGAGAGCTGTAAGTTGCAATTTTTTAAAGACTTGTGAGGTTTGTAGAATGTTTTAAGGACGCCAAACTGCAGTACATCTGAATATAAAACAAGTGCTTTATAAATTGCTTTATCACACTTCAAAGCTGCATGCTAGCAGGATTGCCAAATTCAAGTGCAAAACTTGCCAATTTGGATCATGTGAAGGCAGGTGTGAGATTACAGCTGTAATAAAACTGAAATTGAATACTTGTAGCTGAATTTGTAGTAGACAATTCATTTGATTTATATAACATAAGCCACATGAGGAGATGTATGTAGGTCAGCATCTTCAGCTGGAAACAGTGGTTAGGAGAGTTGTGGTAGGTCGCTAGGAATATTGAGTTCATACTTGTTCAGTTTGGCAAAATGCTGGTGCAGTGTAACTACATTCTGTCAAACGTCTTTGGGGACACACCATTTGCAACAAGGAAAAACTAGTCAGTTATATCCAATGCCACTTGTCCCGTAAAAACTGTTGCTAAAATTAGCATAAAAACCTAGACCATATGGAGTTTCCCAGGGCAAGAATTGGTGCATTAGTTATGAGCACATTTTCAGCCTGCAAAATACTTGAGGTGTGTAAATACACAAATTAGTGATTAAACTCCTTCTATGGTAATAGAACAATGTAGTATAAAATGCAAACGGTAAATGATCCAATTCAAGAAATCAGAGGAAGCACAATCAAATATAGCCTGCAGAGCTATTTCCAATCCAAACAGTCTGTTAGGACACAGATTTACATAAAAGAAGAAAAAAAATCCAAAATAAAGCATTTACCCATTAATTAAAAAAACTAACAAAGAAACCAACAAAAAAAAAACACCCATGAGCTTTTGTCTAAGTTGTGAGCCTATGGAGACTGCAGCCGGTCTTGCTTGGTATAAACATGGCAGGGCTTACGTGCCAAAATTTCTGAAATCTTCATCTTTGCAAAGTGTATTGAACCTCTTAGGCCTACAAAGACTCCATTGGCTTGAAGCAATGGAAGATAATTTTGCTTTTTCTTTTGCTTTATCTGTAATCTGACCTGAACCTCTAGTTTGGGAAAGAGAAGAATGCAAAAATCTTGAAGCAGAATGTGAAGAGTAGCACAATATTTCCATTATTATTTCATTCTACAAAAATGCAGGGAATGCATATATGGTTGGGGAGGAGAGAAGAACTAGAAATGTGGTTTAAAAAAAAGTTTATTGAAGTTCAGCAGTTTTTGTGATGATGGTGGGTGGCTAGTTTAGATGATTTAGGAAGACACATTGTTGGGAGAAAAATGCAATGAGATAATGTAGAAGTTGTGAGTGTTTCTGGTAAATGTGAGTTTCAGATTTATGCATTAAAGAACCTCATGAATGAATGAATAACCAGTAAATTAAAAAGGAGAAACTTAATGAAAATACACATATAAGAAAGAAGTGTAGTAGGATTCTGAAAGAGCCTGTAGCAGCCAAAGTGGGAAGTAATTTTTGTAGCAAAGCAAAAGTAAGACTGTAAATAAATAAGTGAAAGAAAAATTGCTGCAAAAATAACTGTTCAATGAGCTTTAATTTGTCATAGGATTCACCACAACATGGTGTCTTAAAAAATTTAGACTCATGACTATTACTTACTAAGCGCACTGCCTTAATGATTACCATTAGTTCAGTTTATAGTCTGGCAGTCATGAAAAACAAACAGAGCCAGAGAAAAAAGAAGAAGAACTTGAGATGAGCAGAGGAAAGAAAACGGAATTTTATAAAATCTTGGTTGCAATGGCACTAGAGGACGTAATCATAATAAGCATAATGAAAGCATAAACTACGACTCTGGCTGGAACTGGGATAGTAGGTGTTTACAATAAACAAAAATCCCTGGATTTTATCAAGGAAGAGGGTTGCAGACATTTTGGATGGTTTTTGGTTTTGTGGTTTTTTTTATTCAAGCACACAACACTGCTTCTAATGACACAGTATTTCAGCTTTACTTGTCTTTCAGACATCTAATAAAAACCTCACGAAATTACTGTTACTAAAATAACATTTATTGTTTCTTATTGTTTCTCCCTTACTTGTTGAATAGTTTCAGTTTAATGTGACAGAGATGTAGAGGGTAAGGCAACCATTACTTTGCCACTATCTTTTATGTTGGATAGCAGCTGGCTCACCAGTCCCTGTATGTATTGTTTATGGCTTAGATCTGTGATTTTGAGGATGGAAAAGAATTATTTGATTGTGTTGGGAAGGTGTAGTAGACATGGGAAACAATCCTTACAATATTTTGATGGTCGTGGGGTATCTTTTTTTCCAGGTTTATACAGTGTTTTTTATCATGATACTTTTGGACATAACTGAGACTTGTAGATAATACTGCTGAACAGTAACTGATAATAATGAATGATTCTTCCTGAAGTCGTGTAGCTGTGAGCTTCTAAAAAATCTTGAGGCTGCTAAAAGAAATCTCATGGCATTATAGTTCATATATTATGAACTCTTGCAGAAAGAAAAAAAAATTAAAATAGGGGTGCATCAGGGTTGAGGAGTGACTAAATTTCAAATTAAAAGTCTTCATTCAAGAGCTGAAACATAAATTGGAATAAGGTGAGGGCAAACTCAAGACAATGTTTATTCTAAGCATGTGCAAACCTCTTTGTGATGCTGTCTTCAAAATGATGCAGCAGCTAAATGTATTATACCCCTGGGAAGCATTAAACTTAGAGCCTGATTCTCCTCACTACATAATAAGAATGGTGAAAAGCAGCCTTAAAGTAGGTATAAATTGCATTTAAGTCTTCTTTATGGCTCAGCAGTGGTAGAAAGGAGTCTCCGTATAAATGAGAATCAGGTCCCCAGTATTTATTTAACCCTCGGGCTTTGTATATCATTTTATTTGCACCTTTAAGAGATTTGCAGAGGGATTTTTAATCAGCATTCAGTGTACAGAAAGCTAAATGTTTTCATTGCCTTACAAGTTACTTTAATCATAGAGGCAGATCATTCTTTTTATTGCTCAAGAGGGAATGGTAGAATTTCCTGCCTTTGTACAAACTGAGCTAAATGTTTCTGACACCCTTAGTACAGTGTCAATTGGAAATTCACATTTCATGTAATAACAGACCATTTTAATTTCATGAGCTGAAGAATTGGTTTCCACTTGCAAATTGTACTGAAGAAAGCAATATTGTCAGAAGAACTGGCACAATGCTTCAAGAGATAAATCTATTGAATTAAATAAGAGGTTTTCATTACCTTTTACATTACATTTCTGTATAACATAAGCATTAATTAAACTCTTCATTACTTTCTCCTATTCAGCAGAGCACTTGCTCAGTCTGACAAGAAATACTGCTCAAGAAAACATGTGGCATTTAAAAACAGTCTTTAAAATACGCTTAAGCAGAAGGGAAGGAAGGTGAGAAGGGGAGAATGTTTTGGTGCACTTGGGCAAGTGGGACCTGTCTACAGAAATGCATAATTTCTGTTTTTCAGGTTTTGACAGCAAATGCACAATTTCTGTTTTTCAAGTTTTGACAGTTCCAATGACTTGTAGCAGGTCATCTCACTAGGTATTTCTCCAGGCATTTTGAATACAAACAGACAGCAAGCAACTGTTTTTCAAATCTTAAGTATATATCTGTAAATGAGGAAGGCTTCTTCAGCATGAGGAAACACTTTTGACCTGAGACAGTTCTACCTCTTGAAGTATCAAAACAACTCTGCAGAGTGTGTCTCCCCTCCCGTGTGTGGAATACCCAACTATAGAAAAGTTGTTGTTGCAGATTCCAAGTGTTCTCTGTCAAGGAGTCAAGGCTTAAAGACGCTTTGGGTAACCCACCCAAACTGGAGAGCCATCGTGTGTATTTGTTTCTGGCACATTTCTGTCTGTATTCTAATATTTCCAATTCCTTTTTTCTTGTGATTCCAGGGGAACATTTGAGAATCTGCCCTCAGGAATATACATGCTGCACCTCAGAAATGGAGGACAAGTTAAGCCAACAGAGCAAACTGGAGTTTGAAAACTTAGTGGAGGAGACAAGTCACTTTGTACGCACCACTTTTGTATCCCGGCACAAGAAGTTTGACGGTAGGTTGGATATAATTTGCTTATTTTGTGCTTATGGGATTTAAGAGTCAGGTATCCACAAAAAATTCCAGTGTTCTTTTCTTTACCATTAGATATCACATTTGCAGTTGTCAGTTTGGCTAAGGTAAGGGTTAATGTACAGCTGGTATGCTTATCAGCCTTGTGAGTATTGCCTTTAATTACAATGACATCAAGAATCAGACTATTAAGCGCCTGCAGGCTTGGCTAATGTTGAAAAAAGAGATTAGATATGCGTAGAGACGTTTATAATTTTTGTCTCCTAGCTTCAAATGCAAAATTTAGGCTTGTAATCATGTTCACTGTTCAAGATGAACTGTGGATCTCCCATGATTTATATTGTTGTAGAGAAATATTTGTGTAGTCTGCCTTTTTATAGCCTTAAGGCTGTGTTTTTCTCCTCCATGATTTTCTTGTGAAGTACAGAGTCTCTGAAAGGGCTTCTAACTTCCAAACTCAAAAGCCTCAGTTGCGTTTGAGAGGGATTATCATACAAACCACTTAAACAGTATCAAACACGTCTTTTCTACCTAGAAAGAACTAGCAAGAGCAGTTTGGGGTCTTATTTGCTTGCAATCAGCCTTTACAAGACCTTTGTAAGATCAAGGTTATGGTGTCACAATTTTCTAAGTTCTTATCTTTAATAATGAAGGTTAAGCAGTTTTTATGGTTGTGTCCATATTTTCAAGTCATGGCTTTATCTAAATATGAAATCCACATTTGTGTTAAAAGTGTCACCCTAAGCATTTCTGCCTTTGTGTGAGTTAAAAGGGTCTGGCATTAAGAGGCATAAATCAGCATTGCAAAGAGGATTGCAGAGCTTCGTGTAGGTGGAAAGCCTGCAAATAGGTGGAGTAAAGCTGGCTAACCCCAGGTAATGGGTCATGTGCACACGCGTAGGAGAATGGTGGAACGGTTATCTCTGAAGCTGTGAGCTTACTTTGGAACTCTAAGGTTGCATTCAGAAAAAAAGTGAAGATGTCTCTAACTCCTTAGGGTAATTCTGTATCATATCCAATTAATGATTTTTTTTCTAATATTGATTCTCTCAATATGACACAGAAGGGAAAATGAATTTAGAAAGAAGGGAATGGAAATATGGGGATGAGTTGGAGAAAAGTCCAGAGCAGCAGATCAGATGCTAATATAATTTATTGAGTGTCCTTGGAAGGTGTGAATGACTGTGCACTGTTCTGCATTATGATGACTTCTCTTTTTAACTTTTTTTTTTGTGGTGGATTTTCAAAATTTTACTTATCTTCAAGGGGTCTAAAAAAACCCCCAAAACCAGAACTCATGTGCAGTCTTACAAGATCAGTATGCAAGCAGAACAGATATTTCAAATGTATCATGTACAGGGCTCTTTTTTTTTAATAGAAGGAAACCAGGATGATGGTGGTCAGTGAGCCATGCAGTATACTCAAAATGCTGGGCTCATTGGCCACAGAGCTCAGGTGTCACCTTGCTAATTCTTTGGTAACTTCAGGCCTTGCTGCCATGAACCTAAGGGCATTATGGCATTTTCAGTAACTGAAATTCTGTATCTTAATACTGATGGTAAAGTATAGCTGAAACTTAGTGATTGCTTGTATGTACTCCACTCTGGGATTCTTATGGGTATGCCCCACAGACACTTGGAATAAAAGACTGAGTGGTTTCTTCTGTCTTATGGCTGATGTTTTAACGGGAATTTGCAATGTAATATCTTATTAGAGAGCATTTGAACTTTGTGTAATCTTTCAGTATTTTAATGCTATTCTAAAGCTATTCAAAATTTGATCACTTATATAAAAAAACGGCTTAGTCTTTCTAGAGGGACAAATACATTAATGTAATGATATATTTACCTAATACGCTGTCTTTCAGTGTAAAACCAGCTAAATTTGTTGCAGTGTAAAAAAGGATGCTGTTTTTCAGTATGAAGCAATATTAAGATTGTTAGATAAGGTCAGTGTTTTAACTGTTCAAGAATCATCCTTTTTTTGTTGTTTTTTAACTTGGTACTTTCATTGCACAAGGAAATCTGATACATGATTCTGTCATTTAATGCTAGTATACCACAAATAGCAAAACAGATACAGCTAACTGTGATGATTTTATGGAAGTTTTGTAAAGTACCTGTGTTTATCAAGAACAGTGTATGTAAGCAATAAAGGAATATATGAACATTTAAGGAATGTTGAGATACATATTAGCTTTGCTCCTGTAAGGAGTTAATTTAAACTAAAGTTACTGCCAAGCTCTTTGTTCATTCAGACATTTCTATAATTTTGAAAACTCTTGAAAGGGACATCGAAGGGATATCTTGTATGCCTTCGCATTTTTTTTTCTGCTGTACTGGATGTGTCTTAGCATTACCCTAAGTTTTGCAACATAAGACTTTTTAGAAGTATATGAACTCTTGGTTGACTTTTCATCTGACCTTCATGAGCCTTGCCTTTCTTATTTTATTTACTTTCTTCCCCACAACCATTGATTTAGGCATAGATGGAATGATGTTATTATTTTCATTTTGAGAGACAATTTGAGATCTGTTTTCCTTTTCAGAATTTTGTCCCGGATTCATGATCTAATCTAAAAGGAAACTCAATCTGCTTTAACTTGAACGTTGTCTCTTTAGCCCTCTGATAAGACAAACACCGTTACACAGAATCACAGATCATGACTGAGATGTGGTGGAGGTGTTCTAGTCAACAGTCCCAGTTCTTTCTGCTCCTATGAGAGATGGTGCAATCCTCTCATCACCTTACTGCTGGGCTTGTGCCAGTGTGTCCATATCTCCCTTGTACCAGGAAGTGCAGACCTGGACCCGTCTCTCCATGTGTGGCCTTATCGTGCTGAGGTGAGAGGAAGATTCACCTCCCTCAGTCTGCTGTCAATGGTCTTACGTAATTTCTATGTCAGTTTCATAAAATATTTCATTTTACCTCAAGTACAGTACTTCCAAGTCTTTACAAGAACTAAATTTCTGTATTAACTAAAAGCAATAGAAGCTAAATATGAAATTTGTAACACAGAACTTTAAAAATTACTAAGCTTTTTGGAACTAACTATGATCAGAAGAAATTAAACTTTTAACTGGCAATCACTTCTTGCATTTTAAAGTGCTTTCATTTCTTATTCATTTGTCCTCCACATTTCTAAGAGGCTGTCAGTGTGTTGGGACTTTTATTGTTCTACATTCATTTTTTCGTTTTATTGCTCATAGTATGTAAGGTTCAAAGATTTCTTGGAGCCAAAGGTCTGACAATGTTATTTTTCATTTGGCTTCCATGTTCTAGGCAAGAGGTATGCATTAGCATACAACATAATGCCAGCTGCCAGTTGTTTCTTGGCTGAGCCTTATGTGCAGATGTTTACAACTGTATTGCCCACATCTGCACGTTTGTCATTGCACTGACATACTGGATGGTCTTTTCAAACAAAATCAGTATCTGGAATTTCACTAATGGGTGCATGAGGATCCAGAGAATCTTCTTCTAAGAATCTTGCCAAATAAATAAAGCCTTGAACTGAGAAAAGTTCCTTTGAAACAGTAGGTGCTCAATGTCCCTAGCAAAGAATGCAATACCTACTTCAGCAAAGGGACACACAAACCTTTCCAAACACTAGGAAAAAGGAACAAAAACCTTTTCCAGTAGACAGGAAACCCATGGGAAATGAAGAATTCCAGCAGATACAGATTTTTCTTTAACCTCAAGGCTTTGTGTAGGACTAACCTGTATAAGCAGACATGTAACAATCAGCTGTTTCCTGTTCCTAGCACTAGACAAGTAATCATGCTCCAATTCTTGGACCTCCACTGTATACCTCAAAGCAGCTTAAAATATATTATGCTCCCAGTGTAGCTGTAATAGTATCATCTTATTATCACCAATTCCCTTGCATACTGACATTGCTGAGCAGCTGTTTCACGCACAAGCCAATTTCTTTTAAGTATTGCTCCATCAGCAGCCGAAACCAGCCCCGGCCGGAAGGTTTTGTCATGAATGTTAATGAGGAGACAAGTAGCTGTTCAATGACATTTTCTCACTAATCCTCTGAATAACTATAGGAAAAATATAGCAAAGAATTTTAATTTAAGCTAAATAGATCTGAACCTGATAAAAGAGACATTGGCTCCTCATTCTCATTAAAAATTACAGTTCCAGTCTTGGCAATGATGTTAAAAATGAACTAATGTCTAAGAATAGCTGTCATGAACTTCAATGGATAAGGATAGCCTTCAGCAGAATGTGTGAGGCATGACGCCTTCTAAGGAAAATAACCTGGATAGCCCAAGAACCAATCTGCAGCCTCATTGATCTGTCATACAGGGTCATCAGTCCCCATGCTCCTTTTTTTTTTGACAGTCTGGGAGAACACTGATCCATACTCATTAGTGCTGCTCATATTTCTTACAGTCATTACCAGCAGTAGCAGTGTAAATTACATGGCAGCAAAGAAGTTTTCAAAGATAATCCCTCAAAACCATGCTTGCAAGAACAGCTATCATCCCAGACACCCCATATTCCCTTTTCTTGAACAATTTATGAAAGAACTGGGAGAAAACTAGTAGGTTGGAATCTTTCCTTGATACCGGAGCTGACAAAAATATATTTTGTGAAGTTGCTTTCCTACAAAGTAAGAACTCTTCAATGAGATGAACTATTATAGCCAGGTATAGTTGTCACATTAAACTTGGCAAAAAAAAGGTGTGGAAAGTGAAATAAGGGAGATGCTGGAAGTTGGAAGACGCCGAGGTTCAGTTGCATGGCCAATACAAGTCTCCTGCCGTCCTATCCCACTTCCTCCCCCTCTTGCTGCCCAGCTCGCCATCCCACCTTGAGCCTAAGCTTATGTACAGAGTCACAGTAACCTCCATGGATTTCTGCAGAAGAGGGGAAATATAGAAGCACAGGAGGTCACTTGCACACTAGTGCTGTCATGGTCAGTGGGTGAAGGATGGACTTTCAACAGGGTATTTTTTTGTGCTTTGCTTTTCATGAATTGAATGTGAAAGGACATGGTCTTCACATGAAGATTTTTGGCTTGTTTGTTTGGTTTTTGGAAGGAGGAAGTAAGAAAAGTCTGCCCCAAACCAGTCTGGGAGACAGGAGGCTTCTCTGGAGGGTGGGAAAGTCAAATAGATATATACTCATATTGTTGTAGTGCTGGTGCATGGGCTACATCATACCAAAGTTGGGATAGCAAGCATTTTGAGGTTTTGTTCTGGGCAAAATGGTGATGGTTTGGGGTTTTTTGCTTTGTTTTGTTTTTTCCCTTTATTTTTCTTTGTTTGTTTTTTTTTTGTTTGTTTGTTTGTTTTTTGTTTGTTTTGGTTTTTGTTTGGTTTTTTTGTTTCTGTTTGGTTTTTTTGGAAAGAGTTCAGTGTTGCTTTGCAACGTGTTTTACATCAAATGCAAAATTCATTGCAGGACAGGTGGATTTTTAAAACTTCACAACTGCTGGGCTGTAACAGTGCTAACAGGCCCACAGTTTCCATATAATTCATCTACTGGTTTAACATACTACATAACTTGCCTTAAAAAAATGCAACATCTGCTGACTTGTAACCACTTGCAAGCCTTTGTTGGACATCTGGCACAGGTTTCTAAGCATTAGAGATTCTTGGAAAGAGATGCCATGCCTTATATTTGACAGAAAACACTAATTTGAAAATAAGTTATTCTGCACCTCATCAAAATCCTGTCAGAGCTGATAATAGCCTAAGAGAAACCTCTATTGCCTGCAAACAATTTTAGGGTCTAATTCTTTAAGATTCCATTGAGATCACTTTATCAGTTGCACACAGTATGTCAAAATTTGTTAACTACAGTAGAGCAATTTTTTTTTTTTTTAATTAACCAAAAGAGGGGAGGTGGCAAGCCTACAAAACTTGGAAAGAAAGGATTGGCCTAGTAATAAGAAGCTTCCAGCCAGGGGTGCAATTTCCTCTAACCTGGTCAGGTGCAGTACTGAAAGGGGAACCAGTGTCTTCTGGACACTCCATGCAGTTAGAAATGCACTTTGTGTATTTGAATGGGTTGTGCTCTCTACTTTTCCTCAGTTTCAGTTGTTAAGTGCAGCTGGTCAACAGAGGTTGTAATTTTCTAACCAGCTGCATCAAGTTTATGAAGCTGCAAAGCAAAGAACGAGGTGCTACCCTGTGCTGGAACAGTCAGACACCTCCCACTCTCAAATGGATCTTGCTAGAAAGCATGTTATCCAAATAAGATAGCCAAATCCAAACAGGCTTAGAGAGGGCAGGGTTCCAGTGGTTTTTTGGTTCAACAGAAGGCAGAATTTGATGTCCATGATACAGAGTATTCCTGTATGTTCGTTCCCTCAGTAATCAACAGGGAATGAGAGGTGCAAGTCATGCTAGTGTAAAGTTTTTACCTCAAATAGGTCAGGAAGAATCTTTCCCTGGAGTATTTATTTCTTTCCATTGATTAGACAGGGTATTTAGTTCAGACATAGATGCCTATACTTCGGACTTACTTATACATTTATTCAGATAAATTCCACTCCAAGGAGCAGAGTAAGAATAAGGTGTGAGACATCTAAAACACTTTTGAGACTCTCCTTTGTGCTTTGTTTGGCTCTTTTGCAGATGTCATCTTCTATTTTTCTTTTCTTTAGTACTTTGTGGGGGAAAAGACATCTGAAATATTGAGGCAGGTAAGCACTATAGAGGTCAGTTATTATCTTATGCTGGTTGAAAAAAAATGCTATCCTGTTGACTTCAAATGGCATTTAATCTTTGGTGAATCTCTGAACAGTGTATGTTTTTAATATTTTATGATGGAAATAGTTTTCTGAAATTAGTGTCTAAGCCTTAAAAATATCAACCCATAAGTAAAATTACTGATTTACAAATAGAAAAAACCCTGTGATTAAAGATGCTGCATATGCGTATGGACAAGAATAAAATTAACAATGGACTCAGCCTTAAGTCGATAATACTGTTGTCTTCTTGCAATCATTTGTCAGAGGCTCTCTTACCCATACATGATTCTTACTCTGATGGTAAGTGCTTACCCATCACACAGCAAGGACAAAACCATGCTGTGAGAATCAAAAACAGGGGCTGTTTATAAAACCCAAGCTGTGAAACAAGGGTATTCATACATATTGTCAGCACTTGGATAATAGGAACTGTAACTGTATAATTTCTCGTTCGTTGTCCTCAACCCTCGTTAAATGCAGCAATACTGTTTTCTAGATTAATCTCTTGACTGTAATACACAGGCATTGTTATCTTTTTGCTGACCTTCTTTCCCTAATTCTTTTGCCTGTGTGTCCAAGCAACTGGGAAATTAAAAGGAAACTTAATATATCATGAAAAGGTTCCTGTAATACTGAAAAATGATTTAACGACTCTCTGTCCCTCTTCCTTTGCTAATCTAAATGACTTTTTAGAGTTTATTTTAAATTAAAGTTTCCTTTTTTTCCCTTTTACCTCTGCTCGGTAGTTTACCAGAAAAAGATGAAAATGGCTCTATTTCTGGGAGGAATGTCATAGGACTGTCATTTTCAGCAGTAGGATAGATCCTTTAGGTACAGAAGGGAACTATATACCTACATGCCTGAATGCCATAAGAATACTTTTAGAGATAGGATAAAAACAGGCATGTGAAGGTCCACTTTTGCTATGCTTAGCGGCAACTACGAAAATTGCATACATAAATCAGAGCTACCAGATATTCAGGAAGAAGATACGAAAGATGTCTCACAGACTTATTGTGCTCCTCAAGTCTTCCTCACTTGCTTTATGTTATCTCTCATTCTATGCCAACAGCTGGGAGGTAAAAATAAACACATGCTGCCTAGGCTCCCAGAGTGCAGTCTGTCTAGTTGTCTGTGTGGGTGCTGGGAGAAAGCAGGAGCAGTCGGTCTCTGTGTGGGCAGCCCAACTCAGAGCTGGTGAGGGCTGACAAATGCTGTGCAGACGGGCTGGTTAGTGTAACACCGTACTCACCACCAAGCTGCTGTTAGATGTGACACCACTGTAAGGAGCGCGGTTACTGCTGGCCAGACTGCTACAAACAAAATAAACACAGATAACGTTTTTTGTGGATTCTTTTTCTGAATATTACTGATACAATTCCCTCTCATTCCCTTTTTGGGATGTTCACATAAATAGAAATCTTTATTTCCAACTTTCTCATCTTTCCAAAATCATGCTGAAATGGTTTTGCTTCATGTGTTTATTGTATAAGCATCACATGCTCACTTTACTCTTAGATATATGTGTATTAGTTTGCAAGGCTTATAGGAAATAAAGTCTTTTATTTTCTTCTAGTTGTAACCTTTATGCTTTGAATGCTTTATGCTTTCAGAGTGATACAGGACTGAAATGTCCACTGCGTGTTTCAGCAATGCTCAGGTCAGTTGCCTGTCATTAACAGCAGCGATATCGCAAGGGCAGTGTGTAGAGCAGGAGATGAGATGGAAAATGGGGAGTGGGGAGCAGAAGAGGGAAAGAGAGGACCAAAAATACTGTCATGAGGTTTCTGTAAACTATACTCATGTGAAGAACAGTATATATCTTACAGGAGCAATCTTAGATGGGTAACTTGATGCAGCTTTTGGGAAAGATAGTCTTCGTATTGGTGGAGAGACAGATGATGAACACCATTGCTACTTGAAGTATGCTTTGAATCTATACCAAGAATTTTAATAAAAATAAAACTTAAGGTCTGGAATATATCTTTTTATATATGGCAATGTCTTAATTTGACATTCTTAGGTGAAATTATTTACTGTGAATTGATACTTTTTTGCATTATCATGGGAGCATCTAGAAGCCATTCACTATTTCCCAGTTAGGAAATTCATCAACTCACAGCTAAAAGGCTCTCCTTGCTCTTGAAGAGCTACACTCATAGTGAAAACATTAGACATATGTAAAGAAGGAAGGAGGTGAAAACAGCTCATTTCAGAAACGTAGGACATTTTCAGTCAGTGACATCTCAGCAAGATCATGACTGGGAAAAGGCAACAGCAGGTAGTTGTTGAATACTAACATCAGTGAGTGGGTACAACGTATGAGAAATAATTCTTACTCTGACAAGAGCAACTGGTCTACACAGGTGCTAAAACTGTGCTGAGGAAATCAATTCTGTTGTTAACTCCTTTTCCCTTCTTCTGACACTGAAGCATTTTCATAGGGGTATGCAGCTTAAGGAAGGCATCAGTTTATACAAGCTTGCTGTATAAAAGTTGAATCAAAGTTTGGTAGGTGGAAGATGAGGTGATTTCTGCTTGATGTGAGCTAGTTTTTGGAGCATGTAAAATCTCTAGAGGGGAAAAATGCAACAAGCTTTTTAAACATAGTAAGAAATGAATACATGTGAAGGAATACCAACTGGGAAAATTACTGTTTACTTAGAGCAATTAACTATTAAGACTAAACAAATATAGACAATTTTGGTTGTTTAATTTTCAAAAGCCAAAAACAATTTTGAAGCAAACACCTTGTTTCAGTCATCACACAAAGCAAGATTTGAACTTGAAATACTTATTTTATGTCAGCAAAATACCACAAAGATTTAGTTTTGAATTTAGGAAAATTCAAGTGTTTTTGAAGATTTCAAATTAATGCTAAAGGTTTATTTTCAGCTGAAAACCCCAACATGTTGCATTTAAAAATGAGGGAAAAATTATTATAAAATCTTTTCCAATAATCTGTTTTATGGCACAGTGAAGTTCTATGAATTTGTGAAAAACATCAGCACAGCATTTTTTTTACAAGTTGCTGATGTTAACACTGATCAACTTTACAAGCAAATATGAAACACTCACAGGAAAGTAGTGGGTTTTTTTCAGTATGTACTGTTGTATATATCTCCATAACTTTCCTGGGACTCCTGCAAGTAAATAACATGACAATTTAATCGCTCATGAAATAACTTGCAGGGGGAACCTTCTCAAGTGCCTAGTGAAGTTTCAGTGCTGGCCATGAAGATACTTCTAGGTTATGAGGAGTGGATCCCATGGTCTCAGACATCTCAGGATCATTTTTTGGCTCTACCCAAACCCAGCTAGCTGAGATCTGCTGCCTAGTGAGCTACAGCTAGTGGAGAGCTACAGCTGTGATATGAGTCTGCCTTTTAGTTCAGTGCCAGAGCCATCCTTTTCCTACATGTAGACTACATTTAAGATTCAGAGTCCTGTTTTCATACCAAAACATACATGATATGATATTTTAAAAGGCCACTGTGAACTTGTAAGCATATTGGTATTCAGCTTGTAAAAGCTATGATTTGTTTATTTACACGTTTATTTTAAGTCTAAGTAAAGGTATGCAGGCTCAGCTGTTCCAGTCTAATTGTATATCAATAAGGAAGGAGATTTGTGTGTTTATTTGTTTCTTTGTATTAGCTGGAAACTTGAATTAGTGAAACTTACGTGTTCAGTGAGATTTACTACATTGCCACATCCTCCTTGGTCCAGTTTTGCCACATTAACCCAAAATCCAGTCATTCTTGGAGTTTTCTTTAGATTCTTGTTCTACCAATGTAATGAATGGGAACAGCAACATTTCAGACGAAGGACTTAGCAGTCCACTGTCAGAGACTAGCTTCTCAAGCGTGTTTTATGGTGACAAAATTAAAAATAGGGATAAAATAAAATGTCTTGCACCATAGGGATTCCTATGTGACAGGTTCTCTGTTAAGTAAAAATTGTAATTCAAATATCCAGTGATCATTAAGGAAATTTAAATTAAGAATTTATACCACTTAGACTGGAAATTACCCTGCAACAGATTTTTCTACCCCCAAAATTTTATAGCATGTCACTCCTTGGATAAATATGAGCATATCTTTAATATTTTTTGCAGTTTCAGTGTCATGGAATCTCTGTATAGTGTCATGGGTTTGCAAAAGGTCCCCCCTCCTTGGGGATTGGAAATAGTTTGTCCAGATGAATTTCCGGACAAAG
>JAWMRA010000001.1:73881261-73928576 GCA_035584735.1 Pseudotriccus pelzelni
TGTTTAGTTTTTATTTTTACTAGTAATAAATCCTAATATTATTTTCTCCCCAATCAGATCTTTTTGTCTGCATAAACGTTCTCTCACCTTAGCGCAATTTGTGGGGGGTGTGGTAAAAATTGTCCCTAGACAAACCCATTACAGTATAGATAGGATAATTGGATTAGGCCATGCCTTATCAGGTCCACATACCCTTGTACAAGAATTTCTTTTTATGCTAAAACAAAATATGATGCAAATAAGAGAGGTTTTGGAAAGTGAAAGAGAATAGGAAAAAGGTTCCAAATGGCTCTTCAACAATGCTCCTTATGGAAGGAAGGTACTGCTGGTCTCAGCAATCTGAGCATATCTGAATTCCTTTTTTTTTTTTTTTTTAATTTTACATAGTTCTTGAAAAGGAAAAAAATATCAGTGTTTGTTCAAAGTAATAATCAACCAGTTATAACAACAGAGGCAGAGAGACAATACTGTACATTCGAGGATAATATTGTGCTTAACTGTTTGGAGCATAGCAATTTATTTGGATTTTCTGGTATCTTACATTCTTACATTCTCTTCCTTAATGTGACTGGCTTTTTGAACTGCTTTCTTTCATATGCATGGCAATTCATGACTACATAAAACTAGAAAAATCCTTGTTCCATTCTTACCCAAGGATAAGTCTGTGCTGGATCTAAATATGAGCAGGCTTAATGCCAAGGCTTTGCATGGGGATCAATTGCATTTTCAGCTAATGCCTAAAATAAAAAGCACCAAGCCAAAGCAATGTTGTACCCACCACTTCTAAAAAAAAAAATCCCTTTTAAATAAAACTCTTTATCCTCACCTTCACCTATGCTTGTGATTTATGTAGCTACGTTGCTGAGAGATGTGTTTCTCTAGCGTGATCTGGTTTTCTACTGACGCATCAGTTAAGTTGCTTGCTAAAACTTTATCACTGTTTTTGTGGTGTACCTGGGAGGAAATAATTTTGTTCATTTGTTGCTAAAGAGGTGCATGGAAGAAGGGGAATGCAAGAGGCAAAGGGAAGCTTAGAGGTGAGAAAAGGACAGATGAGAACTAACTACGATTTTATGGTGGTCTTAGTCCCATGACAGGATGGGTAAACATTGAAACCTGATGGCCCGAGGAAGGCCACATCAGCAAAGGTCTCTCGGTGGGCAGTCCACAGGGCTTTATTGCCATTGCAGCCTATGGACTTATTTGTCAAAAGTTACAGGATCTGGTAAATCATCTAAAGGTATGAGCAGGAGAATGTGGCTACCCAAGGATTGTTTACCAGCAGAAAGTTTTTGTTCTTATGGAATATTATCTAGGATATAAATCTGCCCTCCCCCTGGCACCTGCTTTTCTTCTTCAACTCAGAAGAGACTTCAGAATGCACAGAGTATCTGTAATTAGGCTTTCAAATGCACAACTTGATAGGAAACAATCTTAGCACAGCATAAAGACAATAGCAGTTTCCTGGTTTGACTACAATGTCTAAATGTCTTAATCGTCTTAATTTACATCTCTAATACTGATTTTTACGAATTCCCTAAATATGAAATGTGTTACTATGCAGGCTGGTAATGCCCTTATTGATAATCTTTATTGTGTTTATTTATTTTTACTACCTTAAGCATACCCAGGAAAGCTATAATCCATATTTAACTTTGGAATAGCAATGATGTGAAAAGCTTTTTATATAATCTCTGGAATAAAAACAAATACAGCATTAGGGGGGAAAAGTACAGACCCAGTGATCACTTACAGGGATGATTTCTGCATCCCTAATGCCCTGCTATAGTTGTGCAAAACAAAGTACCCCTGGATATTCTATTGGCAGGTCTCAAACTAAGACTGATGTGATAATATTGCTTGTGAGTTTGTTCATTTTACAGAAGGAGTCTGTAGTTTTAAGTGTATCATTATTAGGCATACATTCTGATGGATAAAGGCTGCACAGATAGAAGGGTAAAAAAAGACATCTTTGTAACAAGTACATTTTTAGATCAAAATATTAAAAATAATTTAAAATAATAAATTGCCAATGAAAAAGCAAAAAATTAAAACTATTTCTTCTTGCAAAAATTTGTAAGATACTGCCTGATGTCACTCTTGTTTGAATGAATGAACCTAGTTTTCCTTGCCTAAAACTTGTGTACAGGATCTCAATGTTCCTAGGTATGGGTTCTTTCCTTCTGTCTTTTTTAAAATCTCCTTTTGCCATTCAGACTGACATATCCTTCTCACTAGAAATTTGCTTTGTTATTCTGACAAACGTGTTTAGACTGATTATAGTTCAACTCTTATTGTTCAAGAATTGTAGGATCAACCACAAGGCCACCTTACTGTGATGGTCATGCATACCATCAGTCAGCTTTAAACCAACTAAACTGGTTTAGCTTGTTAAATCAGAAAAAATGTGCTGTGATTTCTTCAGCTAAAAGAAAGGGTAGGAAGGGATAAAAATAGAGAGGTGAAAGTTTAGTGATCTGTCCATGTAGTATGGCACGTAACTCCTGGAGATAAGAACAAGATACTGTCAAGGGAGTAATAAAATTAGGAGGTGGAAATTTTGAGAAGGAGGAAGTCAATAAGTAGGTGCTTGTCTGTCTGCTTATGTTCAGCCGTGACATAAAAACCTCAAAGTACTAATGCAGATTTCAAGATCCTAGGAAAGGGCCAGACTCTGCTCCCACCAATGCCTTACCACTTAGTCTGTTTAAAAGACTTTATTAGACTACTCAGTGAAACAGCACACTATCAGATTCGCTAATAGACCATCTATGAACAAGTGCAGCAACTTCTGCAACAGCTAAAAGGTTTCTTCTCAGCTTCTGTTTGCAAAACATGTGTGAGTTAATGGAGTATCACATTTACATAGTGCTGGGGCATTGACCTGGAGTGTCTTCAGGAAACAGATCTAGCTTTTATCTAGATGTACAGTGCTTTACAATGGAAACAGCCCACATTTTCTAATAAGACGATAGTGTTATTTGTTATACTTGTTATATCTGTTACGCTATATGTTACTATACTGTTCCTTTTTGGAGGGAAGTTATCTTTCAGATTAGTTTCATTTCTCTGTGTTTGCCAACTTAAATATCAAGTAAACCAGGGCAGCTCAAAGTTTACCATAATGATCCCGGTCTGCGTGACTAGGGGAAAGAAAGTAGTCTGCTTTTGTTTCTAAAGAGTTTGGTGCCATTTGGGAAGGAATTTGGGGATTGGTTTAGAAATGTCTAAAGAGTAGAGCACTTCCAGGGCGACATTCCTTGTGAAGGCATGCTTCTGAGGTTAGTCAGATACACAGATAATGAAGAAACAGAACTAGTTTTTGATGCTGGTGTAATATTTTAACTGTTGAACACAGAACATGGCTATGGATTGTCAGGGTTTCCTGTTAATGCTCTCATCTCTTCTTTCTTAGGTAAGATTTGAAGAAAGGTTGAAAACAGATTGAACAATTAAAATTTAGTAGCTAAATTAACATGGTCTGAAAACTGTTATGCCCTATGCCATTCACTCTAAATAATTTATGAATTGCATAATCATTCTCTGAACAGTGCTTTCAACTCTGAATGTGTTTCTCACCATTCTGAAATTATACTCAAGATGCTCTTCTGAAATTTTTTTGTCAGATTTTTCAGAGTTGTGCTGCACTGTCATGTTTTAACCAAATACATAAGTCTCTCTAGTCACACAGAAAGACTTCATACAGATTATTCACAGCGGATGAATATGCAAAAGATCATTGTCCTAGAATGACAGAGATGGAAATCATAGGTGTTAAATGAGAATGTAAATCACATATCCCTAAGTCTTTGAACCACAAGGATGCTAACTTTCAAGCAGTTTAACTTACCCAGATTTTGACAGTTTTTTTGGTATATAAAAGAATCTCAGATATATTTTTTTTCACTCCATTTATTTTCATTCTACTATTTGTATTTTTAGATCAAGATGAATTAATTAAATTCTTGCAACTTCTCTGTGAAATAAAAAAGAGATATCCTTATAATTATAGAAGTAATGAAGAAATTGAGGCACCTAAAGGCAATCTGACTTGCCTGAGGTCACACAATTTGGTAGTGAAAAAATTGCTAATAGAACAAGGGCTATTTCTCATCCTCATTTTCTCAGACTTATATGTATATATAACTTCACCCTTTTTTGATTTTATTGATTTTTCTTGATTTTCATTGATCCAAGCTTTTACTGTAAGCAAACATTCTTATTTACTCTCATAAGTTTGATTTTCTCTCATATACACTTCTTACTACTTTTTAGTAAATTCCTTTCAGTTCAGATTTTTGCTGTAGAAATATCCAGACCTATACGCAATATTCAGTGAATGCACCATGTTGCCATAGAAGGGGTTTCCTCATGTGCAATATCCTTTATGAAATTAAATTATTACTTTTTCTGTCCTGAAACACTGTCATTTTCCCCCAGCTATTCCTGTTGAATTTTTTCTTATTATTCTTAAATGCTTGCATTTTTCTGGATACTTCACTAGTGACTGCCAATTTTTATTTTCAGGCACTACAGGCTTTTTGTCTTACCTCTGTGTAAGTTGTTGTAGCACCTCCCATTTTGAAATAATCTACAGATTTAATTAACGTGCTGTTTACTCCTTCTTCCAGGTGATTATTAAATGATTCATTTGCAAAAAAGCACCTATTCTTTATGTAACACAAGCTCTTTGGGATATACTACTAACATCACTAATTAGACTGCTGAAATTCTGCCATAACCTCCTCTCATCATTGATCTTTTAAAACAACAGTGTGCTTATGTCCAATTTCTGCTTTGCAACTTCATGACAGCTTCCCACAGCTGAAGTGGATTATTGAACCCCAATTATTTATCAAACAAAGCAAGCCTTATTCTTCAGATTTGTTACCAAATTGCAATAGTCTTCTGACCTTCTTAGATTCAGCGTTCATGAAAACATTTGAGGTTGTCTGGCACCAGAATTGTTTCCATGAATACCATTACTGCATTGACCACTCTATTTTATGCATCTCACTGGTTATTAAGATGCCTAGTGTATCTCTAAAACAGTGAAAGACTACTGATCCTTGATTCCCTCAAACTTTCTCCAAACTGAACAAATAAATATATTATTTCACCAGGACTGGCTGAGTTTTGATTTTAGCCAGCAAATTCTGTCCAAGGCACCAAGAAATCATTCTGTAATGAACTAGCTATAAATTATGAATATAGAAGTTCAGCCTATTTTGCAGCACTTCTTAGCTGTTAAGCAGAACCTCCTGACTATAGCTTCTGTAGGTAAGGACTTCAAATACAGTTCCTCTTCTACAAATGTTGCTTCAGTTGCCAGATGTTTTATATTTACAATATTTCTGTACAGAACTGGGAAATCAGTGTCGTATCTAACAACAGTGAACACCAGTGGTACCTAATTATTAATCCTCTTAAGACTATCTGTTCTTCAGAAAGGCAAGATGGAGATGCCTTTTAGGCTGGAGAGAGATTTTGTGGTGGTATATCTTCTGGCATGTGCATGATTTCCAAGATCCAACTTTGCTCTTAACTTTCAGAATTAGAAGGAGGGTATTGCTTAACCGCACGTACACTTAGTAAAGAGCGGATTCTGACGTTTATTCTTTCTCCCTCCTCTCCAGCTATGCCGTGTTATTTTTCCTCTAGGAATGTGTTCTGATATCGCAGATACTGTAAAGTGTCAGCTGTTGCTAAATAATGGGTTTTGAATTATAATTATTGAATTATTTGAATTATTAATACATTCACTGTTTCCTTGATGTAGTATAAATAGTTGTGACTGCATACCCAGGATGTCAGCATACTTGTATGAAACAAACAGACAAACCCACAAACAAAAATATTTACAGAAATAAACAGTAGAAAAAGAAAAACTAACCCTTGCATCTCCTTGGGACCACAGGTGAGTCCATAGACGAAAGCACAGGTGTACCTAGGATAGTTGCATAGTCAGAAATATCAGAAATATTTAGGAGAATAAATATAAACAAAAAGGAACCTGGAAAAAGACGTGTTCTGTATCTTCAACAGATGAAGGCGATAGGAAATTTGTTTGCAGATAATGCAAATACACTTAAATGTCCATTCGTTCAACTGACAGAATAAAATACATGTAGTTAGTTTGCTGGCTGGCCTGGCCCCTGCCTGTTACAGCACTTAGCTCTGAGTTATCCAGCATCTTAAAGCTCTGTTCTCAGAGGACTGATGGGAATCAGAATGTCATCTTGAGTCTTTTCTCTTGAAATATCTGTGCAGAGAATACCATGCTAAATGTTTTTCTATTCCTTATACAGCTATTGCTTGAAGATGGGTTATTAGTGAAGTGATTGATTTATGCTTCAACCTTTACCGTTCAGTAACTGATCTGTCTGTCTTTGCCTCTGAAAGACAGAAATGCCTGTCTTATAAGGTAGCCCTGCCCTGATTGCAAAACATGCTATTTTAAATGGAAACAATAAAACCTGGTATTTGAAAATGGTTCATGAGGAATATCTTAATAGAAATGATGGTATTGATGAAAATACCAAGAATAATTACTGTGAATATACCTTTATGTGACTTGGAAACCTGTCTCAGAGATATGTGTATTGCTGTATTGCTGTATATTCTTGTAAATGTGAAGAGATGTAATCATTTATTCACAGAAGATTGCAGTAAGAAATGCTTTTAATTAGATGTCTCAAAATTAATATTTTGAATATCTGAATGACTCTGAAAATACTCTCTGTCTTTGTTGCTCAGTTGTTTCAACCTAGTTTTATTTAGTTTTAGGACTTGATTTTGGAAATAAAAAGACAAACACAAAAAAATGAGATGTGGAGGTATTTAGGAATTTAGTATTTCTATTGCTGCTTGTTAATTGCAAGTATGATCTTACAGAGTCTATTGCCATCCCTAGAAACAATGCTCTGGGAAAAAAAAAAATAAATCTAGGATGTCCTAAAATGCCGCAGGTGTTGACTATATCATTTCAGCATCAGTTTGGGGTTCAACAGCCTTGCACGACTGAGAATGTCAGTTTGCAGGTGTTAAAATTAAAAGACTGTGAGGCCAGCTGCATTCAGGCACTGCAAGTGTTCACGGCAGGCATTCAAGGGCAAATCATGCTTGAACAACCTGATTGCCTCTCTGACAAAATGACTGGCTCTGCAGATGAGAAAAGAGCCGTGGAGGTAATATACCTTGACTTTGGTAAGGTTTTTGACACCGTCTCCCACAGTTTTCTCATTTGATAGCTGAGGAGACCCCGGCTGCCTAATCTGACTGCTGTGTGGGTAGAAAATTGTCTGGGCTGTCAGGCTCAAAGGACAGTGATCAGTGGCTAGATGCCCAGCAGGCAGCTGCTGAAGAGAGGGTCCCCAACATGCTAGGGGGCAAGTGCTGGGGCCCATAGTGTTCATCTGTGACCTCAATGGTGACACAGAACAAACTTTTTACATAGCACAAAGTTAAGGGAAATGGCTGTAATTCGGAGCTTGAACTTTGGTCCAACGGCTTATCATAGCAAACCTGGATTAACTTGAGGACTTAATCAACAGAAACCTCATGAAGTTCCATGAGCACCTAGGAATGAAAAGCCACTTGCAGTATGGAAAGCAATTACCTGAGAAATAGCCCTACTGAAGGGACTGAAGGGACCTAGGGGTAAATGTGAATGCCAAGTTGGCAACACTCCCAGGGATGAGGCATCCACAACTGCTCTGAGCAACCTCTTCCAGTGCCTCACCATCCTCATATGGAATAATTTCTTCCTAATATCTAATCTAAACCTACTCTCCTGCAGTTTGAAACCAGTACTCCTTGTCTTATTGCTTCATGCCTTTGTAAAAAATCCCTGCTCTCTTGTAGGCCCCTTTTAGTTACTGGAAGGCTGCCCTGGAACCTTCTCTTCTCCAGTCTGAACAACCCCAACTCTCTCAGTGTTTGTTTTTTGGAGAGGTGCTGTAGTCCTCTGATCATCTTTGTGGCCCACCCCTGGTCTTGCTTCAACAGGTCCACATCCTTCTTACATTGAGGACCCCAGAGGTGGATGCCATACTCCAGGTGGAGTCTCACAAGAGCAGAGTAGAGGGGCAGAATCACCACCCTCGACCTATTGGTCATGTTTCTTTTGATGCCACCCAGGACTTGGTTGGTTTTCTGGGCTGCAGTCACACGTTGCTGGCTCATGTTGAGCTTCTCACAAACGAACAGCACCAAGTCCTCCTCATCAGGGCTGCTTTGAATGCATTCTCCCCTTGGCCATGTTAAACATCATGAGATCTGCACAAGTCCACCTGTCAAGCCTCTCAAGGTCCCTGTGGATGGCATCCCTTCCTTCTCGTGTTGTTGACCACACCACAAGGCTCCAGTTGGCCATGTGATTAGTGGGAGGTTGAGTTAAATGACCTCTATAAGTCTGTTACAACCAGCATTTCTGAGATTCTGTGGTTTGTCTCATGGCAATATCTGGAATAGCCGGAACAACAAAAACTTCAGATTTTTTAAAGATTTTAATATCTTGAATAGCAACAGGAAGCAAATGGTATGTATATCAAAAGGAAATGGGATATTCTTAAATGAATATGTAGCACAGCTGTATGGATCCAGAAGAATTAGCCTTCTGTAGAAAGCTGAGGAAGTTTCCCTTCCTGTTGTGTTTTAGCTTCAGTGTTCTGTGCACATTTATACCTCTCCTTTCTTGCTTGGTGATAAGTTATTAAAAGTGTTTTGCACTCTGCCTTTGGCAGTTAGATCTTTTCATCACTTTGTTCTGTTCTGAGTTATGTTCCAATGTAAACCTGTGTGTACTTTTCCCACAAGCATTTCAAACACTGGCCTATCACTTTATATTATGTTGGTTGCTGCTGTTTTCGGTTCGTGTTGATTCTCTTTTCTTTACATACCACTTAAATATTAAAGGTTAGTCACCCTTCTGATGCTACACCTTTTCTATTTAGTTTAGTTGCTTGTGCTTTGCATCTTTGGTACCTCTCCATCTCTCTCCCTTTCTCTGTCTCCTTCTCTCTCCCTTCCTCTTTCTCTCTCTTCTTTTTTTTTTTTGAACGGGAATGTCAGCCAGTGTGTGGATTACTTCATCTGAGCAAAGTGTCTCAACTCCTTTGATAATAAGTGGAGAGAAATAGGAACTCTCAGGGTACAGCATTTTTCCTACTTTTGAATAGGTTAGATGAATACATCTTACAAGTGGCTCCTTTTCTTTACTGACTGCACAAAAAATGAAGATTAAGCCTCTCAGATGTATGTCACAGGTATCTAAAGTTAGGTATGGTGATACCACAATACATCAGAGGGGTCACAGCTAGAAAGAATGATGTTGCCTCTATCCCATGATAATAGAAGCTATTTCTTCTTCATGTTTTAAGGACTTGTCATTCCTTCCATGTTCAGAGTTCTCTACCTAAATCCCTGTGCTGGCTCTTGTTTTTCCCATATTTTAATTTTTTTTTTATTTTAAATTTACAGACACTGGTTGGAGTCATTACTCCCCTCCTTTTCGTGTGTGTGTATCAGGAGATTTCAGGCGCTCAAATTGCTTTCCACACTCACAAAAATGGTTGAAGGATCACAGTACTGGGTATCTCACTGTTGGATTTGCAGATGCAGATTTCACTTGACAGAAACAGAATGGATTATGTTCTACTTTCCTGGTTGTTTTCTTTCAGTCTTTTACATTCCAGTTAATGCATTGGGCTCTGTTAGTTGAATACTATCAACACTCCCCAGTCTGAGAAATATTATAATGGATCTGACTGGTACAAAATGCTTCTGCTGTGTGTCAAGTATAACATTATGCAGCCAATGAGATTTTAATGGCTCTTTAACACAGTTGGACTTCAGTAATAAATGTGTCAAGACTTCAGACACTTTCATCCTCCTTATATCTGACTGAGGACAATGAAGGAACCCAAATATGTGGGACATATAATGAGATTTTTTTTGATCTACAATAAAATAGCCAATGCTGTAGCACTGTTTTCAGACTCCTCAGATTTAAAAACTCATCTCACTTCAGATTTTAATGCACCAAAAATCGATATTAGGCTAATTTTATAGACATAGCAGCAAACCTTCAACTTTTTTATTTCCAGATATTCATGAAATCTCTGATGACTTACAAGATGAGCTTTTTCAATCACAAGCAATAATGAATCCATCCGCTTTACAGATGTAAGATCATCAGGTAGCAGGCTTTCTTTTTTTCCAGATTTCATTAAAACTGTCATTTAAAACAGGAAAGATTGACCTAAAATTTGTTTATTAATTTGGTGACTGACTTTCTTTTATCCTCTCTTATTGCAGGCATGTTTTCATCCTTTTGTCCTTACTGCACAAAATACATCCCAAGTAATTTGCATGCATATGTGAGCATAAACTTAGGTATCTTGTCAAGTAACATTGCACAAATATGAACACATTTGTCTTTTGCTTGTACTGAAAACTATGGAATTGAAAAAGTAAACTTGGAACAATTCTTGGCCTGCAAGTTATTGTATGGTTTAGGTCGTTGAAAAAATAAGTAATTTTCACTGGCAGTGTAAACAAAGTTAAATGTGAAGGAGCAACTTTTACTCTTCACACTGTTTTACTAAACAGCCTGAGTAAAGCAGTTTTGTTCACCTTTTATGAATTTCGTGTAAATAGCACAGTTGGAGACAATTGAAAGTCACAGAAACAGAATCTCCCTTTTTTTAATAAATAGTAATAACTTTACCTCTGACTCAACACTATTCTTGGTGTTCCATTCATTTAACTCATTGAGATATTAGGACTAAAAGGTCTGATGTTACTCATCCTGCTACAAGACTCACTGTTTTTCATTTCAAATTCCTGGTCAAAAATTTGACCGTAGAAAGAATGTAATGCCGTAGTGCTACTCTAGAGTAATGCTGGATGTGCCATAGTGGAGATGTTTGATCTGTGTCTTTCTCAGGAACAAAGATGCAGTTATATATTTGGGTTAGGCATGTGTTTTGGCTTTGGATACTCAGGAAGTGTCTACATTCATACTGAATTTGATTTTTACTGCAGTGAAAAATGACTCTTTGCTGAGTCCTTTTTGTAGCATGCATATATGAATCTGTGTCCACCTCTTCTGCATAGTAGTAGTGTTGTCTGGATTAATAATGTCTGGATTTTGTGGTTTGTTGACATGTTTGTTTGTTTGTTTTCCATGTACATCTAGTTCTGTAAAGTCCACAAAATAAGCCTAGTCTATGGTATTTTGGTGTTTCTTCTTTCAGTCAAATGTGATGTCCCCCAAGCAGTGCTGGTGGCAAGTGTTGCAGAGCTTAAACATTATTGTTGTTGTTCCTCCAGCCCATTCTGTTGAGGAGGGGTCCCAGTTCGTTGTAAGGGTGGTCTGCATTGTGGAGATGGCAGGACAGTGCTGCATAAGCATTTTGCTCTAGAGCAGACATTGAGTATTTTGAACTCCATACTATAACAGACAAAAGTGATAAGTGAGTTTTTCGTAAGAGGCAAGGTGGTAGGCCAGTGTTTGTAACAAAAGTGTTATGACTTGAGTTTAAGATACTGTTTTCTTACCACTTTTTAAATAGTTGGGGTGCTTTCTATAACTAACACCACAGTTTTAAGTCCATTTTCCTTTCTCTTTCTGACCATTACATATTGTTGTAGGTAGTTTTAATGGAAGTTATGGCTTAACCACAAGTTATGGCTTGTCCTTTGCAGCAGATGCAAACAGGGGGTTTAGCATATTTTTGAAAATGGTACTTTGTCTCTAACATCTGGAAAAGCCTAATGAAAAATTTCTTGATCCTAGTCTCTTAGCCCTCACTTATTTCTTTCAAATAAATCACTGCATTGTTTCGGCCTTACGCCAAAATGTCTTTCAACATATTTACCCTGGGTAAAGAGGAGTTTGGTCTTTTAAGATACACGTCCTTCTATGCCAAATGTCTGCTGTTAGATAGATTAGACTTTGTTGTGAACATATCCCAGTAACATATTGCTATGGGCAGTCTTAGGCTGCTTTACGTGGCTCATTATGGTTTCATATGTGATTGTTCTCCTTCAAAACGAATGAAGATGAAGAAAATTAATGAAGAATGAATTAAATTTATAAGGGAGCAAAATTTACTTAAGGGCAGAAATAATAAATTTACCTATGATTATATTTACCATTTATTCTTCTGTGAGGAGTTTATTGATTAGCTCTCCTCTCCAAAATTAACGTAACAGATTTTTGTCATAATGGTTGCCAAAGTTAAACACATATGTTTGAACTATTTTGTTGAGGAAAAGATCTGCCTATGGTAAGCTTTTTAACACACTGAATTACAAGGGGGGAAATTAACTCACCTAAAATTAGACATGCTTGCCATTCAAGATGTTTCAGGGCTCCCAAAACAATTGCAGGGGTTGGGCAAATACAGTGCAGTCAGAAGCACCGATCTCCCCAGTGTTCAAAATAATACCATATCCTTGTATTTCAGCAACGGATTCATATGTTGAATGTCTGCTCATGAGCAACATTTTCTGATAAATACACCTCATGCCCTACGAAATGCCACCAGATATTCCTCGTGGCCTTCAGATGCCTCTTCAAAAGGGTATGATTGAGCTGGAGGTCCCATGTCAGCTTTGTTAACTCTGTGGGGACATCTTGCATAACCTAAAACACCTCCAATGGCACCAAACTCCTCTGCCTGCATAACTGAAATAAGATGTGGGCTTTTTCAGTGCGGAAACCTAGGAACGACTATTTTCTTAAGGACGTGGAAAAGGCTGTGTCTCTAATCAAGTGAAAGAAAGGACACCACAGCTCAAAACACAGTAGAAAGAGCTTGTTATGTGTCTGTGAAGTAGTCAGGTGTTTCATGTGGCTTTACCAGCACGTGCCAGGCGCAGTAGATGTGGATTGGCATTTGTGTTTTGAATTGGTGAGTGTGAAAGGTGTGAAAGTTTCAGCTGATGTCTGCTGAATACCAATACATGAATACCAAGGAGTCCCATGATGAGGGTGCTGCGGTGAAAGCTAGAGTTGTCTAGGGTACAGGCACGAGCTGGAGCATCATAGCACATTTTTCTTCCTGCAGTATTGTGCAAGATGAAGAGCAGGAAATTAGATACCCCTTTTAAACATGGAGAGAGTCAAGTATGATCTTACGGTCCCAAGCCTTGGAGGTCAGGAGAATTAATGGCTTAGAGCAATAAGCAATAGTGATAAAGTAGAAGGAATGTAAATGAGAAGAAGAGAATTTGGATGTTTTGAGATTTTTTTAGACTATCAGGAGAAAAAAACAGAAAGAAAAGAAGTCCTCTTGAGAAGGTGGGGGTGCTCATCAGTAGGAAGGGAAGCTAATTCGTGTTTGATTAGAGCTGATGTTTTTTTCTTCCTGAGTTTTTTGAGATTTTTATTTTGAAGCAGTATTTACTTTCCTGCTCTTATTTGAAAGAATGCATTTTCTGATGTAAAAGCCAGAGTCTGCGTGTTCATTCAACATCATCACAGGAAAGTTTCATTTTCTCATCCAAAAATGATATTACTATAAATGTTTCTTAATACTGAATGAAGTGTAAGCCAGAATATTTTATTTAAATGTAAATTTTGAAAAATGAATGCAAGGGTATCTGTAAGTTCATTCAGTATCAAAATGCTGTTATTGGGTGAAATGAATAAACGCTTAAGAAACTATAATTCAGCTTTTCTATATATATCTTTTAATATAAAATTTTGGAACTAGTCGAAAAGCAGTGCTACTCAAGACATCTTTATTTATGAAAAGTGATTTGTGATAGGTAGGACATAACTCTGTGACTCTTTAGTTTCATTAGGGATTCTGTTTAAGGAAAAAAAAACAACCTAGAACATTCAGTGTCCTTGTCATTTATGACATTTATGAAGGGAATTGCTATTGGTGTGTCTGCTGGCATGGTGCAAGGACGCTACTTGTCTTAATCCCAGTTTCCCTCCAGTTAATAATTGCTACATACTTCCCTTGTTCTAGACATCTGATATTGTATACTTGCTGTTGGAGCCAATGCTTTGAACTAGACAAACCTTTTTTTTTCGGTTTGTTTTGTGGTTTTTTTTTTCTCACATTTTTATTTAAAGAAGCACTCTGGCTTGTTGACTCCAAAAATGGACTTGCCCAAGAGAAATAAAATGGTAGTTCTCCATGTTCTTTCTAATTTCCTCTTACTATTAAAAAAAAAAAAAAAAAAAAAAGATTCATTAATAGTTTCTGGTATATTAAAATTGAAGTAAGGTACTGTTTTCAGTATTCTTTTCTTGCATCCAAAGAAGAGCAACAAAGCTGGTGAAGGGTCTGGAGCACAAGTTTTATGAAGAGTGGCTGAGGGAGCTGGGGTTTTTTAGTCTGGAGAAGAGGCTGAGGACAGACCTTATTGCTTTGTACAACTACCTGAAAAGAGGCTGTAATGAGGTGGGTGTTTGTCTCTTCTCCCAGGTAACAAGTGGCAGGACAAGAGGAAATGGCCTCAGGTTGTGCAAGGGTAGGTTTAGATTGGACATTAGAAAGCATTTCCTCACAGAAGGGGCTGTCAGGCTCTGGAACAATCTGCCCAGGGAAATGCTGGAGTCGTCCATCCCCTGGAGGTATTTAGAAGATGTGTAGATATGGCACTTAGGGACATGGTGGACTTGACAGTGCTGAGTTAATGGTTGACCTCTTTAGGGTCTTTTCCAACCTGAATGCTTCTAGGATTCTGTTCTTAGCTATGACGCACATTCAGCGTGGTGTTCACAGTTGTACTTGGCATTTTCTATTGTTCATTTTTAAATTGGGGTAATATTTAGTAACTTTATGAAACTCACGACACACCTGGGTTGAAAGAGACTGTGAAGTACTGCCAATAACTTTTTCCTGTCTTTAGCAATTCAAAAAGCACTTTCTGGTACTAAAAAGAATGGATGCTTTGCATCTGTAAATAGTAATTAAACATCTGTGAATAATTGTACATGAACAGATTAGCATTGAATTAAAAAAATAGAACAGTGTCTTTAAAACACAAAGTGTAGCAATGCACAACTGTAAAATTCTTCACTGTTGTAAAATAACAATAACAAAAAACTTCCGTCTTTCAGAGGGATTAGTGTTGATGTCATTACAGCTTTCTCACTTTCTCTATTTTGCAGTGACATATGGTGATCTGCTCTCTTTAACTCTTCATCTAGTAGCAGTACTGGAATCTGTCATATATCAAACCTGACAAATGCACATTCCTTTAATGTAAAATCAAAAAATCACCAGGTTAACCACCCATTCCTGCAAGTAGAGACATATTTTTTTGAGAAACAAAGCCTTCAATAGACAGCTCTGAGAGCCTTTGTAAGAATATCCTCCATTTCTTCTGTATTCTTCAAGGTTAGGAGGATCAGCATCTGGCTCAATCAGATATCTGAGGGAGTACAGTCTCTAGAGAATCCTTATGCAAAAAAGATAAATAAATTTCTCATTGGACCATGAGAGAAGTTTAACAAAACAAAACAAAAAATAGATAAAGAAAGAAAGCTAGACAAACAATGTCTTTAATAATGAATATTGTGTCACAAATATTCATCTTTGTGCTAGCAATCTTTTTGAGAACTGCAGAATCATAGGGTTCTTGCCTGGTTGTATGTGCCTTTTTCCTTTACCTTTTCTTTATTCCTCTTAAAAATCTAAATCATGTTTTGATCAAATCTTGAATTAAAATATTACAATAGCAGTATTTGCCTGACTAAAATTTTCAAGTGTCAGGTAGTCTTGACACATTACATTTCTAAGAAGCCTGTTGTAACACAAGGAGTGAGCAGAAGTAAACAGAAATAACAAATATGCAGTGAAAAATCATATAAATTGGCATTAATGAATCTCTTTGGGTTAAATAGTCTTTTTTTAAGAACTTGAGTCCCATCTTTTTACAGTCAACACTGACTACAGTGAACTTTGAATTATTTCTTGCTATACGGGTATAAAGAGACAATTTTAACTTTGAAAGGGACCTTTCAAATACATGGGTTTTGCTTTCAGCTTATTGGGATAACACGGACTAATATTTTAGCCAATTGTAAGCTGCTGACAACATCCATATTATACAAAGTTCTACAACTTACTGAAAAACTTTGAGTTTCATAAGCTCTATTCATTGAGCTCCCGTTCTGTTATAAATTACTAACTCCAGTATTATTGCAAATCCAAATAAACTCCCTGGTGATTACAGATTACAGTCACAAATCCAAAAGGTACAGCACAATATACTTTTCTTAGGTAAATTAATTATTTCAGTTCTGGGCAACTCAATAGTGAGAACTGAACCACCAGCTGGCTAATATGTACAGTCAAAACATTTAGCAGCAGGTTTTTACATTAGTAACAGCAAGAATCCATTTCACGGAAGACAACAGAGAATAAATGATTCTCATTTTAAGAGTCCTTAAGGCTAAAGTGCTTTATCCTCCTTAAGTGTTCTGACTAACTAGCACCACATGATGTCATCGAGATTAATTTTGTGTAGGTAGTTTCTACTGCAGAAATACTGTAGAAATGTGTACAAGACTGTGGGAAGTAGGGGAAAGAGAGGAGAACAAATTATGTAAAATAAAATTTTCCATTTTCATAATCAAGCGTTACAAATCTCAATTCTCTTTGGAGTGTGAAGGAATCTCCTTTTTCTTGTTGATGTGATTGTAACCTCAAAGATAGAAAGGACTAAACTCTTCCCTACTCTCAGAACATGAGTCAATGTATAAGCTAGATGTTTTTTAGAGACAAATTTGCAAAGAAGTGGTGCAACATTTTTCTGGAAAGCATACAAAAGACAGTATATCTAGGAATCTGCAGTCATAGTTTGCTGTTTAACTGGACGAGCAAAGATTACAGGGTAGGTTGGGTTATGGTGGAGTTTTTTGGTTTTGTCCCATCTCCCCCATGACTCCCCAGAAACACCTTTTGTCATGTGATTTGAGGAAACTACTTTAGCTGTAAAAAAACTTCTTATTCAACAGTAGTGCTGTAGCTATCTGAACTTCCAGTAAAGTCAAAGCAGGCACAAATCTGTTGTGAAAGCATCAGTGCCCAGTTTCATTGCAAAAAAAACCCAGAATACTCAAAATGTATCTATCAGACTGGCAGGCATAACATAAGACTTGTTAGAGACATTGATGAGTCTAATTTGTTTTGTATTGGTCTATTTCCTAAGAACTCTGATCCAGGCTTGTTGCAATTGACAGGAATTGGTCCATTAATTGCGATGGAAAGATAAGACACAGGGCATTATGTAGACCCACATTCTTCCAGTGTGACAGTTTGAGGCCAGGAAGATTACAGTAATGAATTTCAAATGACACTGGTTGCCTGTGAAAGAAATCGAACTGAGCGTCTGCAATCCAGCCAAAATCATCAGTGGATGTTGTCATTTCTTCAGCTACACAGTTGGATAAACGGAGTCACTCTCCAGATCCACCATTCACTTGAATATACTTATCTAAACACACGTACACATTAGACAACCATCTGCCTTCTTGTGTCAAATTCTGTCTCTATGTGAGATGACCTCTATGTTCCAAGATACATTCTTGGGTATCTCAATGGTATTAGCAACTGGTTTTCAGCAATTAAATTGAGACCAATTGGCTTCCCAGATCTTCAGTCATTATAACAGAAGTCTTCACCATTCCCAGACGGTTTTTCCTGTCTGAATCTAATGCTTGGTGTGGGCACCAAGAGGTACATTTGGTGACTGACAGATAAACCCCAGATATACTGGAAATTCACCATATCCTCTCATGGTAGCTGGAAGCCAGGCATAATATTTTGAGGCATCTCAAGACACTAAAGACACTAGACACTTTGTCTAAGGCATTATTCCTTCTTAGCCCACACAAATTCTCCCTTCCAACCCAAGCCTTTTCATGATTCTGTGAAATCCTGTTGTTCACGGAGAAACTCAGCAAAAAATAATACACAAACCTTCTGAGTGCAAAGCAGTTACTTACTGGCTAATACACACAACAGATAACTGGGACTAATGAGCTACTAGCCTAACATTAACATGATCCTGCAATGAGCGATCCCAAACTGGGATCACTCAACAGTCAGGCTGATGCTCAACATTGCTGGGTTTCCATGTCTGCTTTTTGGTTTTGTATTTTATACCTTCCTATATCACTTTTCTACTTTTCAAGTCCTTGATCTGCTGAACAGCTGCTCAGCTATCTCTGGTTATACTGCATGCTGTAGCTAATGGACTTTTCTCCATCAAGCTGAGCCAAACCAATCTTACCTCACAAAGAACAGACTGCCTGGGCTTACAGAACTTACAGACACTTACAGAAGTGAGTACAAAATCTTCAGAAGACTTGCATTTTCCTGGGGAGGTAGCTGGAGGCCAGGCAGAATACCACACTGCCTGAAATAATGCTGAATTTCGGTGACTAGGTCCTCCACAGGTCAACCTTCTTCCATATGCTGGTTCCTTGATAAGTGCAGTCCTGTTAAAGTCAATAGAACTTTGTCCAGACTAGAAGTGAAACCCTGACAAATTTTACTGAGAAATCATGGTTTCAGAAAAACATTGATGAAATAATTGTGCAGTTATGCTTTTTGAAAATGGTTGCAGAAATGAATAAAGAAGGGTTGTGGGTTTTTTGTTTGTTTGTTTGTTTGTTTTTGTTTTGTTTGTTTTTGTTTTGGGTTTTTTTGTTTGTTTTATTTTTTGTGTTTTTTTTGTGAAGAAAGCTTTATATGTTTTAAAACCAAGGCATGTCATGGTGAGAAACAATGACAAATAAGAAAATGAAAATATATCTGTGTCACACAAATGCACAGACATCTAAAAGTATATGTTCAAAACACTACTTTCCGCATGTAAGTGGTGTTTGGCGTAGACTATATATGCCAAATTAAATTTTTCCCACAATTAATCCACTGGCTATGAAATTGTGATAAATAAGTGTATTAAATATCTTTGTTACAGAAGATTAGAAGACTTTCAGAATCTGATGGAAGAATTTATTCAAATATTCTTTCTGGACTACTTCCTCAATATTTTGATGGCTTGTTTTTTGATTTCATGATCGGGAGGGGACGTTCTTCGACTCCCTGAGGAGTGGAATGGAAGTTAATAGAAATTTCATGTTTTAACATGGTGGGATTATTTTTGATATTGTCCTAATGATGTTGATAATATTATGTTATTTCTTTCTTCTATTTTTTTTAATCCATAGATGCAGACTATTACATAGACATCCAGATAGATTTCAGAGTTGAGGAAAGGGGGATGCTTAAAGATGTTTTGATTTGCACAGGGACAAAAAGATCTGGGACAGGATGCATCTCTGTTGCTTAAGCATGCACTTTTATCTCACAGGAATCAGTGGGATATAGAAAGGTGATTAAAGTTAAAGTATTGCCTGCATGCGTTCCTTGAAGATGAAAGGTATAGTTCTGGTCCTATCCTGTCCTGCCCTATCCTAATCACATTTATAGTTTTTCTTTTATTTGAAAGCTGCTTAGACAGAATAGGTGAGGGGAGAATGTATCACTTGAACAGTGTATTTTTTTTTCCTGTAAATTTTTAATGAATCTGAGAACTAATAGCTTTAAAATTAAAATTTTGAATTAAATATTTTTGGATAATTTGAGTTTTTAAAAACATTTAAAATAGAATTTTGGAGAAATGATAAAGCCCAAAATAACCCCAATTAAAAAAAAAATCCCGCTTCATTTGTTTTCATTCTTTATGAGTCAACTCATTTACTTGGACTGAAATTCACAATATATTTTTCTTTAGGTGAACCCTGTATTTTTCACAAAAGAAAGCTGAATTCAGTGCTTACATATTGCCACCTTTAGCATGATGAACTAGTTTGCTGATTTGATGGATCAGTGTTTCCCATATGTCAGGTATTCCAGCCTGAAGTCAATTTTCCAGATATTTGGGCAATAAGATGTGGAGGAAATTCTTCTTTGGGAAAAAAAAATTAGTGTTGTCATTGAATGTACAATATTTCCAAATGTTGAAATAGAAGGCAGATGAACACCAGGAGCAGAAAATGATAGTAGAAAGATGTTTACAGCAAGACAACATGTGAAGGAGTTAAAAAAAAACCAAACTGTGGAAGGATACCCTGTCTATCTCAAAACTTCTATGGCCAATGTTATTCTTTGAAAGTGAACTTAGAGCCTTTCAGAGAAAGGCAGCTCAGGGCTGTTATTATCCTTAAAAACAGGCAGTATTGCATGCAAAATTTTGTAACAGTCAAAAATCACACCTTTTATACTGAGCCAGTAATATGTGGTGAATATGGTACAAATGTTACCGTTTTAACCAAATAATTACTGTTATCCAGGTCTAATTGTAGCAAAAGAACACAATCATAGAAAAATATCCAATAGTAATACAATTTAAAATGTTACACTCACCGTCTCAGTTTGGGTACATGTGTAAATGCACGTCTTTTCCCTGGGGTTGTGTTTACCCTTCCTCTGCTCCTCTGGTTCTAATGGCCACCAGCACTCATCTTCCTCAATAATGACGTCAGTGTCCCAGCTTTGTACTAGCAGAAGGCCACTACTGGTGCTGGGGTATTCTCCCTCCATGCTCCTGGCTTTTCCTGGGAGGATTTGCTTGCAAATTTTTCTAAACCTTCTGTTGAGTCTGCTTGCTTGTTCTTCCTTCATTAGCTCGCAAGCTAAAGCTGTGTGTGAGATTCTACGTACATATTGTTGACCTTTGTTCATTGTTGCCCTTGAACTAAACTCAGCTTCACTTGGCTTCTGAGATTGCATCCCTATAGTGACCAGGAATAGACCAATGGTGATTTATTTGTAGCTCTGAGACCTCTCTTATCCTCCTCTATGTCAGCACCTCCACAGACTATGCTACCATCCTATGCTTGCACTGCTCTAAACAACCTTTTTGGTCTAGAGCCAGAGATACTTTGTTCTATACCTTCTGTGTTTTAAATGGATAATATTCGTTCAATACAGAACTACTTCTTGCTGTCACACTCCTTTAGTTACATGTAAGTGTGTGTGTGTACCAGTCAAAATTAGGCTATTTCTGTGTCACCACAGAATTGCACAGATGTAAAGCTGGAACAAGCTCAATTTATATCAACCTGGTCATTAGACCACTGGTGTTAGAAATAAACCAAAACAGGGCCCAGGCTGGAAAGGTAGTGCCACGTCAAATAGAATACATATCAAAATCACTTCACTAAATGAAGAAACTCAGATTGCAATTGTAGTCTAATTCCTGCTTCCAGATAAACAAGATGAAAGACTGTTGTCCAGTTTTTACTCCCCTGAAGAGGAATTTGTCTTGTTTTTGTATTTTTAGTGTCCGTACAAACAGAGAGAAAAAAATTAGAAGAAATTGCACTAACAAATGTCAAATTAGCAGATGCTCAAGAGGCAACTTGAGGCAACAACAGCAGATGCTGGAAAAATTCCTTCAGACACGGGGAGGTTTGTAGCTCAAGGCAGTGAAGTCAGAGCATGGAGTTAGATTGTTTTAAGGAAGATTTGAAAGACTATGACGACTTATCTTACATAAATACTGAAGATTTGTAGTGTGGCTTCTTTCTTCTTCATATAATTGGATGCAAGTCTGTTACATGATGATTTTTTTTGGTTTTGTCATATGAAAATATATGACATAAAAACAATGATTGCATGGCTTCATGCAGAAATCAGAAACGAAAATTGAAAATTTTGAGATGTGGAATGATTTTAAAAATATCACATGTGTTTGTAGACAAAAGTTTTTTCTTCAAAAAATTGGTTTAAGGCAATGAAAAAGGCAAAGTTTTATGCTATTTCAGGTATAGGATTTTGATTCTTTTTCCATTGCTTAGCTCAAGTTTTTCATTATTTAGTTTCATATTTAAACAGTCTTACCTTTGGATAAGAGTAGGAAAAAGGCATGGATTTGATATTGAAGAAAGAAATTTCACAAACATAGAAAGTTTACAAAGTAAAATCCCTTAAGCTCTTTCAAAGGGCCATAGTACCATACCAAGAAGTTTAAGCTTTCTGATAACTTTGACCTTTTAGTTATATTTCTCCAGAGTGTTATCCCAATGTAATTTGTTGTAAGAAGGATAAAGAAAACAGGAATCTCATGCAGTTCAACAAATGGAAGTGTAAAGCCGTGTGCCTGGGGGGGAACAACACCATGGATGAGTACAGGCTGGGGGACGACCAGATGGAAAGCAGCTTTGCAGAAAAGCCCGTGGAGGTATAAGATGTGATCATAATGGAGCAAGACCAGCGAAAAACACTAAGATGATTAAAAGTCTGGAGCACTGAACATAAGCAGAGAAGCTGAGAGAATTGAGACTGGCCTGGAGCAGAGTGGGCTGGGGACAGAAGGAGGAGCTTATCACTGTGTACAAATATCTGAAGGGAGTGTGCAAAGAGGATGAAGCCAGGCTTCTCCCAGTGACAGAACTAGAGGTAATGGGCACAAGCTGAAACAGAGAAGGTTCCCTCTGAACATCATAAAACACTTTTTGACTGTGAGAGTAGCTGAGTACTGGCACTGTTAAGTAACTGAGTACTTGGGCAACCTGCTCTAGATGGCCCCGCTTCAGCAGGGGTCGGACCAGTTGACATCCAGAGGTCCCTTCAAACCTTGGCCATTTTCTGATGTTGAGATCATGGTGCTTTAATGTCAGTTATTTGTGCAGCTGTCTCTTATGTCATTTGAGCAAAAAGCAGTAAAATTTCTGAAGGGTTTTCGAAAGGTTTTGTAAGAAGTATTTGACAACTACAGGCACCTGATTTACAATGAAATTACCATATCCCAACAAGAAACTGGAAGGTATTTTGTGACAACTGCAAATGTAAAGCATTATTATCTCCACAGTGATTTTTTTTTTTTTTTGCCACTTGCTTATTAAAATATTCTGTGATAGTAAAGGTAAGAAATAAAGTGGCTGTAAGAGATCAAAAACGTCAAGTATAGCTTTACATAGGTGGAAGTGTGTGATTATCTAGTGATCTTTCAGTACTTAGAACACTGAGTATGAGTTTCATCAGCATTTTCAATTTAGACAAACAGCTTTGGAAAATGCAGTTGTATGCATAGCAATGAAAATTTCTCAGCACTATTTTGTAATACGATTGTCATTTTGCACTGTTTTCTATATGGCTGAGATTTTTGTCTGTTTAATTTGAATGAAACAGCTGTTCCTGGGTCAGAACAAGCAAAGTCAGAAACTGAACCAGGTCCCTTCCATCACACTGTGAAATACAAGTATTCTCTTTCATCTTGTAATTTAAATTCTTGTGAGAAAAGTTCCAGGGAAGTAAGAAATAGATGTACTTCTATAGAAGTACAAAGCAGGTACATTTAACTTTGAATGACATGCAGCAAAAATGCTTTTCAGTGTGTCTTTCAATTCGTGCCAATTTGCATTAAAAAAGTGTCTAAGTAGTTAACATATTTAAATAAGAGCTTTGAAGAGATGCTCTATATTCTGCATAAAAGATAGGTATTCAGTGGTGTTTACTGAATTTTTTAAAGCTTGCAGTGTTAAAGAAACTATCTTTCAAGAAGAAAATCTATTTCTTCACATATATGCATGAAGATTTTTTATGGAGACACTATGCTGAATGATTGAATTTGAGTTGATGATTTACAGAGACAGTCAAACAGTATAAAAGTAATTTTTAAAAAGCCTGTGTAATTAAGCATGTCAAATGCAATCTCAGTAGTATCTGGGGTTATATTTTTAGCTGTGTTTATTCATAGAAATTTTTCTAAGAAACCACAAGACTTTAAATTTGGATTTTAAAATCTTAAAAAAAAAAGTTTTTGAAGTTAATTTTTATTAATCTGACAGTTGTTGAAAATATCTCTCTGAGACACTAACTTGAATTTAAAAAAGATAATTAGCAGCACTGCACAAGTGTCTGTGACTTATGTGTGTTACAGTATCCACTTCAAAACTGAAAACTATTTTGAAGAAAAGATTGTACACTGTGAGTAGATGATATACACATGTTTGATTGTATCCTGTTGACCCCATTTTGACGGGACATTAACTTCCATTATGCAGTTCACTTGTGTTTCACCCGATATGTCAGCCACAGTCTATAGTAAAGAGTCAAGGCTTCACAGAGTATTCAGATAATATAGCCAAGATTTGCTGGGAGATCAAGAGCAAGTATTTGCTGTGAAGCACATAGCAGAATGGTTTTAGTGTAAATAAAGTTGTGCAAGGAAGCATGAAATTGAGAAAGTTCTTGAAGCCTCTGGGAATGGAGGGAGCTAGTGCTTCTGCCACGTTTGACACCCTTGGTTGGGTGATTTCTCTTCAAAATGGGGTGAAGTAGGGTAAGAAATCAAGAAGTGCCCGTTACGCAAACCCTTTAATTTCTCAGAAGGTTATAATGCTGAAAGCCAGGAAAATGCATGACCAAGGGAAAAGGTTACAGTGATATGAAGTGAGTGTATCAAAAACTTTACTGCAATTTAGTTTAGCTGGTGGCTGTTTCATTGTTCGTTTGTTTTTTTTTTTAATAGAATATCTTTTATTAGTAGTGAAATTTTTCACTATTATTAGTGCTACCTTGCATTATATCTCTTAAGGCAGTTCAAGAGTAGTACTTATAAATTGTTTCACAGAGCTTTGAATGGGTTCCTTGTCTACTAGGCATATCACTGCAGCTCAGCTAGACCATGCAAGAAAATTAATTAACCTGTGTTTTCTGAAAGAAGCAATTTCAGAGTGTCTGAACAAAATCTGCCTGTGTGAAGTGATGCAGGGTAGTAAATGAGAAGGGTGTTAGTTGGAGAGCTCATCCAACTGTAGATTTAGTCTCAATAGCTGTTTACATTGAGGTCCTAACATGTCGTTCAGAATGGATAACCAATGATTGTAGGTCAATTAATTCATAATAAAGGAGAAAATTTGAGGCTCTGTTTCTTGTATTTTAGTAAATTTAGCTGATTTTTTTTAATTGTTTGGAAGTACAAGATATAGACAATATACATTTATTTGCTAGTTTTCTCCATGGGCTTTCTGTCTGTGTTTTGGAACATTTGGCTTCTCAGCATCTAGCCATGAAAGATTCTGGGGGATGGTTCTAAACTAAAACTTCTATGAACATGCTGAAAAATGAAGTGTGGACGGCTTAGTTAAAGTACCTATATATAGTCATCTAGTGCCACTTGAAATGCCATGGGATACTTTTTTTGACCTCCACCTGTTACTTCAGAGAAGCACAGGCCTTGATACAGCCCTTAGGCATGACATCTTATGTCTTGAGCATCTTAGAACATTCCAAATAACACTGGACATCTCTGTTTAGTCACCTGAATTGACACTCAAGTTATATTACACTCCTGGAGAAGGATAGAGTTGCTTAAACATAAGTGCTTAATGTCGTTCAACATCCATGGTACTGTACATACAAGAAACTTACGTTTAGGAATGGTATTTCTTAGACAGGACTCAGTTTCAAACCAGAATGCTTAAATTTAGTGGTGTACTACACAGATGCTTACAGCAAACTGTGTAAATTCCTATCACAGTCAAAGGAGGTCTAACATATAGCAATGCAGTCCAACAACCTATTTATTCATCTCAATTCGATGTCCATACTTGACATCTCAGAAAGTACTAGACAGTGCTTTGGTAATTGAAATAACATCAGAGTTTTGCTCTCAAGGCCCTGCCTGAATTGCTGAGGTCACCTTCTCATTCCTGCACAGAGGTGCTAAGTGCCGCCTGAGCCAGTGTGGGCTGTCTGGAACATTTTATGCACTTATGGCACTTCTGAAGGGAAGGCTGGGTAGCCTTCCAAATTTAAAGTAGTGCTCAATCCTTGTGTTCGGGCAAATTAATTAAAATTTTCAGCCCTGCTGATGGTGGTGGGAGCCAAGACATGTAAATAAATGTGGGTATCTTCACCTGAGATATCTCATCCTTCATGTGTGGTTTTGTTTTGCTTTTTTTTTTTGCACTGATGTAGTTGTCTGTGAGTTGCCTGTGGTATCCTGCCTGTCTTCTAGCTGCAAGACCAGAATGATGTGAATCTCATAGATCTTGCATCACTTCAACCAGAATCATGCCCATATCTCAGATAAAAGGGCATATTGAAGGGCCCTAGACACTTTACTTTAGCAACTGTGGGAAATCTTTAATATATATGTCAGTGAAAAGATAACACTGCAAGAGCTTTAGAATGTGAAAGTGACCCTAAATTGAAGTATAATGGCAAGCAGTTTGTAAGTTTGTTAAGATCTCAGAGTATTTGGAAACAGAAGGGGGAAAAAATAAAATCAGTCTTGAAAACAATAATTACAATTTTTAAAAGTGTTATCCCTCCAATAAATTAGTAAGATTCACTAAGATTTTCACAACAAAAAATAAGCAAACCATCATGCACAATATATATGAAATACACATAGTTGTTTATTAGGTGAACAACCCAGTAATCCTAGGTTTGATTTGATAATATGGGAAATTATCAAGTCAAAACACTGAGGACCCAAAAAGAAAGAAACTGCTATTCATCACAAAAATGTTACTGTTTAAAAAGTTGAGTGATTATCTGAAATACTCAAAGAGCTCAAGCTGAGGAGTGAAAGGACAGATAATTGTTTTCCCACCAAATGTGATATTGAATGCTGCCAGCTTCATTCTTGTTTGTATTTGCTGTAGCATTCTCTGTCCAAGTACTTAAGCTAAGACTGGAATCTCCTCTGGGAACATATGAGAAATGAACTGTGACTTTCTTAGTAGGTATGGAAAATAAAGAGCCCTGATACCAGTAATTTTTATAGAGAGAAGAAAAGAATTTGTGTTTGTACTAAATGTTGACACCTGTGCATACTTTTTAGTGCACATGCATTTTTTTCATGTGTTTCCCGTGATAGAACGTGGCCTTTATGGTAGCATTGTCAGTGGTATGGTGTCAACTAACTGAAAATAACTCTTTTTTGCTAGTCAGAGAGAGTAAGCAAACTAGCAAGGAGGTTTTTCTGACTTTAAAAGTTGAAGTTCAGATAGAGTATTTGTGAAAGGAGAAAAAAAATCAGAGGTTGATATGCATAAAAGTAGATTCGAGTATAAGGACACTGCCTTTTTATGGTTCAGAGGTCTATGTCTTTTACTTCATGTATACTTGCTGCCATGAGGAACTGTCAAGATTCCAAGCCTCTGACAGCATGAATTCTAACCTCAGATGTTCTTTTCCTGTTTTAATTAATGACGTTCTTGAGCACAGTCTATTAACCTCATCAGGCCAGACAAACTTGTCCTGTCTCTAGTCCTTACTGCTACTTTGAAGAGTCTGTAGTTTCATTATATTCCAATACAGAGCTACTGGAATGCTTTTATAACCCATGCATTACTCATGATTTCAAATTGCTACCTATTTCACTGCACTTAACCTGGCAAAAAGTGTCTTAGGTTCTTGACAGTCTCTTGCCTTTGCCATATTTATTTGCTTTGATTGATTTGGTAAGTGTTTTCCATACTCCCAGGTCCCTGTTGGTTTTGTTCTTTTGAGTCTGGCATGATCTTACAGACAGCTTGGTTCCTAGCAGCAGCTCTCTACATTAAACAGAGAGGATTCAGTTATATTTAGCTGCTTGTCTGTAGGTGACTTTAGATTCTTCATAATAAACTGGAACAGAAAGCTGCCTGGTTTACAAACTGTACATCTGTCTTTAGACAGAAGTATCATTTTTATAATTAGACTACAACTCATATTCATTACTAATAGCAAAGTTTTGTTCTGCAACTGAGGAAGAATAAATGCTTTATTTGACTACAGAGGGACTAAAATAAATCCACAGTGTTTGGCTCTGATCTCATAATTCTCTGGTTTTCATTCAGTTTTGTTTTCATTCCCCTAAATTGGCTCCATTTAATACTGAATTAATGGGCTATCTCTCCCTTGGTTCTAATTTCTGCTTCAGAAATTCTGATTCTAACGCCACACATTGTTCTATTTCCAAACTCCTGCTATTCTGGCATATGTGATGATGTGATTTGATACCATGTGTGAAGGACTTGGATCAAAGCAGACTTTTATTTATATGAGGCAGGGAGACTATATCCAGTAAGATTTAGAGGCTTATCCTTATTAATTTATTTTTAGTTAAATAATTATTCTTTGATACACATTCTTTGAGACTCTTTATTCTGAAGTGGGAATTTAGAAAATCATGCCTAAGCAACTTAGCAGCATGTACGTTTTCTGTTTTTCTTTGTCTGTTCTGCACAGGAATGATCTTTGGTCCAGTTAAGTGTGGCTTTGCTCTCATTGTTTGGAGACTTCTGATACATTGCTACAGAAAGACTGAGTCCTCTGTTGGCTTGCTTTCCATTACATGGATTCTCAGGCAGTAGAAGCGTTGATTATACGTAACCCTCTCAATCTCTTTCATAGTAGGGAATGACTAAATAAAAGAGGGTGTGAGCACCATGAAATGTAACCTCTTCCAGTAAATTTAACTCTGTGATAACACAAGAGTTGCTGCTGAAGGAGGAGTGGGGTGTCCTCTGCAAGCTCTGCTTTGTTTCATGACTCATCTACACTTGATCACACTGGTCTTACATTTATAAGTGCACGGAGTTACCTATTGTGAGCTGTAACAAACTTCAAAATGTCATCTCTAATCTTGTGCATTTGTTTTGCTTTGCTTTATGGTGCTTTGTTTTGAATGGCAATTTTTAAAGTGATAGAACCAGAATCGCGTGCAAGGTAGAGAGACACAGATGGCTGTGAACTGATCTTGTTAAGAGTTTGTTAAAATAAAATGGCAGATGTACCTTAGAAATTGAATACAGGTGCTGCAAAGAGAAAGTTATTACTTTGTGTCTGACTTTGTCTGGAGACAGCTGGTGCTACTTTTGTGCTTTTTTTTTTTTTCTTCTTTTTCGAAATGGAAATTTAGGGATTTTATTTATTCTCATCTGATATGTCACTTTCAAAACATAATTAAATGCTTCTGAAGATGTTACTAACTGTAATAAATAAGGAAAGATTTGGTTCTCAGAGTTGCCAAGTGTTGTTCAAGTCAGAGAATCATAACATGGTTTAGTTTGGAAGGAACCCTAAAGATCATTTAGTCCCACCACCCCTGCCATGGGCAGGGTCACCTTCCGCTAGAGCAGGTTGATCAATACCTTATCCAACTTGGTCTTGAACACTTCCAGAACTCCAATGATTTCAGTGTGTTTTTTAAAATTGAATACCTCAATGAAAAAACAAAGTGCAAGCATTTTGTTCCAAATATTTTTCTGTATTTGCACCTGAGTCCAGGCTAATCAAAATAAACATAGTTGGGCATAGTGCCTATATATTTTGCAAAGAAGTTGGGTTTTGGTACATAAAATACTGAAAATTAAATAGTTCTCTACATCCTTCATGATCCTTTGTATCATATCTTCAACTCCCATTAACTTTTTACCCTGAATAGAGCTAACTGCAGAGCTTACTGGTAACCTTTTATTAAATCAATCCAGGAAGATTTTTTGGGGCTGTGTACCTATATATTATCACAATATAATCAGAAGGAAAAAAAAAAGAACAAAATTAGTGTCTTTTTTTAGATTGACTGACTGAGCTGAAATGAGGTACTAAAACATGTTGTGGGGATGTGGACCAGAAAGAGAAAAGTGAAAAAAGTTAGAAACAGTTGTGTTTGGTTGTCATTCTGCTAATCAGTAAAGCAATTTGAGAGAAAAGGGTGTATGGCAGTTTGTGAAAGAAGGGGAGGTTAATGGAGCAGAGGTGGGAAGACCATTATTCTACATTCTTCTGTAGCTGACAGAAGCAAGTGGTGAATACCTATGAAACATTCAGGGCTGGTTGGCAGGGTGTCACTGGGAAAAATGGAATGTGCAATATCTTTATTCAGACCATAACTTCTGCTGTCCAGTATAATAACGGGTTTAGTTTCCAGGCTCATATGTTGAAGGTATTTTATAGGTCTCACTTGAGGGACGGAGAGAACAATGATAGACTGTTCTGTAAAAATGGTTTCCTCTGACAACTGAATGTTTCTGTCCTCTGCCCAACTGGCTTTTCTCTTTGAGATGTGGCATTCATTTGATTTCAACCATATGACTTCTACAAGGACATTCTTTGCAGTAGCTGAAATGTATTAGAGCCTGAGATGAACAGCTGTAGGTCATGTAGGTTTTGATGACTGAGTTGTCCAACTATTTAAATGTTAGCTTAGGACATAAATTGAAAAGTTTTACTTTATAATGGTTTCATGCCACTGATATTTGTGGATTTCGGGGAATTATCCCTCTAATACTGTTGGGTGAAGTTAGAATATGGTTTCTAGTCTAGGAAAAAGAAGAGTGACAGGACATTTTCTTCTGATACGTGATCTTTTATGGATCAATTAGTACAGCTTAATTACCTTTTTAAGACATTTCAGAGTTGAATGATAGGTAACACTAAAAATCCTCAGTTAAACAAGGTTGGAAGATCTCTTTCATGGCAGAAGTCAGTATATAAGACTGTTTAGCATTAATGTATAATTCAGGTCTGTTCCAAGATACAATCCTGTTTTTCCAGGGGATTACTGAGTAAAAGTAGGCTTTCAGTTATTAGAATCATAGAATCATTGAGTCACTTGGGTTGGAAGGGACCTTAAAGATCATCTTGTTCCAACCCCTCTGCCATGGCCGGGGACACTTTCCATTACACCAGGTTGCTCAAAGCCCCATCCAGCCTGGCCTGGAACACTTCCATGAATGTGGCATCTGCAACTTCTCTGGACAACCTGTTCCAGTGCCTCATCACCCTCATAGGGATGAATTTATTTCTAAAATCTAATCGAGACCTACTCTCAGTTAAAGCCATTCCCACTTGCACTGTCACTACGTGCATTTGTAAACTGTCACTCTCCATCTTTTTCACCCTTTGGGTACAGGAAGGTACAATTAGGTCACCCCAAAGCCTTCTCTTCTTCAGGCTGAACAACCTAAATTCTCTTAGGCGTTCTCCATATGAGAGGTGCTTCATCCTTCTAATCATCTTGGTGTCCTTTCACTGGACCTTCTCCAATAGGTTGATGTCCTTCCTGTGCTGGGGGCCCCAGAGATGGATGCACTACTACAGGTAGGATCTCACAAGAGTGGAGTAGAGGGGCAGAATCACCTCCCTTGGTGAGGGGGCCTCACACTGATGTAGGCCAGGATACAACTGACTTTCTGGGCTTCAAGTGCACATTGCTGGCTCATGTCCAGCCTCTCGTCCACCAGCGTGACCAAGTCTTTCTCAGCAAGGCTGCTCTTGATCTGTTCATCTCCCAGCCTGTATTGGTAACTGTGGTTGCACTAACCCAGGTGCAGCATCTTCTGCTTAGTCTTGTTAAACCTCATGAGATTCCCATGGGCCTCCTTCTCAAGCTTTTTCAAGTTCCTCTGGATCTTGATCCCATCCTTCAGGTATGTCAACTGCACCACTCATCTTAGTGTCATCTCCAGACTTGCTGAGGGTGCGCTTGATCCCTCTGTATCATTAAGGAAGATATTAAATAACACTGGTTGCAATACAGACTCCTGAGTGACACCACTTGTCACCAGTGTTCATCAGGACTCTGAGCTGTTGATTGCTACCCACTGGGTGTGACCACTCAACCAATTCCTTATCCACCTAACCATCCACCCATCAAATCCACCTCTCCCCAGTTTAGAGAGAAGGATGTGGGGAACTGTGTCAAAGGCTTTACAGAAATCCAGATAAATGACATTTGTAACCCTTCCCTTGCCCACTGATGTGATCACTGCATTGTAGAAGGCCACTAGGTTGTTTAGGCAGGACTTGCCCTTGGTGAAGCTGTGCTGGCTGTCTGGAATCACCTCCCTGTTCTCCATGTTCCTTAGCATAGTTTCTAGGAGGATCTGTTCTGTGATATTCCCATGCACAGAGGGGAGGCTGACAGATTGATAGTTCACAGGGTCCTCCTGTGTTCTAATAAAGTAATGCTCTCTTAAAATCAAATACTCTTATGTTTGAGAACCTAATTGCGTGTCGCTTTTTCTCGGTTTTATCTGTGTGACTGCTGGTGCTATACTTACATAATCCTCTGAGAAGGGTTTATAGGCATTCAGCTAGGCACTGAATTTAAGAAACTTTCAATCATGCTGCAGAAAGATCTCATGGCACATACTTAACTAGGAGCACCTTAAAATGAAGGCATCTGAGATGATCAGTCCTCTTTGAGATGTAACAGCTTGGTCATCATTACTTTACCAAAGTTTCTTTAGAAATTAGTGGACAGAAACAGAAGGTGAAATTCTTATTTCATGTTCTAAATTTGCTTGTATTTTATCATTTGGTAGAAATCAACATCACTTACATTGAAAACTTAAATTCACACTCCTTGTGTGAAATGCTGAAAGTTTTTAAGTAAGTAGAAAAAGTATATTCTCTTGCACTGATATATCCCTGATAATGGTGCTGGCAGTTCTGGGTAAAGTCATACTTTATGGATTGTACTGTGAATCTCTGAGGATTTTGATTAACCACTGGAATAAGCAGAGCTCTTCAAAACACCAGTATTGCAATGCCTATATTCATATAGCACAATAGACATAAAGATCCCAGAAATTATCTTCAATTTTCTACATAGATTTTGTGTAAGTGGTACAGATGAAGAAATACTAGGAGGGAAGGGAGTTTATCAGAAGCTTAATTATTTATTTTTTTTAATTCACAATGATGCAAAATCTCTAATTGTTTGGCATAAATACATGGGTTGTGTCTAACTTAGCTATATTTTTCAGTCCTGATTCATAGTCTTTATGCTGGAAATAATATTTCCAACTAGAATGAAAGGCAAAAGTTTGCTTTTAAGCCTGTTACGTTAGCCCTTCTGAATTTTCTTTATTAGTTCTGTTTTCTGAAGTGATAGCATAAAATCTGTTTACTGTAAGGATTATAATTAAAAAGAGTGAAACTGATTTTTCAGTAATTTCACACGGTACTTAGTGTGTGTCTGAATTACACTGTACCCAGCAGATGAAGACTTGCTCTGCTTTGCAGTTGCTGTCACCTTTCCCATTAGCCACAATTGTTTTAAAGGATTTGAGGGAATGAATATTAGTAACAAAAGCATGAGAACTACTTTAATTGTTAAAAACAACAATAATAAAAAACCCCACCATGCATTTGAACCCCAAAATTAACAAAATGAATATTTCAATATGACAAATCTACTGTGGTGAAGGTTCTGGAAATTAGGAAGCAGTGCAGTGTTCGGAAGTAACCGAGTGAGTGAGGAGGTGCAAGGCGAGCTCAAGGAGGTTGCAGAGTTGCGTGTTCGGTGACTAAAACCACGATCCTTCGAACACTGGATCTCTGTAAACAATAAGTGGTAACAAAGGCCTGATACAGGCCTTCGAAATTATAATGATAAATAATCCTTTAAATGCAATAGATAGATGGCTAGGGAAAAGAAGAGACTGCATAAAAAATGTACCTTGTATTTTTGAGATTGTTCACTGCATTCTTATGTGTATGTGGGATGGCTCGGTAAAATTTTTAGCAGCTGAACTGAAGGTAAACAGCACTAATTTATTATTTCTTGTCCCACCAAAGTTTAGCTAACTGGAGAGGAATCACACTTTCCCTTCAACCTTATTTATTGTAGTACAAGAGCAAGCTTAACAGTGCATTCTTTCCTTATGAATTCCATTTAAAAAAAAAAAAAAAGAGATTCCTTTACTGGAATGCGGTTGTCCATAGCATTGAGATTATGCCAGTATCATTGTAGTAGTTTATATCTGTATCTTGTTTTGTACGAACACATCTCTCCTATCTAGCAAAGTCCCTTAAGTTCCTTAATAACGGAAGGTCTCCTGGCTTCAGAACTCCCAAGGATGCTCCTTCACACCGTTTGATCTAAAGTCCTCTGGAGTTACTGGAAGCCTGTTGCCTTCAGTGTAATTTCCATCTGATTCATATGCTGTTATGAACCCCAGTGTAAGAAAATTAGAACAATCAGTTATTTATCATTTTTTCAAGTGTAATGACTGTTGTCATTCTCAACTTCATTATAAGGGAAGACTGCTTTGGTAGAGAGATTTGAGGAAGCCAGATGGACTTAGGTATTGACAAGAAGTGGCCTTGAACCTTGTTCTTTTCCTTCTTTAACTCAGCAAAGGTCATTTGCCATCTGTTGCTCTGCCTTTGTAGAATATTATACCATGGCCAAAATGCCAAAATGCTTCCATACTGTTCCAGACCATGACTGTTGGCAAATCTGTCCTACCTCTATGGAATTTGAAGATTACTTTGGAGGCAAATTTGTCTTCACTTATATTTTTCAAAGTGTTTTCCTAATTCTTCTTTTTTTCCCTTCTCTTTTCTTGTTTTACCTTTTTCTTCCTCTGCTCTGTTATGCAGAGCCAGAAAATTTTCTTTGGTCCCTTCATATTTCATTAATTGTGACAGAGTGTGCCTCAGGAGACTGCGTCACTCCAGGTAATTTCATCAGTGTCAAAATGGATGTTAGCCAGTGGCCTTGGCACTGCAAGTTAATCTTTTATGAAAGATTTAAACAGACAACAATAAGGCATAGGGTGGTACCTTTATACTAGACTGGGGAGAATTCAAATGTCAAAAGCATACAGCATTCTCTTTAGTGTTTTTCAAATTTTCTTGAAGGTTTTACATTTGCAACAGGACACATACTTTGAAAAATCAAAGCAGTAGTGGTAATTTTCAATGAGTTGTCAAATTTACATTTCAGAATCTCTCTTTCTCTCCCCTTGCTTGCATGTAATAAAATGCCATAAAGTCTGACAGTCACCCACACATAATATATTAAGTCCCTGAGAAACAAAACCACAAACTTTAAAGTGCTGACTTTTAACTCCTGCCAGTGCTGCGTAGTAATCACACAAATGCAGTATTTTATTTGTACAGTAAAGAACTTAACTTAGTATATGAAATATGGCAATGCTGAAAACAAGTCTGAGTCTTTACAATATTTAAATTGAAGTGTTGTTAAATATTACTTGGCTTATATTATTAATACAAAAGATTAAAAGACTTCTTATATAAGAAGTAACTTAACACTGTATCAAGAACTGTCTAAAATTTAAAATAATTATAAACTATCAATTAATAGAACAGTAGTCCAGACAAACAGTATCTATGTTACTTACATAATTGGCTTCCAGGGAAACCACAGAAGAAGAGACAGAATGGTGGCTAGAGGGGCATTTTATCCAAAATATTGTCATCTGGATCTGCTGTCTTACTTTATGGTTTGCCAACTTGATTTAGGTACTTTAAAAAAAATATCTTTTTATCAGTTTTGATTATGAGACTGACTTTAATCTAGGATCCCTGTTTTTGCTGAGCTAATAAGCCTCCATCTGTTAGAACTATTACTGTTACATTAGTTCGTTACCATGGAAAAATTGTTTACAGTCTGTCTAATCTTAAAGAGTGGTATGTACCCATTCTTCATCTGAGCAGATCCCTTCTTTATAGTCCTTATCCATAGCACTCAATAGCAAGAGTGCTGACATCTTGTATTTGAATCTGAGTTTTGGTTATTTGTCCAGCTTCTCTCCCAAACTCTCTTTTTTGTGCATTTCTTATACAGAGGTCTTAACTTTTCATTGATCTGGTTTATCCTTTTGACAGATTTATGTGTGAAAATAGCACTCTCTTCTCTTAGGTACTGAAATTGCATTTACAATTTAGATATATTGTAATGATGAAAAGAAAGACACGGCAAACCAGTGAATTTAGAAACAACAGGAAAAATGAACGGGCATTTTGCTTATTTTTAACTTCTCTAAGGATGTATAGAATTTAGTAGCAAGACTGGAAATACTTCCATATGTTTTAAAAACAAAGTTGGGGGGATGGGGAGGGGAGAAAAACAAACTTGAAAAGAGAAATTAATCTGCCCAGCTTTGACAACATCCAAAGCATAGATGTGTAAACCTCAGCCAGTTCCCATGGCTTCTTTTAAAGTCAGTAGAGATAAACATTCCAGAGAGTAATTCATCTTAGTCTTCTTAGATGCCTTTCTTAGCATGAGATTAATTTTCCTTTGTTGACTGCAGAGGGAGCCTAGAATGACTTGTTGAGACTTAAATGCCTAATCTTGAGATGTCTAAACTAGGGCTAGCCAATCTGTCCCATCGTTTAAAACAGAAGGCACTGTTAGACCGTTTAGGCTGAATTTCTGCATATCACATTTCACTCAGTAACTGAATCCAGCAACTTCAGCTAAAGCTGACATAAAGCTGAGCCAATATTAAGGTCAGCTTTAGCTCATCTATCACAGAGGATCTTGTCATCGTGTACCAATCTGAATTCCAAAACCTGTATTAGAATGCATGCCTCTACAGGAAGCACATGGGTAAACTCTCAGCCTTCTATTTTTCTGTCTCAGATCCTAAGCTATGCCATCATCTGTCTCCTATGCAAGTGAGCCAAGTTTTCTGATTCTAAATGATCATTGCTCTATTTCAAACAGCTTTTTGTTCATTGCATATGCAGTAACTTTTTTCTCTCCCAGCCAATAACTTTCAATTTCCTCTGAAAATACAATTTCCATGTATTAGGTGTGAAAAAGTCCCTCTGAAAGCTATGGGGTTTAATCTATTTTTGAGAATCTGATGCTTGGTGTATCTTGAGTTTCATTTTCTCACCTTCATAATATTGCCATACTGAGAGTCAGTTAATACCAAATGCAGCAGCTTAAATCCTGTCTGATTTGTCTGTCTCATTACATTACACCTGCTCAAAAAATCTCCTTATTAGCTTTCTGTAAAATTTCTTTTGAACTTCAAAGTGGCTCTTTTTTTTTCCCACCTTACAAATGCTTCCACAACCGTGATCCAGGTATGCTGTGGCTCTCTGAGCACCTTTTGTCACATGTCATTAGTTTCCACACAGGCATGTATGCATCAGACTGTTCTTTGAAATGTCCTCATTATCAGCTGGATTTAGTCTTTAGCAGCTAGAAGTCTGACTGTAGAGTTACCCTGCGATCGATCCAAATTTAGCAAGCTGACACCGTCCTGTCTTTTAAAAGTCCACATTTAAGGAAGATAGGTATGCTGGAGATTTTTAATGATCTTCTGGACTGTGAAGTATACACTGTGTACTGTGAAGAAAGCCCTTGAAGTCTGTGATTTTAGTACTGGGAACATCTAGGATTTAATTTATGACGTAATGGTTAGCATTCATCGGAGGAAATCACATGCCATATTTTGGGATGGTTCTTAAAACATGTACAGTTCCAGTGAATCACTGACCTTGCCTGTTTTCTGAGATGAGGGAAATTGACAAGATTGACTGATTAGTATAATTGTCTCAGAATCCAGAATAATTTAAAATATGCAACAGTTGCAATGATCTGAAAGTATTTCCCAGCTTGACAGTTGACAGGCTTCCTATGCCTGAATATTGTTGTTTTTTTTTAAATTTTGTGTCATGTTTTCATACTGGACTGCATTTATGACAACAGGCTTTTTTTTTCTATAAAACAGACTCGGTCAACCTCTGACTCCTTCAGCCAGAGTTTCACCACCAGAATGGGCGCAGGTTGCCTGCAGACTTCTATGCAAATCTCAAACAATGCACTCTAGCTTTGCTTAACTGGGATTTACTTTCTGTCGTTTAGCCTCCTCTGGCTTGCTCGCCTTTCACAGAGCAGCACGATCTTTCCCAGCCTCATCAACTATCACTGCCACATGTATACAAAGTAATGCTGTGGTGTTTACAGCCCTTTCACCCCTGGATGCTATCCCACTTGATAAATATCAGCAACTACACACACTTGGAGTCATGGGGTTCATCGGGGCTTAAATGTCTGCCAAACTTGAGCATTGCAAATGGTATTTGTGTGAGTATTGCAGGACATAAGAGGGAAACATTCAGTGAAAAATCCCCTCCTCTTCAACCTTTACAATATCTTAGTGTTAGTTATTGGTTTTTACTCTTTCCCTTTTATTCAAGCTCTGATCTGTTTATTCTGACATAAGAATTATGTCTGTCAATCAGCAGTCATGTTAACAACTTGTACCATGGTGGGAGGGAGGATTTCCTGTGGCACTTGGGAGTAGAAAGCTCTCAACTTAGGCAGCGGCTTGTCCTTTCCACTGGCAGTGGCTGAGACACTGGTGGGAAAAGCAGATGCATAGTTATGGAGAAGAAACAAGGATCTACTAAATACAGAAGTTTGAACTACCAGGTCTGTGTACCTTCACAAGTCTAAGAAGTCCAGACAGCTACATACAGAGCAGAATCACAAGCATGTGGGGGGAAGGTGGTGGTGGGCAATAACAGGTGGTGAGTAGCAAATAACATACAAATTCAGGAGAGAGTGAACAGGAGGTTGGCTGTCAGCTGGTCTGGTTAGTTCTTATTTAGTAGGAATACAACTACCTGGTACAAGTAGGAGGTTAGTTTGTTTTCTTTGACACAGCAGTTTCCTGTTTCTACCAGTCAGTGTATTCTGACTTCCTTTCTAACTTCATTCATTTGCTATTTATGTGTTCATTCAAAAGACCATGTGTTTCCTGCTAACCAGTAACAATGACAATGCTAAAATATCTCTTTAAATATACTTCCAGATGTTTCAGTGAGATTTGCTTATGTTCATAGCTAGCCAATATAAACTTATGAATGAGAGTATAGGTGTATTTATACTTTTTGATATATATGTTTTACATGTAAGTATGCAAACACTAAAAAAAACTATAGTAGGGGACATTACTGAATTTTTACTTAGAATTAGATTTTAGAATACCTAGCATTAGGGAATAATAAAATTAAGGTCTGCACACATGAATGATAATATAGTCTTTGCTGTTATGATCACATACATTTTTAACAGAGCCTTTAACTAATGCCTTGTTCTCTCAGACTGCATTGAAAGAAAATGCTGTCTGTAGGATGCCTGATTCATTTATTTTTTGATTTGAAGATGTGTAACACTAGAGATGGAACTGATAGCTGTGAAACAGGATGATGCCATCATTAATGCAACTATGTTAAAAGCAGTATTTTTATAAGTAGAGAAATTAGACAAGATTTCAGGAACCTATGCCCTTTTCCCATTCTTAAATTGAGGCAGCAGTTTTTTAAGTTGAAAACCCCCCCTTGAGAACAATTGCTCATGTATCCCTCAGTTAGATCATCTCTGGTAGGAAGAGGTGGCCTATGGAGCAGAGAGCCACCAGAGGAGAAAGTAAGAGGTGATAAACTAATTCTCTCCTAGGGGAAAGAGAGAAAAAAAAGATGTAAAGTATAGCAGAGTCCAGAGGGAAGGAAAAGGAATTTCCTGGAACCTACACCTGAATTTAAAAATTATGTCTTCCATCTAGGGATGTAACGCTTCTAACTATGTTTCCACCTTTCTGGAAAATGTGGGGTCAGATTTACAGAATTGTTGTGTTTCCAGTTGTAAATAAAATCAATTCAGACTGCTCTGAGTGAGGACAATGTTATAAATTAGTGTGTGAAGAAGTCAGGTCTCTAGTGATCAAAACTGCATACCCAGAACTGGTGGATACCCAAAACTGTGATTAATTTTCAAACTGAAAAATGACTGTAATAAATTGGATCTTAGGAATTTGTAGTTATGAAGCATTCCTTCACCGTTCATTCACTAGAGCAAAACCACCACGGAAACAGTGATGAAAAAAATAATTATACTTTCAATTCAAGGATTGTGTAATGTGTGCTAAATAAGTCATGGGGTTAAATAATAAAGAGAAGAACAGAAATGCCACCTTGAATAACAATAAATGCAACTAGAAACTTTGAGGAAGAAATATAATGAGTCGTGTAACTAAAATATTATGACGGATGTGTCAAAGAGGTTATAAAGTTGCATATGCATAGGCAGTTTTTCTGAAAACCTTGTGGTTGCATTAATACATAACCATGACATGCTTCTCACAAAGGGCTGTGGCTACTTCAGATTATTAGAATTCTGCATATATCTAACATCTTGGAAAACAATACACCATCTGATCAGCTATAACTGTGTTGGTAATGAATTAGGATCATCAGCATTTTTCCAATCAGTGCCACAAACTGCTTCAGCTTCAGGCAGTGGAGCAACAAGCTGCAGTATGTATCATCTATGTACCAGCTGCATGGATAATGCAACATAAGGAATCCAAAGTATAAAAATATTAAGGACCTTTGAAGTTCAGTTACAATTTCTTTAAGGAAATTTACTTTGTTTATTAGAGGCACTTCTGCCCATATAACGTTGGCTAACCTGGTCCTTTGTTTCTGTGTACCTTTTGTACCTATGTATCTTTTTTTTGTTATCAAAACTCCTGTTTCTCATACTTCTGCAGAGTATTCAGGCAATTACATCTACTCTCATTTTGCTTTTATGTCAGGGAGTAATAATAAATAATTTTAGATTAATAGTTGAGCTCCCAGCCATACCCAGTCCTTTCATCATGGAACAATGAGGTTGGTCAGATGCAACTCAGCCTTGGTGATCCTGAGCTGGCTGTACCCAGATGTCTTCTTGTTCTTCTTGTACTTGAAAATGTCTTCAGAAGGATTTGATCTATAACCTTCCCAAATAGTAAATGATGTGTATCAGTCTATAGTTTTCCTGATCCTTACTGCTCTTTTGGAAGCTAAGAGTTGCACTTTCTGTCCTGTGGGCTACTGCTTCACTCCCAAAGAATGGGACACCAGAGAGCAAACATGGCCAATGGAAACGGAGAAGAGTAAGTCACTGAATACCTTGACCTTTTCCACATCACTAGGTTTTCTGCTTTGCTGGGCTGTGGGCCTCCACTTCCTTTACCTGTTAATATATATATATATATATATATATATATATATACATACACACTCTTCTTGCTGACCTTCACCTTCCTAGTTTGTTTCAAATCCAGCTGAGCTCTGCCTTTCTTACCAATGTCCACTCATGCTCGAGCAGTGCTCTTGTATTCTTCCTGGTCTTCCACTTCTCTGTATCTTTATTTTTTTGGTATTTTGTTTCAGTTTGGTTTGGGTTTTTTGTTTAATTTTGAACTTGTTCAGATGCTCTCCATCCATCCATTCTTGTTCTCTGAGAAGTTTGTCCTCAAAGAAACACAGTCCAGAGGTGGACTTGGAAATGTTAGGCAATGGTCAGACTCAATGATCTTAGAGGTCTCTTCCAACTTAATAATTCTGTGTTTGTATGAAGATGAACCAGCAAGACCTTACTGAGACCTTACTAAGATCACAGAGTTTTAAAATTCTGTTGAAGTTCAGTATTATAATTATTTTTCTTGGTCATTTGAGCATTTTAAGCTCCACAATCTCAAAGTTACTGTAATCAAGTCTGCCTTTGCCTGCCTATCTCCAAACACTTCTTCTTTGATTTGAGTAGCAATTCCAATAGACCATCTTCCGTAGTCAGGCTGTTCATCCCCTGTGTCAGGAAATTGTAATCAGCACACTTGAGGAGTCTCAATGTTTTACTTAATGCATACAACTATTTTAGTCTAGTCTAATCTAGTCTCCCTTCAAGCAAATATGAGAGTTGTTATGTACCATAAGTAACCAGACCTGTTATCATGAGGCTTCCTCCAGCTTTCTAAAGAAAACTTAATCTGTTTCCTCTGTGCAGACAGGTGGTCTGTAGCAGAAGCATATCATGGTGTCAGGTGTCTCAGTCTGTACTCTGATCTTTACCTTTAAGCTCTGAACCAGTCCCAAGACCAAGCTCTAGGTGTTCAGTGCACTCCTTTGCACAGAGCTCACCTCACTATGAAAAATAGAGGTATAAATTTTCCAGACTCCATCCTATTAGAAAGTAGGAGTGGTGCAGAAGGCAAAAAAAAAAAAAAGGGAATATAATTTCTTTGTGAAATCACAAATTCTGAGATAAAGAGATAATAACAGTGTAAACATTTTCATGACTATTCTGTTACATTAGACTTAGCAATGTGGTGACTGATTAAAGCATTTAAGAAAGTGTGGGGAGAGAAAATTAAGATAGGCTAAAAGCTATGTCCTGAATTCCATGTCATGATGACAAGGTCATCCTGTTTTGGTAGCAGTAGTATGTGCCTGGGGCAGGGCATAAAACTATCCCTAAGATTTTAGTGGCTTGCACCTGCGCAGTCATCATAAATGGCAGTATTCATTTGTCACCATCACAGTTAAGGTACATCATTTTGGATAGCAAATGAAGATGCGTTGAATTTAATTCAATTTAGATCTTTCAAGACCTGCACCTTTTTTTCATAGTTTTATCATTATTCCAAATGTCATCAGTTCTCATATGCAGCAGTATGGGCAAAACACCCAGCTATATCATCCATTATACCGTATAGGGAAAAAAAGAACCCAACACCAAAAAGAACCAAAAAACCCCAACCAAGCAACCAAAAAAAACCACCCCATTGTGCTTTTACCTTGATGTGGCACGCTTTAAAGAAACAGTTAAAAGGTGATGTATTGTTCAGGAATGATCCATTATTCTTCATTCTTTCATATTACCCCTTTGAAATAAAGATTTTGTAAGTACTCCAATCAGTATTATAAATTCTAAAGCAATTTTAAAACTACTGTGATGCTACAGGTTTTATTGTCCCATATATTTCACACCTCTTGTCAACCAAAGTCAGATTGTGTTAATCCTATCCGAACACTTGTTAGACTAAATTCTCATTCTAAAGCTGTGAACTTTGTGTCCTGATTAGAGGTTGTGTTACAATGTTTCTATTATAATTTATAAATCTTGGAAAACTGCACACTTTGTTTACATTATGTTTGGTACTAGCCAATCATTCTGAGAAATCTTTTTTCCCTTTCTAATCATAGAATCTGTCTCTCTCTCCCCCCTTAATGGTGGTGATAAATATAGATTCATCAGCATTTTATTTAGGTTATTTTATGGAAGGAGGAAGTTACACTCCATTAAGTCTCTTCCCACTCCCTTTTAAATCAAATTTGTATCTTTTTTATTACTATATGTAAGCAGGAAATTTGCTAATGTATTTATTATTTTGTGTGCTATGTGCCCTAGATGTTGAAATGTAAGTCACAGTGCAATCAAACAGAGATGGAATTTAATTCAGAGAATTATTAAATATATCAAGATGCATAAAGTAATTTTCAAATCTTTGTTATATTTGAGTGGCATCTTCTGCAGTGATACAGTCCTGATTCAAGGAATATTATAAAAAGGGGAAGCAGCTAACAGCAGTATGTAACCTGGAGGAAATATCGTACTGAAATTTAATCAATCAATCAATAAATCAATCAATGAACAGAGTAACATTTTTGTGATACAACTCCACTTTTAAAAGAACTGTTACTTCTTTCATTAAGAAGTCAACATAAAGATATTATTGCTGCTTAACTGACTCCTGCAATAGGTCTGTTTCTGTCAGCCTAGCAAAGTGTCACAAATCCTTGAAGTCAATGCAACCATGAGGCAAGAGCTCATGGAATAGAGACGTGCTGCTAACAGCAGACATGTAAATTTGAGTAAAAACAGAGGTGGTAACTATTGCTAGTTATGGCACAGTTTATCTACTAAAGTATTGCAGAGCTTAAGCCCCGAAAATTCAATTAAATATCCAATCTAATCTTCACGTCTTTCTCTTGGCACTGTCTGAGCCTTTAGTAGATCTCAAGACCTAAGAAACAATGCAGATATTCATCTATAAAGCTATATGTGACACCGTAATACCCTTATGCAAGACACTAGTTAGATAGAAACACTCAGGAGACTAGGCAGCATGCCAGAAGAGGAAAACAGTGCGCAATCAGGAGTGCATCAAAGGAAGATTATTTATGTGAGATACGCAAGATTTGACTGCAGCAAATCTTGCCTTTTGGAAGAAAAGTAGGGGGAAAAAATTTCCAAATTCTTTTCCTGAAAAAAAATTCCTTCCAGACCCCAAATTAGCAATCAGTATGATCTTGATTTTTGGGAGCGTTTATATGAAGTGTCAAGCGTCCCAGTTATGATAAGCCAGGAATATACTGCATTGGAAAACTCTTCTTCTGCCAATTGCTGGTAACAGCTACCCAATATTTCCCAAAAAAACCTGAGGCAGCCTTATGATTCCCTCTGAGTAGTAGGTGGTAGAAATATATTGGGAATATAAATTTAAAAAAGGAATTTATTTTGCAGACGTAGATTAAATCTGCATGCCCTTTCCTTACCTCCCTTGCTGCATTCATTTTAGTGTACCATGATGTTCTAATGGATTAAATTAATCTTGTTGGGGACCATACTTACTCAATAAGAGAGAGAATTTTAAAAATTAAGGGATTGCTGCTCCAAATTTGAAAGTAACTCTTTAATAAACTTGTGTGTGGTGGAGAATGAAACAAGGAAGATTACAAATGTGATTTAACACAGCTCTTCCATACCTTTATGAACCTTTCATGTTTTCATTTCATTTTAGAACTGTAAAGTTGGGTGAGTCTGATTAGGTTTCAGGAAGATTTCCAAAACCCTGACATTTATTGCTATGGTCTCTGAATCCAGGTGTAAATGTGCTAGTGTATGTTGGCTCATCTGGACTTTTGGCAATGTCTGGGACTAGTTCAGTTCCTCCTCCTATGTGTATTCTGGCAATGCCAGTGGGCTGGGCAGCCATATGCTCCTATATTAATTTTGGCAAGGCTAGTGTTGATTCAGTGCACATTCCACAACACATTTATAACGCAGAACCTACTGTTGTCCCAGTGGTGCTGCTTGGTGACATTACTTTGAAATCCTAGAGGTGAGGCAATAGGGGTTTTTGTTGTTGTTGTTGGAAGCAGGAGTATGCTTTTTTTTTTTTTTTTTAAATTTTTTTTAACTACTTATTTCCATAAAACATGAGAACTCAAAGCCTTAGCCTTTGGATATGAGACTTACAATGAGTCAGTGCAGCTGAAGCTATACCTTGGCTGTCTGAGCCAGTTTAGTGTAGTGTTAGTAATTTCCCGGGGTTTGAGATAGAAATGTCTTAGGATTTTAGTGTTCATCCATGTTCCAAATAAAGCTAAAACTCTTGTTTTGCTTGAACACCCTTTAACACAAAATAGGCTTGTGTCCATGTACTTGTGCTAACTGAACTGAATGAACTGTTGTTCAGATAAAATAGTATAAATAAATCAGGAAAAAAAATTAATTTCCAGTACTTTGCAATTAAAATATGTCTTAATAAGTCAGATGAATCAAAATAAAATTTTCGATTGCTGAAAAGCCAATATGTCTGATTCAGAAAGATTCCTTATCAAGTTATGATGAAAATTGATATTTTGGTAAAATAATAATAATTTATGAAAGCAAGTTATATGGCAGAGTGGGGATAAACATAATGGACTTGAATGTTCTTGCCCATTTCTACTTTTACTGAACAATGCTGAATGTAAAAACAAATTCAGATTGACTGTGGGAACTGTGTTTTATAACTTCTTGGTCTCTAGGTGTTCGTAAAAAATGTCTTAAGAGAGCACTTTATTTTAAAGGCATTTCAATCTTAGCATATCTCTTTGCAAGGTAGTTCTAATTTAAATGAGAACTGTCCATTTTATTTTATTGTACATGCTGTTAAGAAAAAGGTAGCATTTTAATGCTCTATGACAAATAATGCTACTGAGAAGCTGAACATATACTTGAAAATATTATAAAAGTCTAGTTACTGAAGCATAATCATTTTAGCTCTTGTCTTGGCTTTTACTGGAATGTGAAGAAACCAGCAGTGCATCTTAAAACACTGTGGAGCAGTAAGGGATATTTTAGAATTTACTCTTCTCTACGGAATCCTACTCTTTGCCAGTACTTATGTAACATTAATGTAAACACTCTCGTGGCTACCTGATTCACTTCCTTCTCAGTAATTCAAGTTACAGACTGCAGCAATCAACTTGGTCAGGAGTCTGACCACTGTGGAAAAAAGTAGACCACAGAGAAAGAGAAACATATTCTTTCTGTTGAAGAAAGCTATTCAACTGCATGGTTTAGTATCCATGTCAATGAATATTCAAAGAATCTTTCTGAAGTTTCAGAAAGAAGAAAAATCAACACTGTATTTTTAAAATGTTCTTTGTTTATTTCTTCAAAACAGAACGTTTGCTTTTAATTTATGCATAATAATATGGAAGGAAATGCACTCATCAAACCTCTGTTGAAGTTGATCCAAATTGCTTGATTTGTGGAATAGCTTGGAGAGGAATATCTACCTGGCATTTGTCTCTGTAAATTAATGCAAGTTTTAGTGTAGTCAGATAAAATCCAGTTTCCATGTATGCCTCATTAAACCAAGAGAGACTGCAGAACTGTATTTTCATAAGTGTAAAAATGTCAAAGCAAAAGTGTGCCATTATTCAGGGGACAAGAATATATAGGTCTATCATCCACAAGAAATATCTGGGATAAGAATATTTGATTGATTTTTCTTCTCTATTAGGATTTTGCACCACAGACCTCCAGCTGACATTTCCTCATATTTTTCTTGTGCTTCACTTGCTATTAAATGGGTATTGGCTCAAGACTCTAAGGAGTAAGGCTGTGAGGGTCATTGAATCTTCCATTTTGGGCACAACAGCTAGAGATGTATGGTTAGTCTTGCTACACTTCTTTTAGTTGATCATTTCTGTTTTCCAGCAAGTAGCAATGACAAGGATTAATGGGAAATTCATTCAGAGGTATAAGCTAGGCTGTGTGAATATTTGCAAAAAAGGCTTTGAAACCACGACTGAACCAGTAATTTTGTTTTACATTTGAATTTTGATTTATATTATGAAGTAACTGTTGCCACTGAGAATTGAAAATGAGGGTGCACAGGAAAATATTTGCTAAGATATATGTCTTTTTTCACTAGTACTGAGAGCAAAATCAGGGTAAATCTCTGTGGCTGGGTAGCACTGCCCAATTTAAATGGGTTTGCAATTTACAAAGACAATCTTGATGCTGAGGAATAAGGAAATATAAAATGTATTATCAGAAAACAAATGGAGTTCATTTAAGAGAGGACAGACTCCACAGTATTTTGTGAGTTTACGGGGTGGAAAGGCAGTGGCTAGGTGACACTTGCTTGTCTGTAAGGTTATAGATATTATTCAGTAAGCCAGATCAAAACAGAACTCTTTAAATTGTGCTGCATATCTAGTGTGTAGCTTATGAAGAGCGAAATGTCCCACAGTAAGGTTTCTTTTGAATAATTTACGGTTATTGTTGAATTGACTAATTTCTAGTAGTGAAGCAGTTTAAAAGGGAATATATTAGATACGGGAGCCCCTGGTGGCCTAGTGGTTGGATTGCGGCACCTTCACCGCCGAGGCCAAGGGTTCGATTCCCAGCCAGGGACACTCCCCGGGCAGGTGGAGCTCGTT
>JAWMRA010000001.1:73928676-73988056 GCA_035584735.1 Pseudotriccus pelzelni
AGATGAACCTTAGGATTAAAGGGTGGGCTCAGTTCCGCGCACACTGTGTCTCACCTAAAAAATCCAATGCGCAGGTTTGAAGGTGTAAAGACCTTCCCCGGATCTTCATTCGCGAAGACTGGCCATTATATTAGATACAGCGTTCCCTTGACATTTTCTTTCTCCTTGATTCCATCCTTATAATGCTACTGTTGACGTTCCTTCTCTGACATTTCTTTTACTTTCTTCACTAGCTATGTAATTCTGTGAAGAAAGTAACAGACTTCCCCTCTTAGTTTCGTGCAGTACTATGTTATATTAGCAATACTGCTTATTATTTGGATTAAAGAAATCATCTTGTTTCCTGCCCAGAAGAAAAGTGTTAGTTAAATGATGGAAACCCAGTGGGAAAAGCTAGTCTAATTCTCAAATGTTTATATTAATCCAAATAGGTAAATTTGCTTAACCACAGTGATGTGTCCAAAGCCTCAAGCTAGAAAGAATTTGGACCTTATTCTAATTAACAATGACCTTATGTTTAAAAATGGATTAAAGATAATGCACGACCACACTCAGTAAGAGATTCTGTTCATGGCAACTCAGAATAAAAGTTGGGGTGATATAGAATACATTTTTCTTTAGCTGGTTTAATAACATTGTACGTACAGCTTTCACAACTTAATTGGGAGATCTGGAGTAGCACAAGGACATTTTAATTTCCAGCGGTTTGACTGAACAGGATTAGGTTTTTTTTCTTGTTTGGTTGGGTTTTTTTGTTTTGTTTTTTTTGTTTGGTTGGTTTGGTTTGCTTTGGGGTTTCTTGTGTGTTTTGTTTTCGTTTGTTGTTTTTTTTTCTTTAAATAATCCATTTTATTCTATATCTACTGCCCTGTGGACTTTTAATTTTTTTAAAACCTTTTGCTGTAGCTTCATCTTAACACTGATTTTTGGAAGTCATAATTTCGACTTTCAAACCCCAGCAGACATAATTGTCTGTTAAACTGTTGTATTTTCCCAGGCATCTTATGTAGTTTGGTTTTTAAAAGTTTTTTTAGCCTTATGTGTTTGGGTTTGGTTTTTTTTTGCTTGTGAGGGCAGTGGAATATCTATTTTCTTCCAGGGACAGCAAGGGAGAGGAAGGGGAAGGGCAAGGGGAAGTTTTCAGAGTAAAATATCCCACTAATATCTGTGCTTGGCATTTCATTTCCCAAAGACTATAAAATCTTTGGAAGCTCTTACCATTCCTTTCATAAAAACTAATAGATCTACCTCTGTGTATTGTATTTTGCAATTAAATGACATCTTAACTCAAAGATAAATATCCTGAATATAATTTTGAGGAACGTATGTTGGCCATTATATGCATCCTTCCTATGTAAACTTTTTTCCTATTTAAAAGAATAGGCATTAGCAGTCCATTTATTGAAGATTTTATTTTCTCCCCTTTAATGTATAGAACTTTTTCCTCAATTACATAATGAAATACTGTGTTTGAAATTAGCTTCTGAAATGAACTTCTGCTCTTATTGACTGGAACATACAGATATTCTAGTATTTGAAACAAAGTTCAATAAAATATTTTTTATTTATATTTAGTTTTCTCTATTCCTTAATACATAAATGCATCACTGAAATATTTTTTTCTCCAGCCACCCTAAAAATATAGAAAATTAAGATTCTTATAATTTCAAAGGAAGATGAGTTGCTGTAAGATTTATCAAGTATGTTTCTGAGATCCAACTCCCAGGGAGATTCTGATGTTGTTAGTATATTGTAGACACATGGGAGAGCTACCAACCAAATAGAGCAAGTTGAAGGAAACTCAGTGTCAGAGACGAGAAAGTGTTCTTTCAACTGCCTCCCTCGTCTGAAAGTCTTTAATCTCCTTCAATTTCTTATAGCCTGTGCAGAGTAGGAACTTTATAGGCACATATCTCCTCTGTATCTACCTAGATCTGCTCCATAAATGCACTTCTATGTCTGATGGAGAAGCAGAATGTTTTCCAGACACTTTATACTCCTTCTACTGTTAGAAATTCTCAGAATATATTTCAAACACAGATAGTGATGCATAATGTGTGGTAGCACCTTTTATATAACATGGTGAAGCTTAGCAGGAATGAGAGTGTCAGAGGGTGAGTAGAGGAGGGAACAAAAGCTGACTGGGATGTAGGCTGGGTGTGGAAGATTTCTGCTCCTTCTCTTGAAGTGCTCCCATTGTTCAAATGCAGTTACCTAAAGAAAGAGTATGAAAGAAACATGAATCTGTAACACAGTAAGTAAAGAATGCAGCTATAATAAGGGATCTTTAGTGCTTCCCGATGCAAGGATTAACTTGCATATTACATTAAAAAAGTCACAGGAGAAAATAAAACAAATTAATAACATTTTCTGACCTATTTAAAAGAAAAGTTCTCTGAAAAATTTGCCAAGGCTATATTTGTAGACTGGTGGTAGCAAATAAACAAAGAGCTTTTCCCAAAACCCAGAGCATGATACCTGAGTCCCATACAAGAAAGGATGAGAAAGGATCGCAGAGATGCCCACTGCACAGTGTTTCCCACAGGCTGGCTCAGACTGAGCTGCAGCATGCCAGTTGGCTTGGATCTGCTTGGCTTTTAATATTCTAGTAACAGGTCCTAAAATTCTCCTGTGCAAATAAGACATAATGGCGGCTAATGCGTAGGTAGCAAAATCTTCTGTTAGACTGTCATCTTATTTTTATTTTATACCTAATATTTCCTAGAGCAGGCTGCATATCAAAAAAGTTATATCTACAGGCAGAAGGATTGCTTCCTTAATTTCCCTTTGTGGGAGGATATTCAAAAATGTGGAGATCAGAGGATTAAAAAAAATATAAAAAATTATAAATGAATAGTGGAATTGGACCATAATTCTGCAGTCAGATTTTCATGGCTACATAGATCCCTCTCTACAGACTTTGCTATACAAACAGCAAAGTAAAGAACTGTAAAAGGTGTCAACATATTTTTTAAAGAAATAAAGTTTCTCCTTAGACAAAGTGATCTTAATGCCATTGAAAATGGCCACTAGAAATATTGAACAAAAATAATAAATGAGTATAGTTATATAAAGCCTGAAATGTTGCCCATTTCTTTAAAAAACTGAAGTCAGTCATACTGTCCATGGGCACAGGCTTAGTTCCTGTAAGAAGAAATTAGTGATATTTCAACCAGTTTAATTTCAGACTAGTATAGTTAATAATTTACATTTGTTTTGATTCTGACTGTCCTCTGTATCTGGTATCTCAACTACCTCTCAATCTACCATGTAGGAAAAATATCTTCTTTCCCTGAATCTAGGGGCAGGGATTGTCTTGTTCAGACAGGTTTCTGAGCTGCCAAGAAGTGGAAAAGTATAAAGGCTTCAGCATTCCTCCTAAAAAGGCAATTTATTTTAAAAAAAAACCATATTTTTTAATACTAATAAATTCTTGGATAGAGTTTTGAGGACTGAGAGATTAAAAGTGTGGTGTATTGCAAGATAAGATGTGATTCTACATTATTCAGTACCTTTTACTAGCATACAAAACAAAGAGAAGAATGGAATGATCAGTTAACTTTGATCTCAGAAATTCAGTTTCATTTGAGGAGTATTTGCTATAGTACAATTAAATATAATATAATATAAAAAAATTATTGAAATTAACACTGAATGTTGTATCTGCAAGATGCATCCTTGTGTAATAACACTGAAAAAGATCTTGAGATCAGGGATGAAGATGAGTTAACAGTGTAGGACTACAGATAAGAAATAGACTGTAGCTACTGAGAGTAATTGCCAGTAACCAGGGCAATAAATGGCACTAGGGAAGGTGTATTGCTTGGTATGCAGCATCACTGGTATTATTGCAGAAGTACTGCATTCAGTTCTGGTGATGATGTAAAAGCTGTTGATGGAGATGAATTACTGAAGGATTAAAGTAACGGTTAAATTCAGATTTGTCTCTTACGTTACGAATTTAAAATAATTCTCTAGTTTAACAAGTAGAAAGTGAAGGGTGGTTCATTCTAATGCTTCTAATGAATTTGATCCAAATGATTTCTGCAATAAACAGCTCTATAACATAGCAGAAGTAAAAATTGCCTGGAAACTGAAACTAGGTAAAAGATTAGTCTAGATGAAGACACTATACTTTCATATGAAACCTCTGAGAAAATGTGTTCAGTGATACGGGAGTTACCCTGTGACTTTAAATTCAAGCCATCACATTTTTCTCGGACATATACAATAACCCTAAATGAAATGAAGGCTTGAATTCCTGAATTATTGCATGACTTCTTTACAGTCTGTGTTATGAAAAGACCAGATGATTGTAAGAGTGACTTCTGGCCTTTAAATCTAAACTTCTGTGAAGAGGCAACCGGAAGAAAAGCTCACAGATTTTGGAACTGATACTGGAATCTAAACCCCATGAACAAAAGTGAATGTAATATTGGTATGCTGAAGAAGACAGGCATACCATTCTATTTGCCTAAGCTTTTTAATTTTAGTTGAAGTATATACAAAGAACAACTGATCTTTGCTGATCATCAGAGCGTAGCAGTATGTAATATTGTTATCTAATTATACCAGCTTCTAAATCTGCCTTTATTACTTCTGTTCATTACACAAAAATATTGGATTCATGTTTGTAAGAAAATGCCATAACAAAAAATACCAGATGTCAGATTTTTTTTTTAATTTAAATTACATAATTTCATGTTGAAAATGTCACAGGAAGGTGAGTTGGGGTATTTGAAGGTGTAGCTGTCTGGTCAAACTTGCACTTTTCAGATGGTTTTGCTTCTGTGTCTAGCCACGGTTTGTATTGGAACAATAACTAAATGTTTTGCTATGTTGCTCATGATCCATCCAAGATTAATTTAGATGCCATGAATTGATACCACAAGTTCTGTAGTGTTTTTTTCCCTAATTTATATATATGACTAAGATACATAAATACTTAAAGCGCCAAGTGAGCCTTATGAAGATGAGCTGTTGCTCCTTCAGTGGTATCCTAAGTACTAATGAAAACTAGAAAAAAGAATCCCATTTTATGTTAATTAAAAAATCACCTTGACAACTGAAGAAATCCCTTTATAGAGTTAGAATTCATTTACATGTAATTAATCAAAATGTTATTTGAGAAGACAAATTCATTTCAAGGAAACATACAAGTATTATTTTCTCTTTTAAAAATATGTTTGAAGAATTGTATGAAATGCAAATTTTTTTCTAGTGACGCAGGTTTCCAAAATTTCTTTGCTGTAAGCAAATGAAAAAAACAGTGGGATGTCTTTGCCAATGACATTCTAAAAATCTTACTACCAATAGTAGTAAGTACCTATTTCCTCTTTTGTGCAATACTTTTATCATATTTAAAGACAGAACCAAGTACATAGGACCATCCTAAAGATCATCTTGTTTGGATGAGCATATTTTTAAAAATAATTAAAACTTCTATTTATTTCCTACAACAGAATTATGTACTGTGCCACTTGCTCACTTTCCACAAGCTCACAATCCGCAAGATTGAAAATCTATGAAAAATCACATGTGAGTGAACCCACTAACATTTAATGTGCAAGAATACTCATCAGTCATTTTTCTATCCCTTCTTTTTTCTAGTTTTACTCACCAATTAGGAGCTTCATGAGTATTATTATACACAGGATTACCTGTTTCAGTGGCTGAGCCCCTTAGAGTTAGTACTGCTATATGAAAGCTGTGCAATGCAAACCCTTTTGTACTTTTGCAGCTTTGCATGTTCATGGTAATGTTTGCCTATCCCAGCTTAATTATTTGTGTGATAATCCAAGAAATTTTCATAAAGCCTAATTAATTTTATGGTTGGATATAGTTAGTCTTTTGTTGTTCCGTAGATGCAGTGCACATATCCCTTTAGAAGCAAGGCAGACTTCAGTGTCAGAAACAGTTTGCAATTCTAAATCATAAAGGTGTAATATAAACAAATAAGATGAGTCAAGAAAGTGGAACTAAAGCTTATTGGAGAGAATATAATTTCCCATTCTCTTTAATGTGTCAAAAGCTTTAGCATGTCAGAAGAAAGAGCTACAAAGCAGTCATCAATTGAGTGTTCATGGAAGAATATAAGTGGTTTTATATTCTTTTAGATCAAGCTTTTGCAATACTTCACATTGTTTTCCAACAGTCCTATGATTCACAGCCAGGTACTACGTAAGCTGGGGGAATTGTCTTTGCATTAGGTCGCTTGATGGATTTTTATTTCCATCCATAGGGTTCTTTTTGGTCCTTTGCATATGTCATTCATAGCTTTCCAATGATAGAAAGGTGAAATTAGAAAGATGGGTTCTAAAGAGGATAATGAACAGTGATTAGTGCAAATGAGAGGGATCTCCTTCAAGTGTAGGAAGCAGAATTTAGAAAAAATATTTTAAAAGTTTTCCCTTGTTTTTCTACACAATGTTAGTGAGCTTTCAAAATAAACTAAACATATAAATATGAAAATTGAATATAATTGTCTATCATACCTTTACTGAAAAGTGGCTATTCCAGCAACTCATGTCATCAATACAAAAAGATTGGCAGGAACTCAGCTGGATTACATCATCGAGCTGCAACCAAATGTATTTGCAGTTACCAGAGGGTAAATTCCTGTATTTATCTATGACACAAGAGTTGATGCCTTTAAATGAAAACATGAAGTGTAGTTTTACTAACCAAGCATGGCCAAGTCTGGCATTGTATTTCACACCTGAAATATGATGTTCCCCACATCACTGTCCTGATGCTTCTTTCTGCATCTGACAGGTGTTTCAGCACAGCAGAGGAGCAGCCTTACCAGCTGAGCGCAGAGGTCTGTCTAGCCCAGACTTTGTCTCTGACAGTTGCCAGTAATGGATGATTACAAGTGTGGGACAAACAGTGATCAGTCACTACCTTGTTTAGGCTTTAGCCCACCACTGAAAATAGAAGTACTGCAGACTAACGTGCTGCATTTTGACATATTTTAAAAGCTAGCGCCTTAAGGACTCCAGGTATCGCTTCAGCTGTTTTCTTGAGCAGTAGGAATGCTGACAGCAGCTGTACACTGAAATCTGATCTAGCTATTGGACATTCCCCCCTATTTAGTGATATGTTAGCTGCTGGTATTTAGGGACTCCTCATTTCTATGTGTTTTTCATTCGATCTGCTTTTATAAGTGGGCTAGCCTGTACACTGAGTAATTTTCCCCCCACAGCTTCTAGTGATAAACACCAGCTGTCAACAGTGAATGCAGTGACATGAGAAGCATGCAATGATTTTCAAGAACAAGGTCAAATGACAGGTAGTTAAATAATGTAGAAAGGATAATCTTCTGAACAAGCAAAAAACTGAGATTGGTGCAATGTTTTTCACAAAATTTGCAATCAGCAGATGGCAATGGAGAGGTCAAGCTCCCAGACAGAATATATCATGTAGCTGAATAAATAATTTGTGTATAAATGATACTCTATGAAAACTAATTTTTGTTATTGAGATACCTACCTGACCTTGTGATGTTACTGTTAGCACTCTTCAATTGTGTTCTCAGTTGCATTTTAAGGTACTAGTTGAAATCATATGTTGCTGCTAGAGTCAAAAGTTATAGTGTTGTAAATGTGTTTAAAGTTATATTGTTTTACAGGTGTTTAAGGCTTTGTTTTTGGTGTTACTGTGTGTACCTAAAAGTGTCTTATGATGGGAACATAACAGAAATCATATTCTTGAGAATTTAAGCAAATCTTAGGTGCTTCTGGGATTTTATCTGGTTGGTCTATTATCTTTCCTTGCATATTGCTTTTTCATTTATGTTTGGCTTCCTGTGTTTCATAGTGTCTCTTTAGAGGTGTTCCTTTACATTGTCCAAAAGCCTGCATTTATCTGGCTCATAAGATTAGCAAAGTGTTTTATACAACTTTAGAGCTTAATTCAATTTTCTCTTAAGCATGAGGTTCTTTAAATTTCTTTAGATTTCATTAAATTAAGAGCATCACACTTATTATGCAAAAGTTTAAATGAACTCCATAAATATCTTTTCACAACCCTTCTAGAGCAAAAACAAATTAATATTTTTCTAAAGTGAGCCTCTAATGTAAATTGAAAAAAAATGCAGCAAAGCAATAGTCTAAAATCAGTATGTAACCATAGAACCCACAGTGAGCTGTCACACACATAATAATATAACACCAGTGGAAGATTTTTTAATGGAAATGTCAAATACAATTGTATTAATAGGAAGTTAGCTTCCTATGACGATATAAGTACTATTTCATTGTCAATTGGGAGCTTAAAAGATTCCTTTCCTTCTACATATTATATTTTAATAAAGGAAATTTAAATATCAATCAAAATCTATGATGAAATCATGTTAAAGGTTTTGAGGAGCTAGGCAATATAGGAGAATTCACAGATAAGGCTGCCACAATATCCAGAGATTAAAAACAGTGAAACAACCCCCAAGAATTGCCTGCCTTCCATGAATTGTCAGTTGATGATGAGAGATGAGGTGATAGTAAAGTGAAATATTTCTTCCCAGTGAGCTGAAGGTGTGATATTAACTTTTGAAGGTGCAAATATAACTTGATTAGACTGAATTTATTCTGAATTTGCTTTCTACATTTAAAGAGACAATCTCTCTTTGAGTTAATGGAATACTAGTAAGCAGAACCTCTTACATTATATTGTTTTTAAGACTCAGGAGATTCTCCAAATGTAAAGAGGGATTTAGGTATTAGTACAACTACACTGATTTCAAAGATCACAATAATTTCTTGGACCATCATGATAGAGAAGACAGTTTTGAAGACAGACTTTACAGCTACCCTACTTACTGTTCTGATAATAATTCTATGACCTTGGTTTTGAAAAGGAAGTTAATGCAGAATATGAAAAATACCACTGTTAGTAGCTACAACTTGTTCAAACGCAATTCATGATTATTTTCCTTTTTATAACATTCAAATGAGAAGAGCAAGATTCATGTCACTGAAATGACAAGGATGAATTATATCATAATATTATATACACTAAGAGAAGCATAGAGGTTGTCATCAGGTTCTAATATTACTGTTTCTGGCATTTGAAGATGGCCTCCAGTAGTTTATGATATTTTTATGAGCATTGCTAGCTGGAAGCAGAGAAATTTTATAATATATATCTCTGTCTCTGTCTTCGTTGAAAAGATTTTGGGCTCTGAAAGGGTTTTTTACTTTTTAATCCATACTTTTATTGTCATTGAAGTTGTTGCACAACACTTTCAGGCTGAAATTTCAAGTAACCTAGCAGTATAATAAAAATTTGGTACTGGACATACCATGGCTACCATCAACACTTTTGAAGGATCTACTTATTAGCAGAAGTTGGAAATTATTGAAAATATTGAAAATCATAGCTGTTGTAGTGAGAAGGGAGTCTGTCTACAAGCAAGGGGGTTTTCTTTTCATATTTTACCTTTTACAACACAAAGTTGTGAGGTGACACAACTTGTGTGTCACTGGCAAACCTGAGCTGGTAAAAAGCAACTGAGAGGTGAACAAAGGGCTTCAAGTTGTATATTCTGTAGCTTGATTTTCTGAATAAAAGGTAGTTTTTAACAACTGTATTTCCTCCACTGTCACATTAAATATGTGCAGATCACATTTTAAACTCTAATAGATATAAGAAATCTTTTTTTCTTTTTTTCCTGAATCTTGTGTCTGAATTTTGCAATGATTATTGAGACAAAAAACTTGTTCAGGATGCAGGTGTAGCCACATTAGAATTAAGATTCACAGTTAATTTAACTGCTCTATATTTTCCCCCCATTTACACATTTTGATGAACCTGATGCTCCTGAGACCTTAAGTGATAGTTGTAAAGGATGAAGTCTTACATTTAACTACAAAATAGTTTTAATACAGAAGCAAGGAAACATGGAACATGCAACAGTTGAAATTATTTTCATTATTATCATTGTGGTACCTGCTAAGAGCAGTGAGACAGAGTTGTAAGAAGGAACATTTAACCCAACAGCATATTGTGCTTAGTGTGGCTGTGTATAAGTAGAGCCTGATGCAATCCATGCTTTCAGGAGTTGTTACCTTTTGTAAATCTTTCTTGTATAAAAAAGTGACTAGGGTCATCAGTTTTGCAGAGTTTTATATGAGGAACGTTTTAGCATCAGATTGCCATAGAGATTTTATCAAGTAAGTCAGTGGGAAAAGATGAAGAAAAGGTCTGAGATGTCAGGGAATTCTTTCAATCCACTGCCTTAAAAATAAACACTAAATACTCTTAAAGCCTTTCTGTTGCTCCAAAGCAGATTTTCTAGTGCTGCCAATAGTGTAAAATTATTCTAGAGGTCTCTATTGACTGAATAGGTAGCCTACATGATCCGTTTTGGGTGACTACCACCAGTTATAGGAAAAATATAACTAGCAAAGCTTAATCCAAATCTGTGATGTTAATCAATGTGCACCAATACATTCTTTCAAAACTTTAATCTCACATAGAAATGAAGTTTTGAAAGGAGTGATTCATGTCCATAATGAAACATATCCATATATGATACCCTTACTTAAGATACTATTAGAATATTTTACAGCTCTGTTTCTAAGGGTAATTTAATGATAGAGATTTATCTCCTAACATATGATAATGTTCATATTTGACTTTCACTGAAATTCTTTTGGGGTATTTTTTTCTCAGGATTTTTTTTCCTTTTATAGAGCTACACACATTAACATAATGGTTCATTATCATGCTGTATACTGAAGAAGTAGACTTCAACTATGATTTAAGCATTCCAAGATTTTACATCTTGCAAAAGAAAAAGATGAGAGCAGGAGAAATATTTTGCTATTCCATGATGGGTTTAATAGCTGTGTGAGTTCCTGAGTGTTTGAAGAATACAAAAATGTAAGGTCCAATCTGCTATACACAAGACAGATCTACAAAGGGATAGGTATCAGGTATCAGTTCAGAATTACAAGATGACAAATAGCTATGAAATCAGGCTGATGAACAAGGCTAAGAATAACCAAAATAAAAATAGCAGTTTCACATGAAAAATGTCACATGAGTGAGGAGTAGGTAGGCATTTCTAGATGTGCTTACTGAAAAAATATGTTGGAAAATGAAAATTAAAAGGCAAATACCCTTATGGCTTTTGTTTCATGTTATTACCATGTATTCAAATGGAAGTGAATATAAATTACCTTGAAAACAACTGAAAAGCACCACCAATAACAACAAAAACAAGGAAGAGGAAAAAAACCAAAAAATAAATAAAAAAACCAACCAAACAAGAAACCCCCCACCAAAACCAAAACCCAAAACCCATAAAAATAACATAACCCAGAATCAAGCAGTTTGCAAACAAAATCACAACACCGTTTTGTAGTCCTGTAATGCAGCAAAGGTGAATGAACCTGATTATATCATACTGAAGTTTCAGAGGAATGCTCAGTTCAGACTATAACACAGTTAAATGAATACTGGGTATTATCAGGACAAGACATTCTTTTACCATTTGCAGAATATGGCTCATATATTGTTGGTTTATGCTGATTTACAGGATAGGGAGTTTAGCCTTGTCACACTGGCAATTCATCTGTCAGAAATGTTTGCATTATGTGGTGGAAGGGATGTGGTTAAGGCTGCATGGAAATTCAGTGTTTGGGATCACACTTTTTCTATTTCCCAGAGTGGAAAAACTGTACAGTCAAGCTACAGTTTCCATCTTTATTTTCTTCTGTGGTAAAAGCCTGACTAAGATGTGGCTAGGATTTTACTTTATTTTTTTTAATCTGAGACTACTGTCTGAAGTGTAGGAGATAGCATGGGAGGAGAAGTATATAATTTGTGCTGGCATGATTCAGTATTTCAAGGTAGTTTATAAGGAGACATGAAAGGGTGCAGAGGAAGCCTCAACTTATTACATACACAAAACTCTGTCTTCACATTTCTTCATCTGAAGAAAAAAGTTCATCTGCTTATCTACCTTTAGCACCAATTAATGGTTAAACATGCTAAAATTTTAACACATGCATGAGCTCACCTCTGACTGAATACATTCTATTTGGCAAGCTGCCTTCACATCCTTTGCAGTCACATTTTTTCTATGCCTTAAGTGTTTCTAGTTCTGCATGGAGAACAGTTACGTACAAAAATATCCATGTAAAATGGATAGTGCTCTCTTCTATTTTTATTCCTTTAAAACATGCTCAATAAAAATATGCAAAAAATAGAAGTAAAAAGGCACAAGGAGAATAGAAAGCAAGTTAAAAATACTTGATCAGCGAAGAAGATATTGAGTCAGAAAAGTGGAAGCTATACTTCTTGTCATCCATCACTGTGAATCTTTAGAGAATACTTAGATCCCATTATGATGGACATTAGTGTAAGAATACAAATATAATTGCTATTAAAATGCATCATTGTGGGCAGGACTCCATTTCACTTATGTAAGGAACTGTGAAATAACTTATTAACAATTTCTAGGGTGACAAGGAGATAAGAGAAAAGAGAAAACTCCTTTTCTGTCAGCAGTGTAGTTGTTCTCGGGAACTGGGCAAAGACACACATTTTGTTCGTATTGTAATTTACAAGTATGTGATTACTTAGTCATTATATTGCAATTGTTGGTGATAGTCAACTAATTAAATAGTGTTAGTGTCTCTGAAAATCAGAGCATGCAAGACCATACTAGTTAGACAGCTTGAAGAAGCTGTTAGGGCACAAATCAAGAATGTGATACAGGTAAAATGAAAGCATACAGTCATATACTGTGGATCCAAAACAAACTAATTACCATTGCATATGTACCTTTATCTTATTTTCTATATGTTCACATGGACTGCATGCAGCTGGTGAAAGCTATATGGTGTACTTGTTGGTTTGAAAGAATAGGGTTAGTCTGAAACCGAGTCAGTGCACCTGGTGCATTTATACTTCCCAAAGCAGCACTTACAGGAAAAACTGCAAACTTTATCTAGGCCACTGTCAGGAAGTGATGAATGAGGTCCATCGTGGTGTAGCCCCAATTCTTTTCCCATGGGTTCAGTTGGCTCCCTTGGTAACATTTGCTAGCTGGTTTCAGAATATGCAAGGTTTCCTACCAAATATCTGTGGACTAATAGCTTTTACAGGCGATCTGAAATGTTTTCTTGTCAATCAGGAGGGAACACTGAATGAAATTGTGTACTGTTTTGAACAAGCCATATAGTACTATATGTCATGAATAAAGGCAGAAAGTATTGTTTGTTAATGTATGAACATGTACAAATTCACTCATCTATCAAGTTCTAAAAGCTAGCATCTGCACTACAGAAAATTGGAAATTTGACATTTGAATCATTTTTAAGCAGTCTGCTAGCTGCCTCTCATGACTTTTGGAAATACAGACTTTGCGCTGGAATCAATGGAGACATGACAAAAATTGCAGAGTACATGATAGAAAAAATTCCCAGTAACATTACCTAATGTGTATTTTCTATCAGCTCTGAAAAGTAGCAATTAACTATATGATTTTTATTTGATTTATGAGTTCACTTTTGATACGAAGAGGCTGTATTTGTGCAGTAGCAAAAACGAACTAAAGACTAAAAGAAATGAAGGTTTAGTTTGCATTTTTCCAGTAGTCAGATAAGAGTTTAAAAGAGCTTAAGAGTACAAAAGATTATAGATCCTTAGGACCTTACTTATAATGGTCCTGTGTTGTGTTGATTTCAGGTCAGTGTAATTCTGTCAGTGACATGGGTGTTTATCTTCAGAACAGAAGGAGATAAAATACTCTCTTTTCTGAGAAGTCCTATGCTGGAATAATGTATTTCATGTTCATAAAACTTGGTTCCACATAATATCTCTAAAAAGCATCACTAGTGTGTATAAATGTAAGGAAAATATGTGACTTATTTGTATATAGCAAACACATCTAAATTCTTGTGATACTCAGCTTTGTATTTACCAATGAATAGCAGTGCTCCCTAACTGTGCTCTACTGCTAGGAATGTTTTTTTATCATTGCCAAAGCCATAGCTTTACAAAAAGAAAACAAATCAGGTGATAAAAAATTAATGCATTCATTATAGTGGCCCTTTTTCTCCCTACTGAAGAAATCCAGCACCTGTTAATAGTTCTTAGACAAAGACGGAGAGAAAATGTAATTTCACTGCACTATCCATTAGCAGGAGTTTTTAAATTGTCAGCAGAAAGATGACAGTATCCTTTGATTTCCTCCATGGCTATGAAGGAAACATGAGAAGTTTACAGTGAAATCAATATTGCAGATTACATGGTGATAATACAGTCTTTTAAAAGGATCTTCACTCCTTATCATCTTCACTCCAAATAAGAAAAACAAAAGAAACTCGCCCAACAATTCACCCAAAAACGCATTAAAAAAAAAAAAAGTCAAAATGATAAGAAAACAAGGACTGAATTTTAACAGGCTGAAGTAGGGCAAAAGTAAGTTGCTGTGAAGTTATTTCAAAAGGCACGTGGCTTTTTAGTTCCCATACCCTGTTTGGTAAGGTTTTTGACTTTTAGAAAAGAATGAAAAAATAAGAAAGAGAAGAAGGAAGCTAGAAATTACTGACTGGAGGTCTGGGCTAAGTACTGTGCTTCTGAAGCCCTTCTGCTCATTAGTGACATGCAGTCTCTCATACTCTGATAGTCTCATGTTCTGTAATGCATAAGGCCAAGTGTGATCATGCCGCTATCAGTATCAGCAGATTTAGATGTTAAGTGAAAGAAATACACCGAAATCTTACTTTCCGTGGCATAATAGCAAGAGGTAGCAGCGTCTTTTAGTGATGCTGAAAACCACAACTTCCCACTAAATTTTAGTAGATTCTGCTCAGTTAATAAGAGCATATTCCAAATTATTGACAACTCCTTTTTCCCAGCTTGCCTTCTGTTGGTATTATTTTCTTCTTTGAAAATGTAATCACACGCCCTATTCTTTCTTTACAGGAATTTTTTATGTTTTGGCAATGTGAAGACCATTTTTCTCATTTCCTCTCCAAATGGCATAGGGCTTTGCTTCATCATCCAGACTCTTCAAAATATTATAATTGGGAAATGTTTGACTTAGTTTTCAGCCTCCTCACTTTGTACTCAGTTCTGCAGACATTTAGAATATGTCAGAATGTAAATATTGACAGCAAATAAATTCAGTTTTTATTACATAAAAAAATAAAGTTTATGTTCTCAGTTTGTGTGCTGTTTCACCTAAAAGCATGCCCACACATTTGTGCTGTTTGTACAGGAGTATACATATATGCAGTGTATATTCAGACAGAAATAAAAGAACTAAAAGACCTTGTTCAATCAAATTATTGATGAAGATTAATGAAAAACCCGATGTTCATGTTGATTTGTATTATAAAAGATCTTAAAATTACTTGTTCTGACATCTAGAAAGATTTTTTTGGTTCTATTTTTTAATTGCAGATATGGCCTCATAATTTTGAAATCACATTTTTTCTTCTATTTTAACTTTCCCTTTTGAATGGATCTCTTTTTTTCTTCCTGTACTCAGCCCTTTTGTACCAATAGTCCCTTGAGTCAGAAAGAAACAACATGACCTTGAACACAGATCAAAGCAGATGTAGTAAATTTGCATAGTATCATGCAGTTTTACTTGAAAATATATCACCTAGTGGAAAATGGGGACATACATATGCCCAGACAACATGAAATGAAGGATAGCTTTGGCCAGAGGTCTTTGACATATTAAACTGTTCTTTATGAAAAATTACAAACTTCTGCAACTTTTTTTCCCTCAGAAACTCTGAAATAAAAGTCAATAGGTTGGTGGACTGAAAATGTGGTGCCAAGTGGGACTTAATTCACACCAGGAGGAACCACAGGGTTTTTCCACATCTCTCTGTTGTTTGACCTCATGAATTTAAAAATCACGGGCAGTCTCTTTTAAAAAATCAAATCAATCCCTTCCTTTTTCTAGTTCCTGCTCCTTTACCCTTAGTGCAACATACACGTACCAGTATCCAAAACGGTTTTTTTAAATTTGCTTTCGTGTTCTCTTTAATTAGATGCAACTGTGAGCTTATATTTTTTTCATGCAGAGGAAGAACAGCATCAGCTGACTGACATCATGACATGCTGGTGTGTGCTAGCTGGGTGATAACAGTCCTTGTGAAACAAGTTGGGAAATACTCTACATATTTTCTGTGTTAACCCTACTACACCACATGCCTTATATATGGAAGTCAATAGCTGGAATCTTTCTGGTGGCAGAGAAATAGAAAGACAGCAAGCCTCTTGTGGCTACACATGCTATCCCAGAAGTACCTCTAAAATCCACTTGTGTTTTGAAGGTTCAGATTGGCTGAGCTGGATGAAGTGATTTCCCAGTTGGCCTTGCTGCCCTTTGTCAAATGTTTGGAGAGAAGAAGAAAATCTCAAGATTTGTGTTGGGAGATCTTACAGGTGGATGAACAGGATTAGATGCAGTTGAATCACATGAAGAATGCTAGTTTTGACACAGTGCAGTTGTGTATTACATCAGTGCGATGTCTCAGTCAGTCAAAAGCATAGTTGACAGAAGATAACAGAATCAAACCTCTACACCAGGGGTTTTTTTATGTGTATTGACTATAAAGATAAGAAAACAGGAATAGGTGATATTCAGTAGCTGAATTGTGTACATGCAAAACTATAGTTAAGCCCTGACCTTCAATTTGTGTAACTTTCTTTTCTCCCCATTGTGAACTGCTTAGAGCCTATCATTTTGCAAAAGTGTGGAAAATGCTCTTTACACTTCAGGTCTTAAGAAGTGAAAAGCTGATATGTTAATGCTATAGGTCGTTATGGATGACTGCCAAGATTTGTGACAGCGAGTACCATTTAGAGATGTCTCTCTTCTGTCTTTGCTATTTCTTTTACTCCTGAAATACTAGGCAACCAAGCCTAGTAGACAGTTCAAACTTTTGGCCAACTGAGTTGTATTTGTCTAGTGAGGAAATTGAGCTCTAGCAGGGTATTCGTGCAGGATGCAAGGAAAATAAAATTAATGTTCCTCTTGAAATAGAGTGGTACAGATGTTTCTACGTTATAGCTACTTTCAAACACCAAATGCCAGACTCCTTTGAAACCAACAATGCTTGTTGTTGAAATTGTACATCAAGCAAATTGTATACTGAAATATGACAAGAGTCATTATCATACCTGAAGAAATCATCTCACATTTCAACATATTTGACTATGATAGGATGTTTTCCTGGGCAGTTTCTGAAGTAGCTTAACTTGATACAGGTATGCTCGGGTTTTTTAAAGCATCTTCCATACTCTGCGTATTTATAACATTTGAAAACACCTATGGGGACTAGAGAAATACATTTTAAATTTTATGTAGATTAACATTGAAAGGCTATTTGAAATAGAGAATAAGTTGGTGCTAATCAGGTATGGTCCATATATCTTGCATATGTTGCTTTTAAACATGTAAGCCTACCTCATTTTTAGTCTGGTGCTTTAAAATGGTTAATTCCGGTGACCATATGGTATTGTCTCTATTTCTCAAGGATCTGGCCCAATGCCCATTAAAGGTTAGAATCAGGTACTAACAGAAAATTGGTTGTCTCTCCCAGGACTCAATTTCTGTGAATAGCATCCGAAAAAAGGAACCTGAGTTTATGTTCATTGTTTTGAAGGGAAAAAAAGTGCTTGTAAATTAAACAAAAGGAGGGAGAAAAGTAAGATTTAATTTGTGTCTTATCTGAATTCTCTTACAGAAATGATTTAGAGATTCCCACTAATGAAAAGATTTGATAACTTCATAGATATATTGGAAATTGCTGTTACTTAGTAGTTTGGTGAACTTTTCATGTTATTTAGTGCCTAGGTTCTTTTTCTGATTATATGTACCCAGTCTTCACACAAGTGTTACTCTTTACATAACTATTTTTCTAGTTTATTTGTCTGCCAGCTGTTATTTTTATTATGGTCACAGACCTCCAAGGAGCTGAACTTTTATGGTAAACTAAGCTGTCAGAGAGGCAGTATACTTTTTTTTTTTTTTTTAATCTGTGTAATGGAACTTTACGCCTAGCATAAAGATTCTCCACACTTAACTAAAGAAACCTTTAGAACAGATTATGCTGGCCAGGGAGTTGTGGCCTTTTTTGACTTAAAAGAAGAGTGGTCATTTAGACAAAAAATATGTTCATCCTTAGGAAAGGTGTGAAGACAGAGCTGATACATTTCTTGTTGCACGGAATGAATGTATGAAAAATTCTGAACTTTATTGCTACTAGTAATGGAGAGTAGGAGGAGGAAGAGCAATTTCAGCATCTTTATTCATTGATTTCCAACAGTGAATCATACATTCCCTCACGAGCTGTTCAGAAACTTAAGTAATCCTGCACTGATGTGTTCTTAAAACTTTAAAATGAAAATCCAATGAGCAGTTGATCAACTTTCAATCAAAGTCACACTGAGACCCTTCTTCATCAGGGTTATTGATATAAAAACATGTCTCAGACCCAGAGCATGATGAGTAGTACACTGGTTCCCTAGTGAGAAATTATAGGGATGGGCCGTCCTTTGTCCACCCTGGCCTGTGGAAAAGCTAGGCTGGACCTTATGGACAGGCCAATACTGCTGAATCAAAGAGGAACACTTCTTGTCCCTGAGAACAAGTGACATGAACTGCCTCACAGCTATAAGAGGACATGGTCTTAAGCCCCTGCCAGGAGAGATTTAGGTTGGATATTAGGAAGAAATACTTTACAGAGAGGGTAGTCAGGCATTGGAATGGACTGCCCAGGGAAGTGGTGGGTTCTCTGTCCCTGGAGGTTTTTAAGATGAGACTGGATGAGGCACTTAGTGCCGTGGTCTAGTAACCATGGTAGTAGTGGATTGTACTTGATGATCTCTGAGGTACTTTCCTACCCGGCTGATTCTATGATTCTATGATTCTATACTGCCTATGACTTCACTACCTCCCATGCCACTGGTTTCTTGCAAAAACTGTTTGGAACAGTTCAAAATGGAATCAGAAAGATATCAACAAGGCAATCTGGTGTCTGATGACATGACTTGCTTGAGTGTTTTTTTATACCCTTAAGCCTAGCCTCAGAGGGACATTAGTGTTTACATCAGCAGCCACACATAGCTCATCTTTTCACATCTACCCAGAACCTCTTCTTCCTCCAAGGCAGTCTCTTTGCCAGTCATATCACTTCACAGTGCACATCCCTTCCTAAAGTACTTGGACACATTTCAACAGGAGAAGTTTGTTTTTTCCTATCACAACAACTTGACTACATACCAACTGCAACTTCAGTTTGTGAGGCTCCATATTATGTACACATATTCTACCTTGTTCCACCATGTGTGCTTTCATGTGCTGGTGTGCATTTCCATCTCATATGCACATTTTGTGGCTATGATGTCTTAAGGACTGTCTTTATAGAAGCTAGAGTATCAGATTAGAAGAACTACATGGATTTGGTAGTCTTTTAAGCCTTTTTCACCTCTGACTTTGTAGTTACAGGTCCTGGTAGATAGTGTTTGTTTTCAGTACACCATCTGTATAGCAGAGGCTATCCATTCTGCAGTTGCTGAACAATTTGGAAATATTAGCTCATCGTTTTCCAAACATGTACTTGGATAAAACATAATAACTTGAAATGAAAATAGGGAAATGACTCAATGAAAAAAAATGACCCAGCGAAGCAGACTGGCTTCACTGTTTTCTGCAGGTACAAGACTGCGTTCTCCTCTGTAGAGAATGGAGACCTCTATGAGCACCCTTATTCATCTTGTAAAAGTTTCTCAATCATCAATGACAGAAATAGTATAATAAAAGGTCAGGGCAGAATCAGCTGTTTCCATCTGAGAGAAATCTTTTTAAGTAGCTCTGTCTGCAAAAGGACCTTCTACATTTTCAATAGCAGCGCTAGCCTCATTTTATTTCCTGCAGCCATAGTCATGTAAAGAAAAATTCCTTTCTCTAGTACATCTCTTCCTTTGCTACAAGAAATGACCTCTTAAGCTTTAAATATTGACATTTCCTTTACTCTTTTGTGTTGCTATCATGTCCTCATCATAGAAGTGCATGTACTGTGCTTGGAACAACACATAGCCTAGGAAATTTTCTTGCAAGTAGCATCACTGTCCCTCTGATCACTCCTCTGTAGCCCAGGACACAAAAGTTATGGTGCAGTTGATTAATCTGCAGGGTTTAGAGCCTCTCTGATGCACAGCTTTGTAGCCCAAAAGCTTCTAGATCTGGCCAACAGAGATCTTTTATGGGAAATCACAGCTGTGCATTCAGAAAACTGGCCATCACTCTTCCTGCCTATGGGGTAGTGGTGACATGGAGAGCACTTTATATAACCCAAGACAACCAAGTTTCAGAGTCTTCATCCAAAGCATCATCAGTTTCATGAGGATTTCCTCAATTTAAGGGTTTGTGGAATGCTATTTGTTTTACGGGTAGTGTAGCCAATTTGTGTTGGCCAGTAAATCAAGAAACTTCCAGTTCTCTCTTATTTCTACCCATATTATTTTGCAGCACTAAGCTCATGTACCAGTGAAATGTCTCGCTTACCAAATCTGAACAAGTACAGTTTCTTGCTTTTTTCCTTGAGAGAACTCAGTGAAAACATACTGAATGTTTTTAGACACACATATTAATGAGTATATGTAGAAATTAATTAAATGGTCTTTCTGAATAGGATACTAGCAGATTAAAACATAATTATGAAATGAAATATAATTTTCAGTGTATAGATCAATTTTTAATTGCTAGACTAATTACAGAAAGACAAGAGACCTTTGAAATCATTTGACTGAACAATTAATCAAATGTGGGGTTTGTATTTTTCCATTCCTCCCCCTGTTCCTTTACAAGTAATACCAGTCTTCCCATAGACATGTCATAAAAGCTTTTTATTTAATCATTTAGAAGTTTAACTTCTTGAATAACACCAATGAACCATTGCATTAATATGCTAATTTATACTTCTAGGGGTCTGAAATTATTGAAGTGTTAAAATATTTATTGCTGTTTTGCTTTCAGCCAGTGTAGGAAGCAAATTCACAGTCCAAATATAAAGATTTGTTTGTGAAAAAATTTAAACTGGAAAGAACTTTTAATAGTGTTATAAAAACAATTCTGATTTGGGTATTTCAGCTGCTTGAATATTTTTTACTGAAATCAGATAGTCTCTATTGGATAAAATTTCCTTCTTTTGGGATATTTTTGCTAATTAAGCCAGCTGAAATGTGAAACAGTATCATTCAGCAGCTCAGACTTTTTCTCTGACTGTGAAAAATAAGACAGAATGTTAAGGAATTACAAGCTCTATCCTTATGAAAGACTTTTCCATCACTCCGTAAGTGAGGGTCTGTGAGGCCCTGCTGCAACTCATGAACATCATAGAGTATCAACGTGAAACATACAGAATAGGCTGTAAATAGATCGCAGAGATAAGTTGAACATAAAATATTTTACAACTATGGGAAAAGTAGCTTCCTTATGAAAATCAGGATTAGATTGAGTTTTGAATTTCTTTTAAAAATCGGATTGTCTTTTGTGATAATATATTTTCAATAATCTGTGACTTAATGGTAAGTTCTCTAAAACAGGAAATAAGTACTTAAAATAGGCACTGCAGGATTCGCTGTCATTAAAAAGTCCAGTTTAAGGTCCCCTGATCTGGTTACATAATACCATCTCTACAGAAGTGTGTGCTTTCTGAGCCTCTTTGAAATGTTACGCTTAATAGACAAGAAACGTGCTGGAGCTCTTTGTGAAAGTGGTTTGTGAGAGGAGGTGTCTTTTTTCAGAGGGAGAACCAGGTGTGGTGATTTTCAAATTACAGAGAGGGAAGCACAAGAGACAGATGTTGACTATGATAAGGAGATGATGATGTATATGTGATTAATATACCACTAAGTATGTTTTGGGGCAGTCGTATGACCTCTTTATTCAGATTAAAAGCATGTGCTCTAAATAACAGTAGGCTTTTAATTTAATCAGTGTTTGTCTTTATACTGCCAGGACTCAAATGGAAATGTCATGGGCATTTAGGCTGATGGGACCTTGCAGCTACTATATCACTCTTGTTATGAACAGTAAATGACTACATATTTGACCTTTCCTGTTATATCCTCTTACACTGTAGATAGGAAAATTATAGGAGCTGTAAATGTTGTCATTATGTGCTTTGCTAGTACAAATCAAATCCTGTTTTGTGAATATCCACTTAATTGATATTCTTGGATACTATCATTTTTTGTGCACATGAAATTATAGCCTGCCCTGCTTTAAGGACACTAAATTTAAACGTATATGAAAAATATATTGTTTAACATAAATGCTGCCTGTCAGTTAAGAGTGAAGCCAGGTATTAGAAGTTTGATATCAAAATACCAGGTTGCTCATAAACCCAGCAGAAATTCCATGCCTTGGAAATTAAATTGCATGCCTAGAAATTAAAGTCTTAAGTTTTATTGAAACACAGCATAAAAAGAAATCCCAGGCATAAGACTTCACCTTATATCAAAATACATGTTATACGTGACAAGATTTTGGGATTTTTTTTATTTTTTCATTCCAAGATCACTCAAAATCTGTTTTGATAAAAAAAGAAAACTGCAGCCTTGTTATATATTCTGTGAGTTGTATCATGATATAAACAAAATACAAGCAAAAAACCTGCTTTATAGGACCTAATATTCTCAGAGATCTCTAGTGCTCTAGTGGAAGTCAGCTATGTGTGCACCTCTATGACAATGCAGCCTGCTTCTGAAAACCTAGGTAACAGCTTCTGCACTCTTACAGTGCATCACTACCTTGCACTGGGTTGAGGTGTCTAAAGCTAAATGCAAGCATTTGAATTCAGTCAAGTCTACATTACATCATAGTTAACTAAAATCTAGCAACAATTCAGTTACCTAAACCCAGGATCCAGTACCACATGATCTGGTCTTTGATACCTACTCTCACACCAGATATCTCTCCACGGCATTTTTATAGATCTTGAACCCATAGCTACTGCTCCTACGTGATGATTCTGGGTATAGGAGAGTTCTCAAATGGCAGTGGAAGCCTGCCTTTATAATCAAGAGGGTGACTCATCTGTGTGATTATCAGAGAAAGGATCCCTAGAAATACTTCTGAAGTCAATTGCAAGAGATGGGTAACATATATGACAAACTTACACAGGTAGCTACATTCTGGACAGATAAAATTTGCTTGTCTTCTCTGCCCTTAACATTTTTTAACAGTAGACAACACACCACTAACCTAATAATTTGTTTTCCAACCGAAATTACAGAAAACATGATCCTTGAAAGAAGAGAGTTCACACCAAGTGAGTTTTTTGTACAATGAATTTTTATGCACCATCAAATTCCTTTGATTAAAAAAAAAGATGGTTATGCAAATCACTTTTACTTTGTATCTGCTTTCATCTATGTGGCTTTCATTTGTAACCCTAATGAAGATAAATAAATATTTCAATCATAGTTCACTGTTGTGAAATTTCAATAAGAAAAAAAACCGTCAAAGTGAATTTAAAGTTGGACCACATTATTAAGACATTAAGCTCCTGAGAATACAAACACAGTAATCACAAAGAGAGAGAACGAGACAAATCACTTTTCTGAGATGAGAGTTCTCAGAGATAAGAACAGAGGGGAGGTTTTCCCTGGCCTCTCTGCAGATAAAGATTTTTTTTTTTGTCAAACATACCACTTTAACACTCAACCCATTTTTCCATAATAGGGTCTCCTGAAAGACTTCTGGGCTTCTTTTTGTCTTGAGATGATTTACAAAGTCACTGTGGGTATAGGGACTGTCAAATGACTCTGTATCCTAGAAGTTAAGTATAGGAAAATAGACTAAATATTGAAATTTCTGAATATATTTAATAAAGTTTTCAAAGCCCAGAAAATATACTAGAAGTTATTGAAGCCTTTAAACAGTCTTATAATAAAGTTCCTGCAGGGTTTAATTATACAGTCCCCTGTGAACATTTTCAAGCTAAATACTACAGTAGGAGGGTTTTGATTTTTTGGAGTTTTTTGACTGTAATAACATTTGAAAGAAAAATCTATTTAATAAAATGTGAAAGCATGAGTTTATGAATTTCAATTCATTTCTACTTGTCAAAATTATTTTATGCTATTTATTCTGAGAAAATAGTCTTCCTAATTGCTCTGATGTATAGATTTCATGGTAAGTTAAGAGCATAGACCTCTCTAAATCTGGTTATATGGATTTCTCCATTCAAATTAAATTTGCAATTGTGTTATATAGAAAAAACTTCAGTGGTGTTGTCAAAATACAATAGAACAGATGGAAGTTAGATATAGATCTACTGAAAATCATGAAAATATTCTCTAGAAAGGAAAAGAATGCTATAAAAGTCTGTGTCAGAAATTTGAATTGAAGCTCTTTCATTTAAAAGGTCTTATTATAACAATAGCTTTCATTTTATTACTGTTTACAAAGTTTTCAGTTATTGAGGGGAATTTCATCGTTTCTTTCCTCCCAGGCTTTTGGATTGTGATAGAAATGAGCATGAGCATGTGTCCTAGTGAGAAAATGTGATTATCTGCATGAATGAGAGATAGGTCAGACTTAGCATAGTGTTGTCTGGTTTGTGCATGTTGTACCCATATAAATGTAGAGTGCATACCTACCTTCATAACAGTGAAATGAAGAGCAAATCAGAGTCCCTTTCCCCTTACTCAGACTATGTCCTTTCCCCCTTCTGTGGTGTCATCCTGTCTGACCCTCTATCCTACATCTATCCACAGCTAAGCTTTCTAAAGCTATCCTAAGGTTATACCAATTGATGGCTTCATAATAACAGAGGCATAATTTTTCTCCCTTTTGGTTAACTTTCTTCAGATAGATCTTGACTCACAGCAGCGTGAATTTCCCAGTTGAAGAATTTCTGGTTGAAAATGTGTTCTCTCAATCTTTTCGAAGATGAAATAAATATAGGAGATATAAAAGTATAGGTCAGCAATGTGAAAGTTTTTAGTTTAAGAGCAAAGAAAGGTTTGATGAACACAGACTCTTATCATCTGAAATATTTCTCTGTTGCCAGGTTTTGGTGCAGTGGGCCGTTTTGCTATGCTTGTCACTAAGCTTTCTTCAAACATACAATTAAGTAGGGAGCAGGAAAGCAATATAGATCTGCCTTGACTTGTTCCACAACTGGAACCATACAGTTGTGTTGGTATAGAACTGAATCCGAACTCATCAAAACTCCTTATAGGCAGCAAAGTTAATTAGGACCATGCTAATGAATTAAGAGTGCTTGTGGGACTTCGGATGTTCAGTTTTTCTTCTATGCCATGCTCCATTTAAAAATATAGCTATACTAAAGAAAATGGTATGAATTAGGTGCTCTCAAATATGTTTGTCAGAGATTAGAATGTCAATGCATGATGAAATATTGCTTTAGGAAAAGTAACATTAGTTAAGACATGAAATGGTTTTGGTTGATTTATGCTGCTCTAGAGTAACATTCAGATGTGTAAATGCATGTGCGCACAATTTGTGGGTGAATTCATGTAGGTGAACACGTATATCTAAAGTACAGATGTCTTCGTCTGAGTTAATCATACTTCCACTTATAATCAGTGGAAACAACAGAACTTCTAGAGTGTGATTCAGTGCATCCTAAAATAGACTTTAAATCTGACTATAGGATTACAGTCCTATTTCTCCCCATCAACTATACGAGGATCCTACAGTGACTAGCACAGATATAAATTACACTGCAGATTACTTAGGTCAGAAATCCCATCCTACATCACCAAAATAGTTTCTCTCAGCACATATTATAAGGATCTGAGGTTCCCTGGAAATGCCATGATAATGAATAAGCAGTGATAGGCATTAAAATAGCTAATTAACTCTAGTGATAACATACCTGCTGTGTGTTTGTCAGAGTGCTTATGAAAATGATAAATACTTTTAACATTTTCTTAAAATGTATGTTAGGTTTTTTTCAAATGGTATTAAGAAGTTTCAAAGCAAAATATCTGTACCACATTGTGCCAACAGAGTATTGCTTTAGAACAATTCAGGTGGGTCAGCTCGAGTGAATCTGAATGCTTGCAATGGTAATAATATTATTCATAATATTAAAAAGCAATAAGAGGTAGGGAAATTAGAGGAATTGTTATACAAACATATGGTAATGGACTCTGTGATTTTTTTATTTACCTGCTAACTGCACTAAAGGATGGCCTCTGTTGGCAAAGAGAGACTTCTGGCTATGCTAAGGAAACCTAGGATAGGCCATTTCCTTTTTTTTTTCCATTTTTTGCCTCTCACATATCTTTCTAGTTGTTGAAATACTTGATTCAAGGGATGGGATAATCTTTAGGAATAGCAGCGTGCTTTTATCAGAAGAGACCAAGGAAGACTTTTCCCAAATTACTTAATAGTGCTTATGACTGTACTAATAATTTTTTTTCCAGTATGCAGAATTATCTGACTTGGACATATTATGGCAAATTTATGGGAAAATGAGACTTTAGAACAAAACCTGAAATCTACAGACTCAGTGCTAAACACCTTTTCTGATCCTAAATATTGTGGGACAATATATATAAATATTTAAGTATATATAGATATAAACATAGACTCTCCTGTAAGAAACGTGCAGAAATAAAAAAGGGTGGCAGTGGGCTGGGCAGCTGCTGTATGGGAAGCATTTAAAGAAATTGCTTAGACTTAATGTTAGCAGATCCCAGCCCTAACAAATGCCTACAAGTTTGAAGTCTGAACTTCAGCTAATGACTGGAAGTTTTAAGGCAGGCATCTCTAAAAGTCTGTTTGATTTTGGACCTTTATTTTAGAATAAATTCATTTCCTTTTAGATCAATCTTCAGAGACTGTGAGGAGAGTTTAGATTACCAGTTCAGTTTTAAGTGGATAGGTCGTGTGCTCCATATTGGAGATAGCATGCCCAAAGCATAATTCAGGTGCCTAAAGGTCAGTTAAATGAGTAGGAGTCAGTTCCAGACTAATTTTCAGAGGTGTTATCACTTTCCTCTCCAAAACTGAATTGGGCTGCTGTGAAAATTATGCCAAGAGCGAAGTGATCAGACTTACAGAAGTTAGGGTTATAAATTAGCTAGAATGGGGCATGGGCTACCCCTTGAAGCAATTGTTGTTATTAGAGAGTTTCTTCTGCTCTTTCATCATAGGATGTAAGCTTTATTCTTTCTTTTTCCTGTTCTGTGCCCTCTTCAAGGCTTATCTACGTACATCTTATTGTGAGCTACTTTTGTTGTGCTTAGTGTAGTTAACATAATTTCCTGGAGTCCTTTTCCGTAAGGAAAACTACATTGCTATTCAATATACAGTCAGTATTCAATATACAGCCCAGTATATATGGTGCTCTTGAATTTAAATATCTTGATATCTTACATTGCTGTCTGTCATGATTTTATTTTTTTTTTTGCGAGAAAAAGCACAAGTGGCAGTTTTAAACATAGCTTGTCATACTGGTGAAATTAACACTGATGATACAAACAAGCTGTCTTTCTGGTGAATGTAAATCTCAGGGGGTTGAACTAAAACTACAATTTGTTATCATAATGATTGCATAAAAGGAAAAGACAAAAATAATGATGATAAAAGAAGCCCCATGAATAAATGATAGCTGAAATGATTTTAATCTCTGATGTTAAGTAGTCACTCAACCCTCTCCTTTTAAATTTTTTTTTCATAAATCTTGTACACCAGCTTGGTCTAGGGAAGCAGAAGAATTTTTAAAGAGAAAAAAAGTCTTCAGTTGTAACTGATAATATAATAAACAATGAAAGAGATTGTCTCTGGTCCAATTTTAAGATATAATATTTATATTGCTTAGTGGCCAAGCAGTGGGCATGTCAGTGCAGTGAATCTGCAGCAGAAATCAATAGCTGCTTTGTGTACAGAGGTAAATGCAAAAAAATTAGATGTAAATAAACTAGAATACTAGGCTACTAGAAATTATATGGTTTTTGGATGCATTTATTATAGACAGAGCTGACAATGGTGCTAAAGTTTCCTATTACAATCAGTGATTTCAGTCAGTAGCTGCGAGACATCAAACAGCATTTGGTTTCTGCTAAAGGTAGATATTAGTCTTTTAAAAGTTTTGTTCAACGTTATTTATGGCCTTGTTAGAGATAACTATCAAAATATATGCAGTGTTTGCTATGCACTGTCCTACTGAAATACCTAGGAAACTTGCACACTTGATTTCAAAAGAGAAAAAAAGTGAAAATACTGTTACGATGAAATTTTTAGTGTCAGAATATTTCTCTGGATTATTTAATGAAGATTTGTGTAGTAGCATTATTTACATATTGAATCAAATTTTTACTTTTCTTACTAAAGCTTCTTATTACACTTTGCCCTTCTCTTACACTCTCTTTCTCTAAATGCTTATTTTCAATAAATACTATAAACTTATTTAGATTTTCCTCTGTTTATCCTTGCAGCTGGAAAAGATGACTTTGCAAGTGCCACTCTGCATTACTTCTGCCACTCACAACTTTGGAAACCTTCTCTAATAAAGAGTTTTCATTATTTGTTGTAGCTGATATATCACTGCATAATGTTACAGTAATAGAAACACATAAATAGGAAGATTTCTTTGTCTGGCAGTAGATGGAAATAGTAAAACTAAGGCTTGCCTTTTGTGTCAGAATAAAACATCTTACTGTTTGACAAAAACTCCTGTAATTGTCATATGTGGTAGCATTTTAGGGGATGGAAGACGTTTTATCTGGATATGTTATCAAAGGAACTTCACTGATATTGTAAGTGAAAAGGAAGGAAGAATTACAGCGAAGTATTAGAAATGCTAAATTTCTCCTGAGAAATCAGCTTACTGTAATGATACTTATGATTAGCCTTGGAAAAAGAAACTAAAAAAGACCAAAATATTCTGTAAACTGGAGTGTCCCAGAAAAAAAAAACACTTTCTTGTGGATAGGGAGAAACAGCTAATTCTGTGGTATAGAGATGTCTTTTCTGCCCAAGTGGCCAGAGTGTTTTGTTTCTCTCATTTACTCTTGCCGTTGTTCAGGCATACTATGTGCACAAGGCACAGAACATCAGGTAACCTGTTTTCCAAATTTTATTTGTTCTTCTGTTGCTGTTGTAATATCTTGCCTTATTTCAATGGTCATAGTAAATACTGATTTTTTTAGGGAATGCAGGAAAAATCTAACAAACAGATTATCTTCTTATACCAGCCACAGGCAAGACAGACTAAAATATGAAGTGTTTTATGGAGCACTAAATTGAAACTGTCTTGGCTAAAATACAATCAAATGACAGTGCACAGGCATGCTTTATTTTAGTTCATTTCCAGTCTGTCAGGAAAAATTGGGAATATCAGTCCTCCTCTCTGTTTGATTATTCTATTATCAAAAGAATGAGGTGTGCCAGAAACATGCATGTTGATTTAGTGTTGCAGTGATGAAACCATTCAGTTTGTGTGATGTGTCATTTTTCATTGCTTTCTTATCAAGGTGTTTCAGCTGCACCCATCCCAGGCCTTGTAATTGCTTCAGTTGCTTGTGGCAAAGTTATGTCAATGTCAATTGCTAAATAACTTTTGAGTGCTCTGTGTTGGATCTGTTAAAAGAGAAAGACAGTGCAGGATGAACTTTTACATACTGATGGTGTGTCACTCTGGATTGCAAAATAAGGCTTTTTACCAAAGAACGTGGTTGCTAGTAAACACATTAAACATGAAACCCTGATATAATGTTTAAAGGAGTGGAAAAATACATTTATGTTAAAAAGAACTGTGAAGTCGTGTGGAGATTGGATGACACATCCGTAAAACATCGAGTAGAAATCTAAAGGCAAACCTTGTTATCCATCCTAGGTAAAGCTCCTGAATTCCAGCAAAAGATATGTCTCCAGCTGAGACTCAGTGGACGCAAAATGCTCACACAAAGGGCAGAGATAATACCCATTTGGTATTCCCGCATTGCTTTGATATGAGGTGGCAGTGCAGTAGGGTAAGGTTGTGCATCAGTGGTAATTAGCAGTTACTGGGATGTGGAAGATTGTTCATCCTGCTGTGTAGACAGCTGCTGAAGCAGATTTAGGAGGACACCACAATTTTTCCTGAAGCACATTAGGTACAGGGAGCAAGAATTTCAGATTCTTGTATCAGCCATACATTATTTTAATATCGTATAGCAAAATGAAAATGGAAAAAGTCTGAAAACTAAACGTGTCATGTATCAGACAAATCAACACAAGACAAGACAGTATTTCTCTCTTAAAGTAGTCAAGTTAAATTGTTAACATACTAAACTACAGGGTCATACGTGTACTTGTAAAATATAAGAGAGGGACAAGCACAACTAACTGGTTTGCTCTGTGAGAAGTTAGGAACTAATAAGTTGACCATCAATTCTCAAATAGTATTTTTTAGTGACTATAGGTCAGAATACTAACTGGAAAATATTTCTAAAAATATTTTTTTTACCACTCTGAATTTTTCATGTCTGTGACATTCACGAATTGCTATAGCTCAAGTAAGACCATTTTGTTTAGAAGCCAAAAAGCTTTGACACGCAAGGAACTGGGATCTCAGGCTATTGTGAAGACATGCAGCAGAAGCAGATATGAGAAATCATGGGGAAAAAGGTAGAAAAAATAGAAAGGGGCAATGTCAGACTGGCTTTCAGTATAGGCCTATAGAAAGAGAAACAGATTTATTGACATGACCACCATTGGTGTGACCATCTCCAACAAGACAGTGACCTTTGCCAGTAACCATTCAGATTTTCTCTACCTTTGGGGTTTGGCATAGCTTACAACTGGGTGCTGCTCTGTCTTTGTTTCAGAGAACCTGAAGACCATAAAAGATGAATCACTGAGTTACCAGACTGATCACAAAATAAAGATAATAAACATGTATTACCATAAACTTCTAGGTGGCTTTGCACCCTTGTTTGAGCAGGAGCAAGCTCCTACATAACGCAACCTACAGCACTTGCTGAAAACTGCTCCTTGTTTTCTTCATATCCACTGGAAGACATTACATTTCCAAAATAACTCGTGTCCTTATAGCTGCTGTGATATTTAGAACTGATTAAAAAAATATGAATACATGGAAGTGATATCACAGCTGATATTCAGAGAGGAATAGAAAAGGGTTTCCATGACATAAACTGGACAACATGTTCTGGTAGAAGCAATATTTCTTGTCTCTGTTTCATTCTCTGCAGCTCTGTGGCTGAAATCACTACAGACATTTAGTGTTGCAGAATCTGGCCTTTAACTCAAAAATAATGTGTTTCCTGCACATAAACAGAGGGAACTCCAGTAGAGCTTACCTCCTACTGCTTGCCTATCTTTTGAGGGAGGTGATCATGAATATATTGTATCTACTCAAAGTGGCCCTACAATACATGGCAGGTGCAAGAGCTGAGTAATTGTACCATCTGGGGGAGAATACTCCCTATGACACAGACTTTCAGTCAGGTAAGAAACAGTAAAGAGACAGAAGATATACTCTTCAAGATATGGTACCTACGTGAAGATGCCAGTGCTCCCAGGCCATCCAGGTGCTCTGTCAACATGACATTGCCTTCTGTAGCTGTGTTTAGCATCCCTGTTCTGCTGCATAGATGCAGGACAAATGATCTGATTTCGACTTCCTGATGACACCAGAAACATACTCTTCTTGATTTCTACAAAACAATTAAGCATCTCCCAGAATCCACTAGCTTTTATGTGACCCACTCAGGTACCGATTTGAATTGTTGTTGGTGTTGTTGTAAATTATTATTGCATGTATGTTACAGCATATGTTATCCCCCAAAGTAAAATCAGTAGAGCCATTGAGGATACTGATGTAAAGATTTAGACTCATTCAAGACTCCTGGATAAGGATCCATGTTTGTGCTCTTTTGAAAAAAAATGGAACCATTTCAACTTTTCCACATTGGAACAACATTCAAGATCCACTTACTATAATAAATAGTGACATTCCCTAGTTAGATGATTTATATTTTCCAAATTAACATGAAAAAGGCCGAGTTTCTGTTGCCAACTTGTTGGAAAGTTAATTTAAACTTTAATTACAGGAAGACATTTTAAAATTCCTTTAGATTTTTTTTTAATTGTTCTGAATTATAGGCTTGTTGTTTCATTCCAAACGTAATTTTAGAAAGGATCTTCTTCAGGTTTTAACTGAATGGAAAATAAGTATTTCAATACGCCTTCTTTGGCAGGATTTATTTTTTCTTTGTTCATGTAGCATTTCCTACTACGTCTTCAAAAGTCTGTCATTTTTCATCCATGAGATGACTGTAGAAACAAAGCAAGCTATATCTCAGTTGGATCAATACAATACAATATTTCTTTATTACTGTATTGTTTGTTTTCAAAAATTTTCTAAAGTAACTACTTTGTAATCCCAGAGTTTCATGAAACTGTACTTTTCAGATTTTAGAGCACTTAACTTTCCTATACGCTGATAGTCTCTGTATGTTTCACTGACTTGCGGGCTACTTTTATGTGCTCTATTTTCTTTTGATTGCCTTTGATACCTTTTTATTCACTTAAATCCAGTTAATTGCATTGATTTTTTGAGTCAATAATTTTGGAAGAGCACATTTTCAGGCTTTTGCTGGAATAAGTTGTGGGAGTTTTCCCTGGTGATTTTTAAATGCTTTACTTTTTTTAACTTTTTTACATTTACTTTGATGTGCAAAAGATTGTACATGCTCCAAGATGTTTATAAAGGTTTTTTTGGTCTTTTGGTTTGAGACAAAGAGAAAATGGGAGATGTAAATAACTTTTTTCTAATCTGTATCTGCCTTCAAGCTAAAGAAGCTGTCAGGACAATTAAGCTTATGCTTTGTTTTTTAGTCAAATTTCACTGTGAAGTATCAGTAGTTTACATACAAGCAGTGAAAACCTCAACATTTCAAAAATGTTGAAAATATTTCATTTTAGTTGCCTATCTGTTACTTAATACGAACTGCTCAGCTGCTCAGAGTGGTTGATGCGTATTCCTACAGCATATGACTGAACTCCTCTTTCCTTTTAATGGTCCTTCCACAGTTCCAGTTTACCATTTTCCTACTTCTGATAGGGAAGCATTTAAAAAGGTGTAAGATGGTGACAGCTGTGCACATTGAAGTACTTTGAATAACCATAAATGAAAGAATAAAACCTTGTTATAAGTTAAATAATAACCTTCATATATAAGACTAATGAATGTCGAATATTGTTATAACACCAATATAAATATAAATGTAAATGTATTTATAACACCATATTTTTAAAAGACAAGTAGCAAATTTTCAAATATTGTGTCTATTACTATAGATTTTGTAGGAGGGGAATTGGTTGCAAGCAGCAAGACAATTATAGATAAATATATATTTTTTAACGCATATTCTAATGAAGTCTTGAGGAAGACTTTATAGCATTTTAATTCTGATCAGAATTATATATCACATTATAGCCTTCCTTCGAGATCAGGCAGGAGGGATGTGTGATAAGAGGAGTCAATCATGCCAGTGCTATGGATTTATGCTGCTCTCACAAAGCTTGCATCTACACTGTCATTTTAAATGATTCAATTTTTTCAATCCAGAAACCTCTTCTTCCTGTTTTTCACACTTCATGCATGCAGCATCACTCCTGGAATCCATTTTGGAGTGGACCGACTGTGTGTGTTTGCAGATAAGCATCAGGAGGGCCTCTTTGCAGGCTGGTCCAAGGATCAGTCCAGCAGGCCGGGAGGATTGCCATGCTTTTCAGTACACAGCACAGATTTTCAGCTTCCTGCTATTGAATCAAAAACTTGACAGGTACCAAGGAAGCTATTTAGCATGTCCATTCCATATAGAAATATTAATTTTTAAACACCTGTAAAAATACTTCTACAGCGTTTCATACCCTAAAATTAAATTGACCTCAGTGAAGTCCTTCATGAGATCCAGTGTCACACGATGAGAGAAATGCTATTCATGGTATGATGAGTATGTTGAAAAGGCTTATGAAATACCTATTACATCCAAATTATATATAGCCTGAAGATGCATGCAGACTAATTCATAAAGAGCAGGATGGGCTTGCATCATTCAGGACTGATTTAGCTAAGGGAAGAGTCACTCCCTGGAGCGCATCACAAAAGCCACATAACCCAAATGTGTACATACATCTATATGTATATGTATATGCTTATTGACAGAAAGGCAGCGTTTGGTTTTAAAAATCTGAAGATGCGTCCCAGTTGCAGACATGAAGAAATGAATGGTTCTTTTTCTTTCAGTAAGACTGAAGTGTCAGTATTACAGACATCTATAAAAGCCACAATAATGTAAATACAACTTACCTTTTAACAGAAATTTTAGATATTTTCCCTTTTACCTGTGATTTTGCTGTTAGTAACGTTCATTTTCTTACCAAAGGTAACAATGAAAGTTTCACCAGATTAATTAATATGTGATATGACACACTAATTTTTTCTGTGTGAGCTGGAATGTAATCAATCCCCAGATATCTAGAGAGAAAATAGTCTCTCTGGAAATAAGAACATTGGACTTATACTTAGATCAAGAATGGCAGGTTTTTGGCAAAAACATCAAAATTCATGTAAAAATATATAATTCTTTTTAACTTCATAAGGCTAACATTAGAGTTCCAGTGAATCTTAGCAGTCTAAACAACAGCCCTGTATGTCAAAACTGATTACTATAAAACTGCTTCAAAATTATATACTAGCAATAAAAAACATTGTATAGAAGAAAAAAAAGAGAAATTAGTGGGCAAACAATTATGGGGAGACTGTGTAATTTTTCCTTAAAACATGCCTGGGACAGAAGCTGCCTTGCTCAGTTGCTGAGGTGATACTATTTTCAGGTGTCACTCTTTTGCTTCATAACTTTATGTTACTGCATATGTATTTATGCATAGCTTAGTGCCCTGACTTACATAATTATCTTTAAATTTCACTAGACAAAGCATGAGCTCACAAAATAAACATCTTCCTGAGCTGACTAACCATAACACAGTATGTTCTTTTTTTTTAATTTTATTTTACATTTATGTAGGTATTTTCTACAGCAGAAAGGATTTCTTTCTTAAAATATTATATATGGAATTTGTGGTTTTGTGGGTTTTTTTCTGGGAAAAGATTAGTGTATCTTAACTAAGGACCATTCAAATAGTTGAAATGTTAATGGAGAGTGAAATTATGAAATATATAAACATTATACTGGAGAGTGCTATCAGCAGTGTCTGGAGAAAAACAAACCCAAACATTCTCTAATTGTTTATTTATAAACATTTAATAGATTAAGGTTGGTGAATGAAGAGAAACTTGATGGCATAATCCATTTTCACTTTGAAAGAGTGCAGGACTGAGGAGGTCCTTCACAAGTGGCTGTTAGCAATAGGGTGTCAAGCACAAGATTCAGAAATAAGCTCAGTGATCTCTGACTAGTAATTCAGCAGAAATATTTCTGTATTTGAAGGTGATACAGAATTATTCAGGATATTCAAGAAATAAAGAAGTTAGTAGAACCTCAAAACGAGAGAGATTAAGAAAATGGGATCATGGTTTTAGGTAAGTTCACTGTTGAAAAATGCTAGGAAATCTATTTAAAGAATATGTGAGGTGATTAACCAGCTCAAACTTAATTGCTTAGCTTCAGGAGAAAGAGGAGACAAAAAGACTTAGTAACTTCTGTTGAAGAAATCAGAGAGAATGGGCCAGAGCAGATAAAGCTACTAAAGAAAAAGGCTTCTCACTTGAAACATACAAATGAAAGGATTAAAACTCTGCACAGGAAGGGAGAGAGGGGATAAGGACAGGTAGAATACAGAACGTTGATCAGAAGCTGTGGACGAGATACAATGATCTCTCCTACGCTTTAGAATTTGCAAGCTAAAAATATAGTAACATTTGGTAGAAGAAAAAAATAAAGATTCTATCAAACTATAAGCTACATAGGTACATTTTCTTTCAAGTTCTGCCAGAGAGGTTGAATTTAGAGCTGCAAAAAATGTGTGCATATGCTTGGAAAAATATTCATACCAGGAGTGATTTATCTAATTTCTTCTCTCTGTCTCATTTGCTTACTAGCCTGGGAACTGTAGCAAACAGTTTTGAAGTTCATTGTAACACAGGCATAAGGAACAGCCGACTTTTGTTGCATGCCACAGAGTAAAGGTCAGAACCTAATAGGCAGAGATATTTTTTCTCCGTAAATGTCTAAGAATATGATATATATACTTATGTCAGCTTAAAAAGATGAACATTCTTTGCAGATAAATGCAAAGGGAAAGAGAAGTTGCATTTATTAAATAAACTGTTCATTTTAAATGAGAATGCTTTAAGAGTAAATCACCTTCTGCTTCATAATTGCAGTTTTTATGTCTGTGCCTTTACAATATTATTTTCCCCTTCATCTCTTCTTTCTTTCTATATCTACAGAGGAAAAAGTCTTGGACCCAAAATCCGTAGGTGTAGAATGTTGCAATATTTCCATCCTTATATTAATAACTATCAAAACCAGCCAACCAAACAACTCCCTCCCCAAAAAAACCTAAAACACCCCAACCCAAATTATAGTTACTGGTTCTTTGTATAGTCCTTGGATTTTTTTATATTTTAAAAGAAATCTGAAAGTATGTGCAAGAGCACAAGTCAATTATAAATATGTAAAATATATAAACGGCATTTGTGTAAATCTGTATATTAGTTTATACCCATTGATTTCTTTTATGTTTCCATATGGGCTTTAACAATAATCAGAATAATAAAGAAAGATAAATAGCTGAGTCCTCAGCTTTACTTTTTACTGCCTACTTCAGTCATGGCTGAGTTGAATTGCCTTCTCATTTCTGTTTTAGGAAGATTTTGCCAGTCTTTGTGTGATTTGTAAAGGATAAAAGACCTTATTCCTAAAGGTTTGAATAAGAAGTTAGTTTAAAATAGGTTTGTTCTGTCTATGAACACAAGAATGTTTATAGCTCTAAATATCTTCATCACGTTGAGTTGAAAATTATTTGTTCCCATTTCTCTTACACAGAAACTTGAAAACTGTTGCTATGATGCACTCATTCTTTCTGTTGTCTCCCTTGTGTATCAGAATGGACTATGAGAATGTACTCATGAAGAAATATCCTCTTCATCATTTATTATTTATTTGGAAGCACAGATTTACTTTTCTATTGAAACCTTGGAGCCTGAAGGGAACGCCTGAGATTCCATTTGCCCTTGTAGCCTCAGGACCATACACCCTCATCTTTGCTTTAGAAGGTGGCATTTGTATCCTTTGCTCTCCTTGACACATATCTCACACAAGCACAGAGCCTGCTGCCAAGGAGCGCTGCATCCACCTTGAAGCTGCATCTAATGGGGCTGCAGCCTGGATTTTCACCAGCAGGGAAAACACTTTAAATTAGTTTTGTGTGCAAGCACAGACTGCAAGGCTATAGACCAACTGTAGATACAAGGGAAGTTTTTACCACACAGGAGCCACCTGTGTGCCTTCTTCATTATCCCTAAAAATGCAACTCTGGGAGCAGACTCCACCTATGAACTGCAGTGTAAAGTGTGACAATAATTTGCCAGAGAAACTATGCAATGTACTGTATGTAACGTCTACATACATACTCTCTACTTACATATGCATGGTGCCAATCACCATGCTTGACATTGTTTTTAATACTCTACTAATAGGAAGGGATATAAAAAAAATACATTTGGCATGCAGAAAGAGTATTCTCTTTAAAAGATTATGGTGATCTGTTTTTGTAACGTCTCTCCAGCTCTCCTGAAGTTTTATTGAGATGTTAATTTCACATTGTTTCATTGTGGTTTAGGGACTGTAAAACTGGATAGGGACTAAGGTGGTCTTTTGGAGGGGGTGATTTTTGGTTGTTTGTTGTGTTTTTTTTTTTTCAGATAAGTCTGTGGGACATTTGCATTCTATTCATTTCAATGTCAGATGTGCAATTTTAAGAGGGTTAGATTTGTTTTATATAAACTTTTGTAGACAGGAAGAATGAAACTTGATGTGATATCTGAATATTTACAATTATTGGTCTCTAAATTATTTTTGTAGAAATAAGAGAAAACTTCATGTCTCATTGCTTTATATTATGCAAATTTATCTAACATACTCTCTGGACCTTTGATTTGCACTTCACTGTAAGGCACAAAGTGGAGATAAAGTTATAAGAAAGTGACTGAAAGATCACTAGAAACATCAGAGAGTTAAAGGTGTCAAAGGTCAGGTCCACAAAAGCAGCAAAATGTTTATGGAGAGAGAATTTTTTTCCTAAAATATACAATTGCCATTTCTCTCTAGGGAAAAATATAATTGAGAATTGATAATTACACTGTCAGAAAATTGTTTTTGTTACCGTGAGCTTGTCTGAACTAAACTTGTGAGAGGTCTAACTCAACATAACAGGGGGTTTTATCCTTAGATGTGGAACATTTACAAGTAAATGTTAATTAGCAGAATAATTTCTCACATATCCCCAGTAAATAATTCTTAAGTGTTTACCTCCTCTTTACACATCAGAAAAGATAAATATAATCAGTGTGAGTCACCAAATGTGGGACAAGGAGCTTTCAGCATTGTTGTCTATTGTGTTTGTCTTCAAAATGGGAAGTTTTTTATTGTTTTTTGTAAAGACAAGTTATCTATGCCTCGGAAAACATGTTAATTTTTAGCATTTTGTTTAAATATTCACAGTTCTTCACCATCAAACAACTTTTTTTTTTTTTTTAATTTACTGGGTCTATCATCTGTATTCGCACTATAATACAATTAAAATTCTTTTTATATTCATTGCATAACTATTTTTTTTATGCTGTAGATATTGGTGGGTTTGGGAAGTATATCACTAAAAAAGGGCAAGTTTAAGAAAAAAAGTGCTCTTGTTATTAAAAGTTGTATTAAAAATGTTAATCTTATGCTGTTAATATTCTAATAGCTGAGGCTGAGATATTTTTGTCTGTGAAAATGTATTCAAAAGCATGCAGCAGTTTGCTGCAAGGCTTAAGGTATAAGAGTGTCTGAACATTGTGTAATGAAAATGTAATCCAGGAAAATTATTCATTCTTAAACATAGGTTTTTTAATACAGTTTTGTAACCCCCTGAATATGGTGAGTGTACTTGAAAGGACAGAAATAATTATTTCCCAGAGACGTAAATGTTTCTCTCACTGAGACTGGGAAAACTTTGAATAATTGGGGATTAATGGAATAGATGGGAAAGTCATAAACTCTTCTTTTACACACAGATTAACTCACAGAATATGTTTGTTAGCTGTCTGGAATGAGTTTGTGGAAAGGACACATATTAGAAGTTTAAATTAGCAGATGACCATTTAACATATGAGCTTGAAACACAGTATTTATAAATATCCTGATTTAGAAAGATATTTCTACTGAAGAAAGCATATGCAAAGGTGCTTAAAGTAAAGCTGACTCTGAAAGCTGGCTCTGAAATTCAGTTAGGAGTAACTTAATTGGAAGTATGCCAGTAAATTCTTCTCTGTTTTAGGGAAACTTGTACACCTCTGCTTTGCACTCAAGTATGCAATGAAGTTCTTTCCCAAATAGGGTATGTGAGCCATCACGTCTAAACCAGGGACTGCTGTCCATACTGCACCATTTTTTATGGTGTTATAAACATAAATTAACCAAATTTACTTTTTGCTTTATTTAAGGATTGAAGCCATGCATGAAAATGAACCAACTTTCCAAAAGGTGCAAAGTTCTCAGATATAACTTTCAAGAGGGTAGCACTAAACTCATTTCCAAACCACATTGTGCCATCAGAGGCCATTTCATGATTTAACATTTTCTCTTTTCCTCCACAAAAATTGTTCCATTTCCCTTTCCCTTCCTGTCACTTGCCAAATGCTTCATGTTCAACTACGCAATACTGAAAAAAAGGAGTTACCATCCTAGGAATTCTGGAGGGTCATTTGACTTTCATAAATTTTTATACCTGCAAGTATTACTCCCAAATAGACTTCCCAATGAGTAGTTTTCCTGACGGCCACAAAATTTTTTTTTTTATATAAATGACGGAACAAGTAATCCTCAGTCAGAAAAGATTTTTTTCTTAGACCAGCTTTGAAGGTTACTAAATAAACAAACTTTTGAAAGGTGAGAGGTGTACTTACTGAGGCAGCATGCTCAGACTGTGACATTTTATGCGGCTGATATCACATCTACTGCCTTTGATTGTGCTCATCAGATGGCTTACCCCTTTGCTGCTGCATCAATACAGAGTGGCATTTGAGAGGCTTCTAGATCCATTTCTACTTCATCGTTTCAAACTTGATGTGAATTTAACTATGCATTGTTTTGAAAATAGCAATCAAGACTTCAAGTATTAGGACATATTAAAAGGTGATTGTTAACGTTTAATAGAGAGTATTAAAAGTTTCTCAAGTGCCACTTCAAAGTCTTCTAAAAATTGATCTAGCCAGTATGGTATCAGGACTATGAAACTAATAAATAAAAACAAAATTTAAGGTATGATTGAATAGAGTTGAGCAGATAATTTATTTGGAGTGTCTGGGGATGGAGAGATGACAGACAGGAAGGCAGAGGGATGCGTATACACATGCATACACATATGAGCCCATGAATTCTGCTAGGTGTCCATTTGTGTATTTAACTGTAGAAGTTTGTGCACATCTCTCACATCCTCCCCATCTGGCAGGAGCTTTTCCAGAAATTAACTGCATGGAGACTACAGAAGCATCAGTATTCCCTGTTAAAAAACAAACAAACAAATGAACAAGAAAACAACAAACACACCACCAAGTTTTTAAGCTGCTCTTGTCTTGATAATTTGCACTTTATAATTTTTATTGGGATTTAAATGAAAAGAGGACTGTAAGACTGCTGTGTGCAGGTCTAGGGTGGTAATAGAGAAGAGTACTGTTAAGGAAGCAAGTCACCAGAGCTTAAAATTGAAAATAAAAATAACCCACAATTTTTTAATTTATTCACATATTCTGGAATTTTTTAATGTTTCTTCTTATTTGAAAACGTGCAATCAGTTGTGTTCCACCTAAAAGATTCTTATTACTACTTGAACCAGAAAAAACCAAACAAAAAACCACACAAACAAACAAACAAGTTTTCTATCTACTAGGATTTCTATTTAATCAAAAAGGGGCAATAGTCTATAATCTTATATCAGTTTCCAAATTTTTCAGAGTGTAGAACAGGAAAATACTGGTATCGGACATTTATTTAACTAGTGTTTTCAATCAGCTGAGGACAGGATAGACCCAGTATGTAAAATAAGAAGGCCTGACCCAAACAACTGTCTACATTTCAAAGCATTACAAATGTTAATGATGGTGCACATGTGGACCTTGTGTCATATTCAAGTAAATGGCTTAGTTGCACCCTTCTTTATTATGTATTGCCCATGTGAGACTCTCATAGAAGAGATGAATGTATTTGGAGAGTTTGATTAATGTTGTGAATTGATTTGTTGTCTTTGCATATGTTTTCCAAAGTATCTGTGTCTTTTTATTTCACTCTTTTTCTTCGTGAATCCCATATCTACTTCTTTCTTAGAGAAGTTCTAAATTCTTCCTGCTTTTCTTCCTCATTAAGCCATCAGATTCTGAACCATCTACTTTGGACCTAAGTAACTGAAATGTCTGTACTGTATAAAGCAGAGCCTTGGGATGAGTTTGAGAACTGGAGTTCTGCTTATCCTTACTACACATTCCTGAAATGGTTTTGGCCCATACCACCTACTCCTCTCTTTGCAAGACATGCTCCAAGGTTGTTTGTGGAGAACACTTAAAGGGCAGTTCCAAATGCGTGGTATGACAAGGACTGCAGCAGTCCTGGCTTTCCATAACCTGCAGAGTTCGTGAGTCCCATGGCAACACCTGTAATGTCCCATCTGTCCTCATGCTGCCTTCTGGCACTTGCAAAAGAAATCATAGAATTGTAGAATGGTTTGAGTCGGAAGGCACCTTAAAGATCATCTAGTTCCAACCTCCCTGCCATAGGCAGGGACACCTTCCACTAGACAGTCCTCAGTTTCATTCCTTGCTATAAAAATGTCGGTAAAGCTGGTGGCACCTCAGTGCTATATCAACAGTTTGAAATGAAAAAACCTCACATGTACAAATAGCAGTAATGACTAAAGACCATCAGCAAGATAACAAGAGACTTCAAAGGAAACCAGTAGCTGGGGTTATGCAGTATGTCAACCTATGCAATTTGTCCTGAAGGACACAGGACTCTACATGACCTTGTTTTATTCAGCAATGCAAGTGTTGTCTCTGCGCTCAGTGGAATTAGTGTTATTGTACTGTAAAAGTCTAATTTGGATTAGCTGAGTACTGCTGTAGGGGGGGATATCAGTTGGGTTTAGGTGAGATCAGTACCACTCCAGGTGCTCCAGTTCTCTTGCTATACACTTTTCTGTGCTCTTTGTTTTATTGGGAGGTAGGATTTCTAGGGGCTTTTACACAGTCCTTTTTCAGTAGCTAGCTGGATTCCTGCTGTTGGGAGAACTGTGCTGGTTCAGAAGCATTCCTTCAGAAAGTGCATTATGTACTGAGAGACTGCTGGTAACTGCTGTATTTCTGTGTTTGTGCGGCAGAAGAGAGTTTGCCCTTGCTTGAGGAAGGGAAATTCAAAAAAAACAAATTTCAGATTGCACTGTCACAGGTGTTGAATCTTATCTTATTGGAACAAATGTACAGCTAAACCCCTACGGTGTGGTCTCAGGTCCAATAAACAGCTTAGTTATTAAGGTTAAACAGTCCTCCTGAGGGACATGCTAATGTCCACCTTATTTTTAATAGACGTAGTTTGAACAGCTTTGCAATCTGAAGGAACGCTAGGTTAGAATAGCTCATAAGGGGATGATTAACAGTTGGATCTAGCACTGAAAAGTAAAAGTATCTTTTGAAAAATTATTTTAACAAAAGGTTTATATAGTAAATATCCTTTAGACAAAAATGTTAAAAATTGTCAATTTTACTTAGTATATCTTTACATATATATTTTTAACTATATACTTTATTTTTATATATTATGTGTAATTTTACTTATAAGTATTTGACTTAAAATGTCACATGTTCTTTCCTTAGTCCAAATAAATACTGAAAAAAGGAGAGTTTCATTAGGAGTGATTCTTTGCAAGGACTACAATTCCAACCAAAGGAAGAAAAGAAGTGATTTTTCCTCTAGAATTGAAATTTTAGTACGGTTAAATGCTTGTAGAAGTTCAAGATATGAATTGAATTAACAGTTAATGTAGCTTAAATAATGCATTGATTTAAAATTGAAAACATTTCAATACTAAATCTGGTGCAAAAAGTAAAAGATTTTCTAATATTTTGCTCTATCAGTGGTAGTGTATAAACCCAGAGCAAAACTATTGCAGGAGATAAAGGGAAAGTATTTTAAAACTTTTAACATAAGGTTATAATGTGCCTTATTATAGAAAACATAGCTACACTCTAATAAATATTGATAACCTCAATTCTTAAATAGCTTTCTCTTGAGTGGTAAATCTTTCTTTAAAATATTCTTGGCTAAAGGGAATTATATGGCAAATTTGTAATGTCTAATGTCTAACGAAGCAAGACGGTCTTCTAGCCTGGAAAAATGAAAATATAAATCACTGAAGAGAAACCAAATTGTGTAAAGACTGGATATAGATTGAAAAGTAGTTTGCAAAAAAACACGTGGGGGGTTATGCAGTCATCTTATTGTTTTCTCTAGACAAATTGGTCTTTTGCCTAAAAAAGAGGTGGTTTTGTAATCACGAAGTTGCAGAATAACTTCAGTCTCTGGTCATCAAGGTAAAGTGGGTAAACTGTCTTCCTGCCATGCACTTGTTACCAGAGGGCTGCTGAGCAGTTCCACAAGCTTTTGTTTTCATCCTCTTTAACTTTTGTACCTCAGGGTTGTATATCAGTAATATATATTATCTCTCCATGCTAATACAGCAATGCAAACTTTGTAGACGTGACCTGTGGTGAGAGAGTCTTCCTGTCTACAAAGTTTGTGCTGCTGTATTACCGTGGAGAGATAATTTTAGAACAATCAGATGATGTCAGGCCATCATCTGCCTGAATAGATTCTTCTCATCAATGAAGATGACATTTTCAATCATTTATGAAATCATTTTACCAATGAGCAGCCCGAGTTTTCCTAAGCTGTGGATAAAAGGTAGCAGGTTGTGGACATGTGCTTTAAAGGAAAAGTAAGATTCTGCAGTTAATTTTTCCCTATACATTTCATTAGCACATTCCTCACAGATTATATTCTATTCTTTTCATGTTAACATGATCTTTTCCTGGTTTTATTTATTTATTTATTTATTTCAGTCCCATAAGAAAGGGGGCATGGGCTTGTGGAAGAAGGCTTTAAACTAAAAGTACAGCTTCTTCTTCCATGAAGAAGTATATGACTCCTTAATCTCATAAATTATTTATTTATGTGCTTAGCTGTGCACTGAACAAGCCATCCATTTTATTAATGCACCTTTTAAGAATGCTTAAGAACAGCTATAATGTAATTGCAGAAGGAGTACACAAGTTTCAGAACAATATCTTAATATTGTATGCCTTGGGATGTTGAAAAGGACACCTGAGTGGGAAGAGCCATTAGCTTCTCCAAGGAGGCAGCCATATTTCCTCCACATTTATTCTATGAAAGGAGAACACTCATTCAGGCAAATCTTAGAAGAAACATTTGTATAAGATCAGTCAATGGCACTAATTGGGATTTAAAAGAATGAACAGATGGTCTTTATGTGACTGGAAGTATTAGGATAAAAATCAGCACATGTGTTTACTAAGCTCAGATTCAAGAAAACACACCTGTTTACTTTCCTGATAACAAAAATATCGTTCATACAATTTTTGTTTAGAGTTATCTTTGCAATTAAATTACTCTCCACTGTTTTAGTCCCTTTTGTAATCAGACAGATAATCAGCTTTAAACTACTTAATATTATTCATATAAGTGTTTTTCCCCATGGGTCCAATAACGTTAATCATAACAACAGAATAGCAAGGTGATCTTTCCAGTTTCCTTAATCCTATTTACACCATATGGCAAGCACAGTCTGACTAGAAAGAGAACAAATGTTGTACCTCCACAACTGGAAAAGAGAGTTTCCAAGCAGTAGCAAATTCTAGTTTTCACCGGAATGTATTGATGGTAGATCTTCGTATTGCTGTCTCCCTAAGATTCCCTAACAGCTATGGAGAAGTTTTTTGTAGCTCCAACAAACCTTTCTCACATTGCCTAAAAAAAAAAAAAAAAAAGGCATGGACACTAAATATTATTCCTTAACGTAGACAATACACAAGTGGGGCTCTGACAAGAGGTTTCCCCGTGTGTCAACCCCTGACTGCCCCTTACTAAAAGGCATCCATCATTAAGGAATTTACTATGTCAAGCCCTCAAACCAGTTCTTGGAGTTTAGTGGAAAACAAGACCCAATTCCAAGGATTTCTAAGCTCATTTTGAGTTTCATAAACCCCAGAAGTGTGACTGCAACATGACTTTATTTGGAAACAGATTGCCTTGTATCTTCAGATGGCCTTACGTGTTCCTTGAGTAAGTCTACTAAAGTGAGTGAAAACAAACTTGACTACACAACAAATATCTAAGTATTTAGCTCCTGAGTTTGAAATACAATTGTAAAGATGAAAACAAAATAACATGAATCTCTCTGTTCCTCACTGAACTCACTAGAGGTCTTCCTATGTTGCTTTCACATTTCTGAAAACTTTGAGGGAAGTAGCACTGCAGAGTTTTCTGAAACTGCAGTTTCTCACTGAAATTTTTCAGGATATAAAACTCCTCTACTACCTTGCTCATGGCTTTTTAAGACATTTCTTCTAGTTTATATTTATTCTATAATTCAATCAGAATTTAACATTACTAGGCCATACCTCTTAAATAAGTATAAGTCAAACAACTCTGGCTTCTTTAAGCATTGGTCTTTAAAAGGAAAAAATGCTCATGCATCATTACCCTTTGACTATGAAACTTTATTTAATATACCTTTAATCATATTTCTTAGTTAGCCTTTGCATACTAAGCGTTTTTCATACCACTCAAGGCATTTTCAAATGTAATAAGCAGCAAATAATAGTAAGTACTATGTAATAATAATAAACATTAATAAATAAATTGTGTCTTTTCATGAGAGTTGCCTGCCATACTTCAAACTGAAATAAAGTTCTAGTTATTAACATCTAGAATTAGATGAAGATGATACCTGTTAGCCATAGAATTAACCAATTAGGCATGAGAGCACACTTTCCCTTTACCTGCTTACCTCCATTCTTTTACCAGTGTCATAGTCTAACCCCAGGTGGTTAAGGTCTGAGCTCTCTCTCTACATATATGTATGTGTGTGTGTATATATATGTATATGTATATATTTAATTGAAGGAGACATGAGTCCTAATACAAATACTTTTTCTAAGATGGTGCATATTTTTAAAAAATTATGAAAACTCATTACTTCCCAGCTAATAGAAATTCCTCTGTAAGAAAACAGTTATAGCTAATTTATAATTAAATCAGTAGCAGTTAACGTGGCAAGACTTCATGGTTCCTTGAATATCTGGTCCCATTTCAGGCAAACAGTTCTGAAATCAGGTCAGAAGCAAATCAAAAATACACATCATGCCCTTAAGCCAAGAAATATGTTTTTCATTTACTAGACTTCATTAAGTTACTTACAAGCCATGGGTAGGAAGTTATAGCAGAAAGAGAAAGTTAGAATGGAACAGAAGTAATTAGAAGATACTTTAGCCCCACATATGCCCCACAGAGCTTAGCAGTTGGAGATCAGCCCACATTGTGAGTGAATCTCATTTAAGCTTCCTTATCTTGCTTAGGAAATTAGGGAGTGAAAAAAATATACCTTGTTAATAGACATCAGACTGCATTTCACCCCACTGAAAATCTTCCTTATCATATGCTAAATCTTATTATCCATATGGTTGTCATTTAGGCCACAGCTAACCAATTTATCTTTTATTGTTCTTTAATTTTATCCATACGTAAAAGTGTTTCAGAAAACTTAATCCATGTCATCTATCACTACATGTAACGAGCATAAAATTAACTAAAGAAAAGTGTAGCTTTGCACAGATGGCCAAGTGCTGTCTGATAATGGTTAACATGTTGTCTTTCATCACCACCTGGATATATATTGCTTCTTAACTAAAATATAAATACATATGTATAAATACATAAATACTGAAATGCTGTCATCTGCCTGGCATGAAACCTGATTCTAATATCCAGATCAGCTGCTTTTTTTTTTTTTTTCTTTTTAATCTACCATAGCCACAGTTCTACAAGACACTTGAGACAGGGAAAAAATTAAGAATGGCTGTAGGATTACACATAGGATAAAGGCAAAATGTATTTCAAATTAGAAGCTTTCCTTTGAAAGTGTTTGGACCTTAATGTTAAAATGCCTTAAGTGTTTTGGAGAATCAGAACTGCTACAGACAAGTTCAGAGGGTAAAGGGGTGATTACCTCCATCATCTAAATTTGATACTGTACCATTCAGTTCTACACAGCAATGGTGATGGTTTGCAGGAATCCTTGGCACATAGATAACACAATCAATTAAGTAGTTATCATCTCATCACTCTTTGTTTCACTTATACCTCATTTTAGAGAAGACGTTTGTATTTTCAGTGTCTTTAAATGCTTTAAGAAATGTTCAAAAGATGTTCTTTAGCAATTGCCCCCGGGAGTAATATGTACTTTATGTATTATTCCCATGGTAACTTGAGGGAACGGCAACAGGGTTATATGCTATGTTGCATCAGTCTTAATTTAGGTTAGAATATGTTGTTCCTTGTTTTTTGTTGTTGTTTTTTTGGTTGTTTTTTTGTCCCTTCAGGGTCAGCTTTCATTTAACAAAATATTAAACGGCCTGTAAAATTAAGATTGAAAAGGAAATGTCCTTTTTCAAAGTATATTTTCTTTCCTCTTAGAGTAAAATGGCAGTCTTTTTTTTCTTATTATTATTATTTCTAGCAAAGCAGCAGCTCATATCTCTTGCAAGATTTTTGTGATGATTTGAAATTTATCCTGAATCTCTTGGAAACTTGCTCCCGGACCTTTTTTCTGTGCTATTCATAGTTAATGAAGGTACTAGTCATGGACAGAGGCAACTTTTTTCATATAAATCCAAGCAGCTGATTGGGTTGATAGATCCTCAGGAGACATCTTCGGGTGCTCCTGTCTTTGCTTCTTTTTAAATTACAGCATTGAAGCAATTTTCTCTGTTCCTACCTGGCTCCACAGCCCACACATTCTATCAGTACTATTAACAATTTTTCCACTCTTCATCATCTTTAAAGCAAAAAACCATACTTTGATTGACCACAATGCTTTTATAATATTGGTTCCCAATATGCAGGGCTGGAAGGGATACTAAGCAAGTTTGCAGATGATACAAAACTGAGAGGAGCTGTTGACTCCCTCGAAGGCAGGGAAGTCCTGCAGAGAGATCTCGACAAATTAAAGGACTGGGCAATCACCAACCATATGAAGTTCAGCAAGGGAAAGTACTGAATTCTTCACCTGGGGTGGGGCAACCCTGGATGCACAGACTGGGGAAGGAGACGCTGGAAAGCAGTGCCATGGAAAGGAATCTGGGGGTCGTGGTCAATGGCAAGTTGAATATGAGTCAGCAGTGCCCTGGCAGCCAGGAGGGCCAACCATGTCTGAGGGGCATCAGGCAAAGCATCAGCAGCTGGTTGAGGGAGGGGATTGTCCCTCTCTGCTCTGCACTGGTGTGGCCTCACCTTGAATATTGTTTGCAGTTTTGGGCACCAAAATATAACAAAGATATTAAGCCATTAGAGGGTGTCCAAAGGAGGGCAACAGAGATGGTGAAGGGCCTTGAGGGGAAGCCGTATGAGAAGCAGCTGAGGTCACTTGGCTTGTTCAGTCTACAGCTTCCTCATGATGGGAAGAGGAGGGGCAGCACCAAGCCTGACAGAGTTCAAGAAACATTTGGATGATACTCTCAGACACTTAGTGTGACTTTTGGGGATAGTCCTGTGCAGGGCCAGGAGTTGGATACGTGTGGGTCCCTTCCAATTCAGCATATTTTGTTATTCTGTGATATAAAAAAAGTGGGACTCCCTTTTCACCTTATGTTGTTACTTAGTATTTTTGCACAGGTAATGTAATTTTCTTCAGACTTAGACTTTTTATTGGTTGTCTTCATATGTATATCCTTTGGTCAAATACATATTCATTTCTAAGTGGATGACATATGAAGTACTGAGATAATGAAGAATCTGTAATAAATGAAACTACAAGAAATGAAAACAGCAAGTACTACTGCTGGAGATAGTGATACACTAGCAAAAGACATTTATTAAAAGATTGGGTTTCATTTCTCTGTTTATGTTTGTCTCCTCCTAAACATTAAGAAATACTATGTCAGACACCATACAGCTTCATCATGAAGCTGTCAGGGGAAAAAGCACGCTTTGCAGATCCTGAAATATAGTGGATGGAAGGCATTTTTATAAAATATCAATAGAAAATATACTTCAGGGAACAGTTGTGCTGTGTAGAGACAGAATTACATTATAGTCGTCTCCATTAAGATGCCAGGAGTCACCAATTGATTCCATGAAGTCATTTCCTGTTTACAACGGGGGAAATAGCAATCAGCTGTATGATGGAACAATTGCATTTAGTTACACATATTGTTAACTTAGCAGCAGTTTAATGACAGGCACTATATTTCAGGTACAGCTTCAGAATATTTGTGTGTTTCCTTCACACTGGTGCCAGTTTTCACAAGAAAGCTTTGGAGGGGGTGGTAAACAATAACTTTATTTTGAAATTCGAAGTGGATTGGGCTAGAAATTTTCAAGAAGGGTAAATGGGTTAAAATTAAAACAATATTTTAACAAAACTTTTCAAAACTGAACATTTCTATTTGACTTCTATTTTTCTAATCCCTGATTCAAGGTGGACACACTTGAAATTCCTGATTTGTTTTTTTCTTCCATCTTTTAAATGTTTCTATATGTTTCATACTCACTTCTGTTGTAGATTGCACTGATTTTGGCACATGGTTTCAAGTCTGTGAAAAAAATTGTGTGACTTAAGCTTTTTGGCTGAAGGAAAGAAACGTGGAGGTAGCATTTTGTAGGAAGTGTTTTCTGTAGCAAGTTACACCTTCATCTGTAAAGATACTTCTGGCTTTCCTCATGTCGCTTCTCTTACATCCCCTTCTCAGTTCTTGCAGTTGCTCACGCTGTTCAATTTGGGTTCTAGAAGGGGGCAATGAAAAGGCTTGAGTATAGTTTTGCTCATTTTATGCCCTTTATTTTGTGTTTCCTTCTCATACTGTATTTGGGGTTGAAAAAAGGATAGAAAACCACAGCTGACGTACAGGCTTACTTTCCTATGGAAAAATGATCTTTCATGGGTAGCTTTTAGAGAGGGGGAAAAGTCAGGAGTTGGACCTCGGTGATCCTTAAGGATCTCTTCCAACTCAGGATATTCCAGGACGTTGAAAGTAGGGTCATTATCTTTCTATTCTATGACTGTGATTTTGGAAAAGGGGAGAAAAGAATTGAGATAATTGGTTATCAGCGGAGGCACAACATTTGTATAGTCCAAATCCCACAGGACCCACAAGGTTTGGTTATCATGTTAAAACAAAAATACTAGTATCAAACACTGTAGCAGGATATCAGGGATTTTTATTTTCTTTCTGAGTCCTGGTGAATAGGTTTTCTGCCCATCCAAAAATACTGTCTTCATTAACTATGTTGTTACTTCATGCTGGAGAGCATTACAGAGAGGAGATCTCCAGAGTCACCCAGACCAACCCACAGCAACTCTGAACTTCAGATGGAAGTTGAAGAAGTCCTGAGGAACTCTGCATTGTACTATGCCAATATAGATTAAATCGTCTGAGAGCTTAGGAGTCAAAAATCTAAGCATCTGCTAAATGTAGAAAAATGTAATCTTTCAGAACCATGTAATTCTGACTGATTGTGTGTTAGGAGTGACAGAAATTCCTCACTGGCACAGAGGCTATGCAGGTGTCACTCCATGTCCTGCTTACACTAGGTTGGAAGCGGAATCAGTGTTTCAATTTTCAACTCTTCTTCTAACCTTTAAAATTATTTCTGCTCTTTAATATTTTGTGTTCTATATCATCTTTTGGGGCTATTCTTACCTGCAGTGAAGGAACTGTCTGCCAGTCCTCATTAGGGTACATTTACTACCATGTGCAAAAGTAAAACTGTGCTATTAATCCTCCCTTATAGTGTGACCTCATTTGTATATTGAGATGGTGCTGCTGCCGTTGCTGGTATCAGTGCTTTCCTCCTGAAGGTGACAAAATGCCTTGAAGATGCTAATGAAGTAGGAGTCCCAACACCCCTGCATGATAATTAGATAACTTTATTCTGCATTATAAATGGAAGCAATTCAGGTGCACAGAGGACTGAGGATTTTCTCCAAAGGGCATAGTATTTTGAGACATAAAAATTTATAGGGCCAGATTTGAACACAAGTTTCTGTATAGCACTATTCACTCCTATCATAAAAAGATACTGTAGTGCCACATTTTCACTGTGAGAATGTTTGAGTTTTTCCAGTCATTGCCTGTAAATTCAAATGTATGTCAGGATGTTTTGAATTGTCAAAAAATTAAACTAATTTCCATAATTCTTCTTGGGTCTAGCTTAAACAAAATTAAATAAATCTTGGTGGCATCTCCCTCTGTGGAGATTCTCAGAACCAGACTGGATAAAGCTCAGAGCCCAGAACCTTAACTAACCTCAAGGCTGACCCTACTTTGAGGAGGACATTAGACTAGAGACCTCCCGAATTTCCCTTTGTACCAATGTTCTTATGCTGTTTACTACTATGCTGCATACCTATGATAGGTACATGCATGTATATTGCGTGTAGGAATTGAATATTTAAAATGGGATTAATGGAGAATGCATTGTATTTATTGTACTACAATACCGTAACATTAGAACTTCTTTGTATTAAAGAAATTATAGCATATTTTAGAACCTCTTCTGCATTAAATAAGTATATGACTTAATTATAACTAAAATATTTCCTAATGAAAACAGATAATAGTTTTGAAAGCTGGAGCTAAAGAATGTAAATGTAAATGGCTCAGAAATTATTCTGGGCACCTGTAGTGCATACTTTCAAACTGATTTAAAATGTATTAGAAAATGAAAATTATGATTCATGTATTGCTTCTATAATAATTGTAAAATATGTTTTGTCTGTGAAGTTTCAAGGGGTTATGCATAACATTTATACAATGGGTGTAGATGAGTTCACATTGTGTGTAAATTTATCATTAGCTTGCATCATCCAAACCCTAGAAGACTAGAGACTGGAGCCTAAATACCGTATCTTTTCTGCAGATTAATGCATTAATTGGCACACAGTGTATATAAGCTTGTTTATTTAATGAAGTTCATGATGGTCTCCGTGGGTGAATGCACACATTAAAATACTACAAAGCATGCCTTATACTTTTTCTTCCTTTCGTTCATGGAACATTTTTATGTTAATTCTTTATTATTTTCTGACCTCTTTAAGCTTAAGGCAGAGCTAATCCATAATAAGGGAAATCGAGGGAACCCCTGGAGTCAGGATTGTGCTCTCTGTCTGTCAGCCTTACTTGGACTGTGTCAATAGGGAACTGACAAGAAACTATCATGATGCTCTGTGAAGTTTTAGCAGATGAGGATGCTGCCCTTTGTATTTAAAAGATTATTTCACCTCCTGCCTGTGTAGCAAGCTATCTTAAAAGTTGGCTGTCTGAGGGTGAATAACTTGATCCAGGCTATTTTGCAAGGTCTTTTCACAGACAGAAAGAAAAGAAGAAGACCTAATGCCCCCATTTGAATGTGCAGTTCACAGTGCAAAAACTGCAGCCTGTCAATCTGGTGAGAAAATTCAGCCGTTGAAGGTTGCTACAGGAATAAGTACAAAGAGAGTGCCAGAACTGTAGCTTACTCCAGAAGGTAAAATGAAAGGAAAAGTAATGTTGTACCAGGACAAGCATGTGTTGCCTGTTGCTGTAGCACATTACTCGTAAAACTTGATCCAGAAGTCGAACCCATTTAGTGGTGACTGCCTATAGGTAGTGTCACGATCTGTTTGTTTGTCAGTGAATGACTTTAAAGCACAGCACTTAAGAAGATATTAGGTAAAAAATGGGGTGACTCTGGTATATCTGAACTCTATCATCCATCCTCAGCTGTCCAAGTAAAACCAGTTATCTGATTTGGATTTTACCAAAGACAATATATTTGGAAGAGGTAAAAGAGAGTAACAGAATGCAAAGGAATTGCCTCCTTTGATTTCACTTACATGAAATATTTATAACTTGCATTCACTTTGTGATTTCCACCCATGTTGAAAGCATACAACTTAGTACTGATATGAAAAGCATAGATCTTAGTATTTGTCATCCTGTGAACGGACCAGAGAAACAATCTGAAATCTGACCTCGTGTCTCTTTTCTGGCTGCTTAAGTGGAACTGTTGTGGGAAACTCTACATATAGAACAATGATTGAAATACTCTTAATATTTTTGCATTTCTTATGTATATTTGACTTTGATAATACTAGCAATACAGCTATGGCCAGCTGGAAACTTCTTTTTCCTAAGGAGAGATATTTGGGTGCCATAGCTACCCCGATCAGAGAGTGCTCTGTGACAGAAGGCCTGTGCCATGCTCAGGCAATGTATTGACTGGCCAGCTTGGGTATCCTATCTTATTCATTAGATATTCAGTGAGTACATCTGGACAATATGGATATTAGTCCTGCAAAAGAACATGTGCATGTTTAACACTTAACAGACTTTCAGGGTCAGGTCCAATTAACTTAAAACCCTGGCAGCAGCTAGCAAGAAACCTGTGCTGGGGCATTGACCTTGAAGAGGTTTGCTACACAGCAAGACTTAACGATTTTTTTAATTATTTTTTTTTTCCTCAGTGAAGAGCAAGATAAAAGGAGGTGAATAAAATTAATGACAATATTAATCTCTAGCAGAGATCCTCTTTAATTTTTCTTTTGACACAGCTGCACCAGTCCAGAAAAGGTTTTCTCCTGCCATCACTACTCTTCCCCATTTTCCATGTACAGCTCTGGCGACTGTGCTCTTCTGCCTTCCCCAGTTTACCTCTTTTTATTTCCTCTGTGACTCTTGGGAATGGGCCCAGAGGGAATGATCCTGTGCAGGGCCAGGAGTTCGACTCGATGATCCCTGTGGGTCCCTTCCAACTTGACATATTCTGTGATTTTGTGGAAGAGGCATAGCGAGTTGGGTAAGCCTAGCTGTCCCTTATTCCTCATTCCACCAGAAGTGGCACCCTTGAAACAAACATATAGCACATTTTTCTTTCCTCTGAGTGATAACGGGAAGCCCTGGTTGTTTGATAGTTCTTCAGGGAGCAGACCAAGAAGGAACAACAGATAACAAAGTTCTGGTCCTCATACTCCTTTCTTGCAAGGTAGTTGGTCACTACCTCAGACTTGGGGATAAGAGGGTTTTGTCAGGATAGCCATGGAAAAATCTCTTCATGATTCTGATGTGAAGGCTTTGCAAATCACACAGAGGGATTCTGTGGCGGTGTGTGAATCTTTCTTGCTTTCTTTCTGTAGCAGGCAGTACTCTCAGTATAGTTCAGTACATTTCAGTTAGCTACAGAGGCTTAAAATAATCAGGCTAAAAATCTGTAGAGCAGCTTTTAGCACTTCCCTTTGTCATTTTTTATATTAAAAAAACAGTGAAAGTGAGGTAGAGAATATTAGTAAAATGCAGTTAGATCAAAAAATTTGCATTCTTTCAGTCTCTTCATCTACTATGATTTTGATTTAACAAGTCACTACTGAATTCCTGTAGCAAACCAGAGTGCAACAGACAAGCTATTCTTTGCAACTGTTGAGTGCATTTCTCTTCTCTATTGGGTTTAAACTTGAGATCAGACTCACATGGGCTAATGTGATGCTTCATACATGATACTGTGGGACTTCTCGCTATATCAAATGAAGCTGATATTAAAGGTTTAGCAGTGACATGGTGTTTCTGCAAGAGGAGATTACTAGAGGAAGAGAATATGAGAAATTACCAAAGCCAAATATTTACTGAAATGATGGGTGACATAAACTCACGTCTGTTATTTCTTGTCTACTGGGAGCTTGAATTTATATTTCCCTATGTCTTGGTCATACCTCTGACTTCATGGATGTTCTTATAAAAGACTTTACGATTTATCTTTTGAAAATATGTGTACTAATTTTGATCTATTTCTCAAAGCACTAACTTTGTGGCTGGGCATCCTGCTCTTCATAAGATTTTCTGTAACCTTATGCATCTGGTCATCTAGAAACTTTCAAAGGAAATAGGTTTCAGCACAAGAAGAAGAGAGAAAGAAAACCAGTGGGGTGGGGAGTTGTGTTTTTTTCTTTTTGATAGAATGTAAGTCTTTTTCTTCCAAGAATTTGTCTTCAGTGAGATCCTTCTCATTGCTGGATGTCCCACTTGAATTAGAAATGCAGAAGCTTAAATAACCTATAGTAGCAATACTATACTACTTAATGTTTCTGTTTCTGTTTTTATCTCTTGAATGTATTTCAAAGTTCATGTAAGTTTACAATATTTCTAAGAAAATTTTGGCATATAGAACAGTGGATTAGATCCCATCTCTTCCAGATTCACATTATGATCCTGTAAATTTAAAGTGATCCTTTGTCCTTACTGGGTTGAATATACAAAAAATAAGGAATAATTTGTCAACATGGGAGGAGTACATTATGTTGGTGAAACTTCCATGTTAGCTGGCACAATTAACATCAGCAAGTCACACATCCGTTCTGATCTCAGGTGAGTGTGGGAGTAAGGGTGACATGGTGTCCTTTCGTATTCTCACCTGAAATCCATACATCACATATTTTCCGTGGCTGTTGTTGCACAGTTTCTAAAAACACTGGTTTCAATAACATGCTTTCCAGTTTTAATAACCCACAATTAAACTGAATCACCAATCTGTCTTCTAATACTCCCTTCTCTTTTTTAAAAAACATGTGCACTGATGTGTTATATCTAGTATATGCTAATGTGCTGTTTCTGAGATACTTTGATTTGCTATACTGGGTGAAGAAGCAGAAAACAATCTCTGCCTCCTATTGCAAAAAAATCACCCACATCAAGAACTACTTGCAATGTGTGGATAGATGGGCAGTGCTCAAGCCAGACTATACATCAAATTTATGTCTCAGAAATTTTACTATTAATAATTTTTACTGTCAACTTTTAATATCAAAGAAGAAAGTACAGCACAGTGTTTTAACACACTCCAGAACACTTTATTAAATAGCATAGCAGTATGCTGTTGTAAATTGAGGTCAGCAGGAAGGGTAGCAGTACTTTACAGGCTTAGGAACTCGATATTCTGGTGTACCGCTGGGATAAGAGTCTCTTTTCCAAGACTGTTTGCAGCAGACAGTGTATTGTGGTTTAACCCTAGCCAGCAACTAAGCCCCTCAGAGCCACTTGCTCACTCCCCCAGACAGTGAGATGCAGGAGGCAACTGAAAGGCTAAAAGTGAGAAAACTCATGGGGTGAGATAAAGACAGTTTAATAGGTACAGAAAAAGCTGTGCACAAGCAAAGAAAAACAATGAATTCTTTCACCATTTCCCATCAGCAGGCAGGAAATCAGAGTCCCATCACAGCTGATGGTGGCTTGGGCAGACAAACACCATCACTCCCAATGTCCCCCCTTCCTTCTTCTTCCACCACCCTTATATGCTTCATGAACAAGATGTCATATGGTGTGTGATATCTCTTTGGTCAGTTGGGGTCAGCTGTCCCAGCTGTGTCCCCTTCAGCTCCTCGCACACCCCCAGCCTACTTGCAGGGTGGATGAAAAGAGAAAGTGCCTTGACTTTGTGCAGGCACTGCTCAGTAATTACTGAAACATCCCCCAGTTTCAACACTGTTTCCAGCACAAATCCAAAAGACAACCCCATATAAGCAACTGTGAAGAAAATCAATTCTGTCCCAGCCAAAACCAGCACATAACGCAATCAACAACACCAGCTCATTATGATAGCAATAATAATAAAATTTTAAAAAAAAAGAAGTAATTATCAGAGATATAGGTAAAAACAATGATTTTGTTTATCTCAAGCAATAAAGGCAGCCAAAAGGGACCCCAGGGACACCTGAGGGAAGAAACTCTAATGCTAATTGGCATGATTTAAAAAGATGGTTCTGTTATTGCCAACAGTCTAATTTCATCATTATCTCCCCAGTGTTGTGGCAATCAAACCCGTTATAATTTTAGTAGATGGATAACAAGGCATGCCTCAGTGTACAGATGCTAGAAGGTAGTCTAAAAGAATGTGAAAAGAGATTTCTAATAAATACATTTTGTATATCTTTTTATGAAATACCACTTCTTAATGTTATTTGTCTGCTGAATGAACCTCATTATATTTTACGCAAATATGCAGTAGCAATTTGTCACGAGGCCACAGAAAAACAGCAAAACCAAACGGAACTATCTACATCTCCTTAATTTTACCATTTCTCAAATTAAAAAGCTTATATTTTTAGAGAAAAAAACAAATATTTGTTAGAGGGAAATCATTCAGTGGCTTTTTTCTTCCTTGTACTGTTTGTTTCTTCCTTATACTGTTTGCTTTTTTTCCTGTTTTCAGGAATTGTCCCTGTATTAAAGAGCTCTGGTATTCACCTGGAAGTTGTCAAGGCTGTAAGAATTGAAATGCAGATGTACTTACAGATTTGCTGCAATGCTGTCCTCACATCTGTTCCCTGAGTACTCTTCCTGCTCTGAAAATATCCTATCAATATCACACATTTTTTCTAAACTGTCTGACAGTGTCCTGTAATGTGTAACACCCGTTTCAACCATCCTCTTTGCTAAATCATACGTGGTTCAAATGAAGAGCAGAGGAATGGAAAAAAAAAAGGCAATATATATATAGAGAAATGTCTCTTTCCAGAGCTCCCTTCTGCACAGAAAAACTCTCTTTGCATCTCATATGAAGTCATTGTCTTTGCTTGACTTTTCTTATTAAACTCACATTTACCCTTTTCAACAGGTTTGCTACAACTCAAAATACGTGTTGCATAAGGATATGCCTTGAGAGAGGAGAGAGCCTTTAACTTTGGGAAGTCTTTGAAGTGCACTTTGCTCACACAACACCCTGATGGTGAAAGTAGCAGTAACTTTATTCCTATTAAATAAAAGAGTTAGGAACTTGGAACAGAATTTCCTTATGAGGGTTGTTAATATCCCATGCGGCCCTTCTGCTGCATGCTTTGCTTGACATTTGCCAGGAAGGGGATAAATACAGGCCCTGGTACTGCTGATATTCTGCCACCCCAAAAAAGAGCATGGTTTCTTGGTTTCTTTGACAAAAATGTTGATGCTTTGAAACCAAGACTTGGTTTTAGTGACAGGATTGGGTTATTCAAGGAACAAATATCTGAATGAGAAGGGGAGTAGCCAAAAGGTGTTCTTAATTCCATGTGAAGATGAGAGGTTCAGTCTTTACTTTAACTGAAGAAGGTATCCTAATGTCCCTATTTCCAAATTCTTTAAATGTAAAATTCTGAAAGGTCAATTCAAAAGTTCTAAGTGGACTTCTTAAATTAGAAACCCTCAAAAAGATTGGTATTTAAAATTAAATGTTTAATACCAAATTATTTTTTGTTACACTATGTTTTTTGCAAAACAACAGAAAAATACTAAAGATCAGCTTTTGAAAGAAATCTCTTGTTTGCTTAGCTAGTAACTGCCAAGAGCTCTAGCATATTTGATAGACTTGATTCACTTCTGTGATGCTACTACAATTTATCCCTGTATGGGATAAATGGGCCTTAGAAAATGACACTGCCAGGAATGGATTAAGACAATTAGCTTGCATAAGGAGTCAAATCCCTGACCTCTACTTTGCTTCACCTCTCATGAGTGCCTCAATCCACTGATAGAAAGATAGAAGTGATAGCCTTTACAGAGCAGAGCAGATGAGTGCTCTTGTATGTAGAATGGCTTTCGAGGAGTTGGATTTCACGTGGGTCACTCCAGTCAGAACTTCCTGCTGCCTACTGCTAGGGCAATTTGCATAGAGGAGATTTTTATACAGCTTGTTAAAACAAGTGTAAAGGAGTTGTCATGGGTTTGCCTAGGGGACAATTTGTACCACACCCCCCACAAATTGTCCTTAGGTGAGAGAAGTTTTATGCAGACAAAGAGATCTGATTGGGGAGATAAATAATATTAGGATTTATTATTAGCAAAAA
>JAWMRA010000001.1:73988156-74040477 GCA_035584735.1 Pseudotriccus pelzelni
GGCTTTTGTCCGGAAATTCATCCGGACAAACTATTTTCAATCCCCAAGGAGGGGGACTTTTGCAAACCCATGACAGGAGTCATTGCCAGACAGGATTATACACAATGGGAATATTAATAAGCCAGCAATCTCTCATATGCTGTCTGATATATTTTTTGCTAGTAATCTTAGAGCATAAACTACTCATAACCTACAAGGTATAGAATTGATAAGTACCATACGATCCCTTCTTACACACTAATATCTCCAGTTCTTTTTGGGAAGAGTAGTGCTATTGCAAAAGTGGGCCACTAAGGCAGAAGCTATGCTCCAGTAGTGGTTAGCCCCCTCACTGATAAATTTACCGGTGTACTTTGCTGGTGCCTTCAAAAGGAGAAGGAGCAGCAGTAAGGACGGGAGGAGATTTCTGCGACTGCAAACACAGTCGTAAGGCAGGGTTGGATTTCCGTGAGGCTCCTGGTTCTGGAAGGGTAAAAACAAGCACAATGTGGATGAAATAACAATCATTTAGCAGGAGTTATAAAAACCCCACAATTCACAGCTGGATGTCAAGCAAAACATTTTTACCCCTTGATATTAATACATTTTCTGTAGATAGTGTATGTGTAACAGAGAGCTGCGAATAGTGAAGTATGTGCTTTCTGATATTGGTAACATAGAATGCTGTGGCTAAGGGAAACATATCTGTATCTCATGTAAAGAGGCACTTGCAAAGATTTCTCTTTTGGCTCTTGTGCAGAGTTTTAATTAATTTATTTTTTTTTTCCAGCTTTGGGAAGGGATTGAGCTACAACTTGAATCTAACAGTTCTGATATTTTTAGTTTTATGTCGTGACAACTGCTGAATTTTGCTCCAGGAAAGTTTCTCAGTTTATTGAGAACATAAGTCTGTGCTGCTGAGAGGAAACATCCATTTTTTGGGCAAGGGAATCCCTTGGCCATAACACAAGTTCCCTGCCAAGTGGGCCCTTAATGATTCCTAGAGCACACCTACTCTGCTATAGTTTTGCTTATGCAACTCCTGTGTATTAAAATGTAGTTTCTTTGGTGACCTTCTTGCTTTGTTTGTGTACTCAGAAGACAGCAGTCCTCATGCATCACTGATGTCACTGCTCATTTGCCCTGTCCTAACCTCCAACTGATGCAAATCCCACCTTGTGCTGTGTTAGCTGCACACACCTAAACCTCTCAGTTAGCGTGTAGTATGAATGGCTGTAATACAGAAACAAAATACTTCCCACCACCAAAGAAAATTATAAACTTGTCTTCCTGGAGCTTATATGGTATTACTGATGAGGAAAAAGGTGAGGGAGTGTTTTTGAGTGGGTTTTTTTTCTATAAGGTTTTTTTCAATCAGGAAAGAATTAGAGCTCGTGTTTATGTTATTCTTTGTTCAGGAAAGGCTGTTAAGAAGTCACTCATGTCTTAGATGATAATTTTGAAGGTGAAAATTTACACAAAATAGGACTTCAGAAAACAGTTTTTCTGGACTGCTATTAAAAAGGGGACATACTTTAGCCACTACAAAAAGACATTAGCATAATGCCTTCAAAACCTGTGAAGGGCTGCATAGGCGTGCAATAATGAGTCTGCCTTGGAAAGTTAAAGATCTGTGTGGGTGACAACAAGTAAGGGTCAGAACAATACATTGCACTCAAGGATATATGTATTAGTATATATATTTGCATTTCAAAGTTACAACTATTTTCATACTCTTCAAAGATCTGTAATACATATACAAAATTATATTTTTAGAGTACATAAATGAATGACATTTAATTGTTACAGTTAAAATACAGGATTCCTCCTGAAAGAAGTCTAGATATAACAATGACCTACCCCTGAAATTATTTTCTCTCTCAGCTATTGGCCTCAAGTTGCAGCAGGGAAGATTAGGATATTAGGAAAAGTTTCTTCAAGTGAAGAGCTGTCAAGCACTGGAACAGGCTGCCAGGGAAATGGTGGAGTCACCATTTCTGAAGGTGTTTAAAAGATGTGTAGATATGTCACTTATGGACATGGTTAAGTGTTGGACTTGTCAGTCCTGGGTTAACACATGGACTAAATGATCTTAAAGGTCTTTTCCAAACTAAACAATTCCATCATTCCACTAATATTTCAGTTGTCACTATTTGTGCAGTGTTTATGACTGCACAAATAGTGCAGGGCCTCTACCCTTAGGTATTTAAGCACCACAAGAATTTACATAGTTAATCATGATAATTATAGAAGGTGTATGCTTAAGAAAGCACAGTGCAACAATTGCACAGCACATGACAAGGGCACTGCCAGTGGTAAAACAGAAAGCAAACAAATGGGGCAACAGCCTTGTTTTAATGTACTACATTACAAGATGCGAGAGATAAGCCTGAGTGCAAGTAGATAAACAATCCAATACTCCAGTGGGATGTTGTGCATCAGAGACAGAATGCAGTGCAGATCCTTTGAGATAAGAGTCATCTGATCATATTTCTTGAGTCTCAGCAGAAAACGAAGAGCAGTACATTTAAGCATGCAGATAGATATACTGCATTTAGAAACTGTTGAATGTCAGCAAGAAATGGGTAAGGTAGAAATATGAAAGTAGGAAGAACGTGACATTCTCATGTTCTCCATGTGAAAAGGTAAAAGGAAATCTGACCCTATGGCTATATTGATCTGAGAAATGTATTTATTAAGATTAAATGCAGTCTTCTGTATTTGTGAAAACCTGCAAATATTCCCAGACCAACGGCACCATTTTAGTGAATGGCACATTAAACCATATTTTTAATAATGAAAATTTCCAAACATTTCATTTAAACAATTAATTGCAGTACCATTTATGAGATATATTAGAAGGAAAAAACCCACTAGTTATACCTTGGTGGGCCTTTGAATTTTCAATTGATATCTGTGCTAATCCAATACAACTATAGAATATTTTTATGGTTTGAAGAAAAGCAGGGAAAAATAAAAAAAAAATAAAGTAATAACAATTCATCACATTTTCTCTGTCATTTCCTCCATAAGAGGAAATTTGTGACTACTAGTTGTTAAAAGTACCTGCATATCATAGAACCATAGAATGGTTTGGGTTGGAAGGGACCTTAAAGATCTTTTTAGATCATCATATCCATAGGACTTGATACTTATTGCCAGTAATACACTGCAGATTATTCTCACATAAAAGGTTAATCATGTGCATAAGTGTTTGCAGGAAGAAGCTATTAAAACAGGCACTGTATGTGCCCCAGTAGCAAACCTTGAAGAAAAATGAGATAGAAAAATTCAATTCTTTATACCTTGCTGCTTATCTGGCAGCTTTTAGCTGTCAGCTCACACAGCCACAGTTTGGATAACCATCATCAAACAAAGGGAGAGAAATCAGCATTATAATTGTTTGGAATATTTCATATCAAAACTTACAAAATTGCTAAGAAGCAATCAGGGCCAGTGTCTCCCTGCTAATACATGAGTTGGATCTTCAAGGTTGAATGCACTTTACTCTCAGTGATATCAGAAACAGGACACTGAATTACCTGCCTTTTACCACAAGTTTGGAGAATAATTGCTGTGCATCAGCTAATACCCTGCTAACATTTGTGCATGCGTAAACCTTCAGACACAGTTTTCAACCCACTGCCCAGCAGAAGTGATCACACAGCCCATTCTCACCTGCAACTAGCACTTCCCTTGCCTTAATTTCCCACCTGAAAGGCTTTAGAATCACCAAATTCACTAAGCAAAATACCTTTCATATTTTTTATTTTGGAATTAAGTGGAGGATTTAAAAACCATCTGTAGAAACGTGAGCTGCAAAAGCTAAGCACAGATTGTCTTTGATTCTAGTAGGTATGATAGGATTTTATCTAAGTATAAATATTTTCACAGCTTTTCTTATAATCAGATCACAAGTGGAGGATGGATCCTAACTCCTACATTTCTATACTTGGAGTTCTCAGCAGGACACAGTAGCGTATGTCAGGCTAAAATGTTTGATTTCTTAATTGCTGTGAAAGACCTGTCTCTCCTGGTACATTGTACACAAAGCATTCCAGCCTTCAAATATTTTTCAAATGTCTCTGCGTCCTTGTTTTATTGGTTTGTTTGTTCAGGTTTGGCTTTGAAACCAGTCTTATGAAATATTTTTTCTAAATTAAGCTATGACTTTCTTTCTCCACTTCCATACTTGACCGAGGAAGTTGAGCACACAGGTTGATCTATATAATGAAATATCTAGCTAACACAGTGCTTATCTTTCAAAACACTTCTTGTGAATCTGCATTTGCCAGGCAAGGTTTGTTTTCCCTTTGGGTGCACTACCTGAGCCACCACAAATACAGGAGCATAACTTGATTTCAGACTCCAGGCACAGACCAGTCTGTGTAAGTCTGAAGGGTCTTAACGTAAAAAGTCTAAGCCTAGTGTAGCTGGTGGGGATTTTCCTAAGGCATTTACAGCCCTCATCATGCTAATATATTGCAGAACACTTAACAGCTTTATAGGCAGCACACTTGATAGACACAGAGCAGAAGTCCGTGTGAGAAGATACGATATAGTTTCTGATAGTGGGAATGGGCTCAGTGTCAAACCATTTTTTACACAGCTATTCCCACAGAACTCAGCAGCTACACCCACTTCAGATTCAAATACAAAGACTGTGTTATAAGCTGCCACCGTAGAAACCACCTTTCCCCTTTAATTAAACATGAAAAAAAGGAAAGAAGAAAATCTCAAGTGGCTGAAAATGCACAATATTCAATAAGTCTTGCAATTCTAATGTCCTAAAGAGTTTCTAGAATAAAAATCCTTTCTGTTCCACAGTTTTTTAGGTAGTAAGTCTGATAGCCATTACTGTAAAAAGTTAGCTGAGAAGGACAGCAGCTTTCACTACTCCAGTCCTGTCTAGTTTTCTTGAAGACTAAAAAAATCAAACAGATTCAGAAGTGAGAAAAACAGATAGCCAGAGCAGAAAATACAGCATCATTGATGGGGCTTGAATGGTGCATCATAGCTTTTGAAAAACAGACAGGTATTACGGACCATCTACTCAGCTAGTCTGACACTCAACAAACTTGTGGCAGTGTCAAACTGTTTGAGATATTATCATTAGCTGCCTTTCTAGTGATAAGCTTATTGCAATTGAACAAAAATAGAACATTTTGAGCAGCTAAGGCTAGCAGACTTGCTATGGATTAGAACTCATAATCTGCTAAATGCATCTGTTTTGACATTGCCTGTTAACATAGCGTGACCACTCAGCGTGTGGCTGTGGTAGCTGAAAAAAAGGTGTTTAAGGCACTAGCAAGAACCATAGCCCAATATGCGGAGTGTTTCTGGCCCCCCAAGTCTATGAAGAAAACCTCTACTCTGGGATTTTGTTCATCACATCAATAAGTAACTGAGTTGGTGGAACGCAGTTGTACAAATACAGCTCTGGTCATCTCCTTCTGCCTTCCTATTTTACTTGCACTTAATTTTAGGTCTGTTTTCCAATGCGTTGTTTTTCATGTTGATAGAAAATATATTCAGGGTTGCTGGTGTGGCTCTGCAACTGGAAAGGATTGAAGGTAAGAAATATGAACTGAATATGAAAAATATACGGGAAAGCAAGTGATGTTAGGAACATAAGTGTTGCATTTCAAATAGAGCTGGAGATCCAACTGAGGCAGGGAAAATGAAGATATCCTCTATGTGCTTTTCCTCTTTTCATCTGGTCAGGTCATTCCTAAGCATGAGGGAGAGGAAGAGCAGTGTTAGGTTTGGTGGGATTCAAGAGAGGAGAAGAAACTTCAGGAGGTGTCAGAGTCTGTGGATAATTCTCATTCTGTTACTGCCAGCTATAAATCCTGATGACTGCTACACTCCCTTCACTTTTTATTTTTTTCACTTGTTAGTTCCCATATTTTGATATCAATTTAAAGTCAATCATTTCTATTTCAGAGTACATATGTTACATAGCCATTAAGTGTTAGATGCAGAAAATTTAGCCTTGGTTCATACTGTAATTGCTGATGGACTTTACAAATTACTTATGCTAGTAGATGAGTTGGGTTTTTTTGTCACCTTGGACAACTAAAATAATAATTTTTCAAAAATACAGTCTCCTTCAGTTCTCTGCTGTGAATTTCTCTACAGCTTCATTGAAATAAATTTAGGTTAGACACCATTTCCTCTGTAGTCTCTGAAAGACTGGGAAAAAAATCCAACCAAATCTGAGATAAAACTACTGAACGAGAAATAAGCTCAAGTTTAGCACTATAATTAGGTCAATGTAAAACTGACACAAACTCAGCATAATGACAGCCCCTAGGTATTGAATTGAAGATGGAGAAGTATGCCAAGAGAGAAATGCTTGGTAAAGCTGAGAGAGAGGGAAGAAGACACCTAGAGGAATATCACGGTTGTACTCTAAGGCACCTAGTCACCAAGTCGTGCAGAAGGTCTGTTGCCTTGACAGGCAAAAAATCCAGAAAAAATTCTCGCCATTATAATTCCCCTGCTGAAAATAGCAGGGAAATCTCAAATAATGTGAGAGAAAACACCACTGACAACTGCAGACAGAGATAGATTGATGAAAGAGTCTTTAATTACTTTATATGATACACCTCACTGGAGCCTGGCGGGGTTATTTGCAACCAAGTCCAAACAGAGGACTTGCTAAAATGCAGAGAAGGGATATAAGAGATTTTTTTCCAGAGATGAAAAAAGCTAATAGAAACCTGGAAGAGTTATAAAGAAACTATCAGAGGAAGAATTGTAATTGCAGTGTAGAAGAAGTGGTTTAATTGTTATTCCCTTCCAACTAATAGGCAGTGAAAGACTCTGAAATTGATCATCAACATCCTTAATTTATTTTTTTAAATTATTGTGGCATTTTGAATTATTGTTTCTATTACCCATAAACATATTATGAAGTGGGCCTTGGATATATATTATACTCCTAGTCATTGCATTAGTATATTAATATTATAAAAAGAAAATTGAAAAAACCTCAATTATTTCTGGACAGGATGTTTCATGACCTTTTTAAGGACCTCTTAGGACTAAGAGTCTGCTGGGATTAAATGTAGTTTTTAGGTCTTTCCCAAACAGACCCTAGGGCTGTTTGAAACCCCAGCTGATCAAATTCCTCTCTAGGCAAGCCTGAGACTTGCTTAGGAATACACTTGGTCTTTGTACTCTCCTTGATATTATGTCTCTGACTGCCAGCAGTATTAAATTCTCTTTGTGAAATCAATAATGATAAAGGAAGCATGCAAATCTTCATCATCCAAGTTTCACTCCATAGAAGCACCCTGTCCTTCTATTCTCCTGTGCATCACTGCCTTAAATCTCAAAAACTTGAAGTGCCTTGTCATTAAGGTATCGGTCTAACTCCTTCTGTTTTATGGAGACATGTAAGATTTATGAATAAGGTGAAATCTATAAGGTAAGACTTTTTTCACGGTAAAGTCCAAGGATAAATAAGGATTTCTAACTGGGTTTTTCAGAAGTGATTGATTTTGAGAGAGAAAATTATCTGTATTTCTAAAAAAAAAATAGAAATTTTGAGAGTGCCCAGAGTTGAAAATTAAAGAGACAGAAGACAGGCCATAGAAAAAAAGGTTTGTTTTTAAGGTAAATAATGATTACAAAATTTATGATTTCTAAGAAATGAATTAAATAATTGAATCTCTGCCTCACTACAAATTTTATTATGCCAGTAAACAGACAAAAACAGAATTTGGGGGGAAAAAAAGTAAGAATCGGTAATAGCTTATTTCTATTTCTGGAAGACCCACTGGAAAAACTGCCTATTCTGCATCCACTAGTGAATGGAATGCATAATTTGCTGGTTTTGCTTGGAAGAGATAATCTCTTTCTGTGACAGTTTTGATCAGAACAAACCATCAGACCCCTAAACCACCTGCTGCCGTGAATGACTATCACTCAGAACTATAACACAGCAAAAAAAACCCAAAAACCTCAGCATATGTTTTCATAGCTTTAGTTTAGCATACTAACCCCACCTTATGTCTTCTTTCGTAGTAAAGGCTATATTTTTACATGTATGTCTCACAATTTTGACAGAATCATAACAACCATAATGCATAATTTACTTTTCATTATCAATTTTGGACACTTGGCTAAGGTGTCAAAAACTTTACTGGATGCTTGTTCAGTGTTATAAACAGATGGAGAATAAGCCTCAATATTTTTAATACTTCTGTTAATTTCTTCAAAGCAATTGTATTGTTCATGACTGGTGTAGAGAGGTATCTTTTCACCCATTTAGTATAAATGCATGATAGTTGTATAAATGTGTACTACTCATAGTTAAAATTATGGTTCTTCACTTTGTTGTTGTTGTTTGGTTTTGGTTTTGTTGAAAGATAGTATTTTGGTGTTGACTTCATATCATATATACAAAAACAGTGTCTCAGACAGGAGTAATGTAAAAATCTCCAATATAGGACTACTGTCTCTGTTCAACACATTAAAAAAAGAAAATCTTTCAAATAAAAAATTTTTAGTAGTATTTTATAATTCATGTATTATGTGTCAGTAATTTATGAACATTCATGTATTTGTGAATATGAAATTATTTCAGCTGGGAGTTAAAAACATCAGAACTGTGTTATTCTGCATCACTTTAGGATCTGGACCAGCATTATCATCTTTACAATTCAACTGAATGTTTTGGGGCATTAAAAATTACACACATTTTGTTATTAAGATAAACCAAGGCAAATATATGTGTATTAATAGAAACTGACTCCCAATAGAGTCTATCCATATTGTTTCATTAACTGAATGAAGTATTAAGCATTTCAAATTGTGACGGATTTTAAAAGCTACCCTAAAATAGCAGTATTGTATTGCAAATGGTGACATCTGTCCTTCGGATGTGTGTAATCTCTAATGCCCAAAAACATCTAATTGAATTCAGCTCAGCAAGCCACACATACAAATTCTGTACTGGCAGAAGTGCTTTCTGGATCAAACCATTGTTTGGCTTGAATTAAATATCCAAATATTTGTCATTTTGTTGCCTGACTTTATTTACAGGCCTCTTGCTATTTTGTCAATTTCACATAAAATAAAGTGTCATTTTCATAAGTTTAAAATATTTACACTTCTTGGAATTGAATTTTGTGACTTTCTAGAACTACATGGAGTGAATAAAATTGTGATGTTCATAGTTAAGATGGCATACATGAGAGTACCCATAGCGTCAGGCTTGGTGTTTGTTCTTGTGGAGGAATAACAGTAATTCTGTTTTCTAACTTGTGTTTGAATTGCTGCAGTGCCTATCAATAGAGAGCTTGTCTAATTATTCTCTGAATTGACATGAGGCTTGGTTTTCCATTATACAGCTGATAGAAATTCACCGCAGTAATGTTGTAAAATAGAGGCACTGTTTCTAATAATTAGTTCTAATCAAATGGTCATTCCCTAAACCACCTATACCTGCTTCTTACAATATAGCATTCCAGTTGATGAAAGACAGAATTGTTTGCTTTTTATTTGTTTACCTAGTCCCATCACCCTGATTTTTGTAAATATTTGTGAATCAATAGATTTCTTGTTTACAAACTCTCCTACACAGCTTGAATACAAATCTTTTTATGTGAGTCTTGGGTAAATTATCACACATTATGATAAGCATGAAGAACTGACTGTTGTTCATTTACACTGCAGTCATCTTACATTCTATTAGACATATATTAAAAATCTCAGTTGGGCGATCTTTGAGAAAGTCAAGGTTGTAAGGTCACAGATTTCATGTTGAACAAACCCCACATTAGCTACAAAAGAGATAGCCTGTAGCTGTGAAAAATCTTGTGGTTGGTTTTTTTGGGTTTTTTTTTTTTGTTTGTTTGTTTTTGTTTTTTGAGGGTACCAGCCATTATCATACTGCATTTGCATCTTGGAACTTCATTCTAGCAATGGTATCTTAAGGTTAATCTGTACAGAAACTGAGTTTTCTTCAGCTAGTTATTATTCAGTGAGTGGCCTGGCTTGGATTCCTGAAGAATCATTAATCAAGTAGTTTTTTCATTCCAAGTCTTGATGTTGTAAAAAAGAACTGGTCAGTTTTGAAAAGGAATTTTAAATGATTTTCTCCTTCGTCTCAGAACCCAGAACAGAAAGATAGGTTATTCACAATCTCATCAAGGACCGTGACAATTACTGTTAAGATACATACTTGCAGTTACACAGTTATTTGGGTAATGTTAGATGATGACTGAGCAATGTACCTTTCAAACCTACTACTGAAGTTTGTGAATTAATTCTCAAATAGATTCAGTAAACTCTGATACATTAACTTGTAACTAGACTTAATGTTAGAGGTGGAATTGGTCCAGGAATTGTTTTGTGCATATTAGATGTGGCCAAGAGCTTCATGACAAAGTTTTGTTTGTTTATTTTAGCTGTAAAATCCAATTAATTGAAACAGAAGCTCAGCATTGGTTAGTGTCATTGTAAGAACTCTTTTGCTGGCAAAGCCGCCTCAGCTCCCCAGTGAAGTTCCTGGTCAACACCGGTAGTAAGTGAGAAATTGGATTTAATGTGTAGGGTTGTGGTCTCCAGCATGAGAAGAGAGTGCCACGTTGACCAGGTTATTAACTTTTCTGGGTTAGTCTTTTCCTGATTTTCCCGCTGCAGCTGCTCCACTTTGTGTGCCTAATCATATATTGTTTGATGAATCAGTGCCATCAATGTCCCAAGTAACTCCTCTCCCTACTGAATTTATCCTTAATAATTTTATTCAAGGTAGAAGTTCTTCAAAAAGGGACAGGCATAATAAATAAGATCCAAATCCAATAACTTCATCAAATAGAGCATCTATGAAAGGGGTAACAAAAAGGGGCTTGAGCCAGCAAGAGCAAAGAGGAAATGTTAGTGTTATTCAGAGCATCTTGAAGGCAGAAAATGACACATCCACCAATCATCAGAGCAGTGATGGCAGTAGGGCTGAAGCAGAGAATACTGTATTTGAGATAATACTGTATGACACCTGAGATAGCAAAAATTAAATGCAGCTCAGTTCGATACTGCTCAAAATTACCCATTTAATAAGAATCCCTACGCACTGCCTTGCCAGCCTTCAGGAATAAGGATTCCTCTAATAAGGATTGCTGGCACATATTATGCCCCCAACTTTATTTCTTTTCCTTCCTTTCTCAGTATTTTGGGGCATTTTTACTGACAGTCATTGATAAAGATTTTTACTCTGCTCTCATGTAACAAAATAGGAGAGATGTTGAATTCTTGGGAACTAAAGCTCGAGGTAATCCACTAAGTGGGTTTAGCAAAATGACTGAAGGATCTTGGCTGAGCTGCTTCCACGAATAATGACTATAGATTAGATATCATAATAACAGCTGTCAACAAGCAGTGTGTGAAAGAGTTGTTTTGAAGTCACAATTACTCAACAACCTCTGTTCCTTTCATGTACCAAATCCATGTTTGATATGCCATCTGTTGCATCACCACTGCTTTGGGCACCATACATGCTTGCTGCTGCTTGCAAGATGAGTCGGGCAGTTCAGCAAAGCATATCCTTCAGCTGTGGAAAAATGCATAAAAGTGATACCAGTATGCTGGCTGCATGGGATATACTAAAACTAGTGCCTTTTCAGTTCAGCTGGAAGCTGTTTTTCTTTGCATTTGGAATTGGTCCTGGCAGGAGTTTGGAAGTGACCACTCCATGATAGCTTTTGTCTGTAACTGGCCTTTGCTATTCTGACATAGTTGATCTCAGTGGGAATAAATTAATCTTTCAACCACTACTCCACTGGGTAGCTGGAGTTTAGAGACATCATATAGAATTGCTGAGTCACAAAAGAATTGGCGCAGGGACAGGCAAGATGAGAAAGGATAGAGGTCTCCTACAAGACTAAGTGGGGAGAGCAAACAGTACATTCCTTTGCTTTCTTTACAGCGTAGCTGAACAAAGTGTTTTCTAAATAACAATCTAAAATGTTTGGCTGATTAAGATGTAGTATATGGAGAAAAAAATATTATTTGCTCTGTTTAGAAGGCAGATGTCTAACTGAAAGGCAAAACATGATTTTCCTGGTTTAAAAAATGATAAGATAGTTACCTAAAAATAGGTTCCCTGTAAGATGATTTTTAAAGAAAAGTATAAAAAATGTGTTACAGCTCCAGTAATATATTTTTTTTGCTGTTGCTTCTCTCTGCAAAAAGAGAAAAAAGTCCATCATTTCAAGTCTTTTAAATGACATAAATCAAGAAATCCAGTATTCTGAGATTGCCTAATGTGCATGAGGATACACATTTTAACAGTGCTGTAAGCAATATTGATTCAGCTAATTCCTCTCAAGAAGCAAATGCAAGAGGAAAAGCCTCCCAAGTGCTGTTTCATGTGCTCCCCGTGTTTCAATCTTACATGCAGAAAGCCCTTTGTGGGTGTGGGCGTTACTGTTTTGGGCCCCCCTTACATCTCCTCAGATGCTAAAAGCAAGCAGCAATGACTAAGAAAAGAAAACGTGTGTGTTTTTAACCTTTAGCTATTGCTGTGTCCCAAAGATGAGGCTACTCACACTCACAGTGAGTGGCAGATCTTTTCCACTGTCTGAAATTCTTAGGGAGATTTTGGAAATCAGAGGCCCCCCTCCCCCCCCCTTCAGCCTAAGTGGATCAAGACACACTGTTAAAATTCTGTTTCACTTTTCATAAACCACTGGGACTTGCATACAGATTTAAAAGCAAGAAGAAAAATGGAAGAGGTCGAGTCAAGGAGGAGTTAACTACCTCCTACTCTTCTAGAATTTGAACACATCCAGAAGTCCATCCTTGTACCTATGGGAATTTGGATGGAAATTTAGTCAAAAGTTTTCTAAGCCAACCGTCCTGTCTGAGTAAATAGGATTTTCTCTATAGAGAGTTTCACGAAAAGCGCCTTAACAAATGACATAAAATAGAATAGAATAAAATAAAATAAAATGAAATTTTAAAGTCATTCAGCTTAAACATACATGGCAGAATTGATTTAGTTCCATTAGTAATTTAATGGAATTAGTTATCTTCTTTGTAGATAATATATTATTAAGGTATGACTCAGAATTTGGGGCTGATCCTAAACTGAGAATTACATTTTGAACAGTTTTCAGTTTTCATTTCTAGATTATTTTTATTGAATTTTTTTATTGCTATTAACTAAAAATTTAAGTGGTTTTTATTTAAACCAGATCTTACTTTCAAAAGGAATATATTTTTACTTGATTAAAAATTATTAAAATATTAAGTAAAAATTGATTTTCCTTTTTTTCCTGTGATTTGCCAGAAAAGCACAAAGGCATTTTTTGCAAAGCTGCAGTCACAAAGTATTTAGTACATCCTAAAAAATACTACAACATGATTTTTACTTTTTCATTAATTTGGATCTGAATGTATTATTCTTTGTATTTCCAGGCCTGCAGCTCCAACAGCTCAAGTGCATGTGAAGTACTATTATGAGGAATAGATATTTTTGTCTTTTTTTCCCCTCATTTGAATTTCATGGTCTTGCTAGCTGTACTAATGCAAACAAATGACCAGGCACTAATAGGTTTGGTTTGGGGTGGGTGGGGGAAGGAGGAAAAAATTGATTTTCAGACTTTAAGCACACTTTTTTTAAAATATATTTTTATTTTAAACAATTAAAAGATTGCTTTTAGTGGAATGATTAAATGGTTAAACCTTCTGGATTAATTCTTTCAACTCCACAAGTCACGTAACATCTAGGGGTAGTTGCCTCGTGGATTCATGTATTCTATATGTGAAAGCCTTAGTCTTCATAAAGTAATAGATAATCATAAGATAGCAGTAACAACAGATAAGAGTGAAAAAAAGAATCAACTAAAGTGGTAATGATAAAAGAAAATACAGTCCTATACATAATTCAGTTATTTCAGTTTATAGCATCTTCTACTTTTCTGACTAATAGAGCTTCTAAAAAAATTTAGTCATTTTGAAACTGTTAAACTAAGAAAAGATATTTTATTGAGAACTCAAGAGTTTGGCCTGGTTACCCAGGGTTCAGATGAAGCTCATGAAAATGAAACTTTATCTCTGATATTTTTGTAAAGTCTTAGCAACATCGATTCTTTACATTTTTGTCTAAGCTTCCTTGGAGATCTTGTTAAGTTTCAGAACTTGCTACTTGCTCCCTTCTGAGGTTTACTGTTTCTTTGTGCAGTTAACAAAATTGGTTTCAACTGGGGTTTGGGATTTCTCTAGGGTATGAATTAAGAAATTCATGTTACTTTCCAAAATCTTCTCCAGGGATGTCAGGAACTTGTTGCTATTGCAGCTTCACATCTTCCTTTACTTTAAAAAGCAAAAATTTACTTTTATAGCTGCCCACTATTAAGGTAAAGAAACAAATGGGCCAGGAGATGAAAGTTAGAAACCTGGTATACCCTATGGCCCTGTCAAAACTATTAAATCTCCATCATAGAACTAATCTTTTGCTATTTTTCCCCTGAAGCAATAGACTGTGATTTCATTGTGCTTTACAAGCCAAGAAAGGTCAGGCCACCCTCCGCAGTCTTTGGATGAATGAAATCCTAAGAACTCGTCTGTGCTTAGGATGATGCTGATTAAGTTAGTGCAGAGACAAACAAGATCTGGCTAGAACAGTTTGAATTTACTTTTCACAGCTGTTTATTGCTGCTTCTCTGGGTAAGCATTACAGCCCCCGCAGCTGAGGCCCAGTAGCAGCTTGAGGGAGTCCTCCCACTCTGTTTCAGGGCAAAACAGCTGTATTAATTTAAGTCACTGTGGAATATGGCTCAGGCTAACCCAAATGGTGACTCATTAGTGCAGTTCAATGTGGGAATAATGAGGAATGGCTGTTAATCCCGAGAGCTAAAGCTGCTGTTGCCACCTTCCAAGTGAGTACTTCATGGTTCTTGAAGGTACACTGCTACATAAAGGCAATGGCTGGAAGAAGTCCTAGAGTGTTACAGGTTGTAGAGGAAGATATGATTATTATTTTTGAGAGCTTTGGTTCTTTAAAACAGGACAAAGAGGACTTCTGTGTAGTTTAATAGTGCTAGAAGTCACGGTGGTTCAAATAGTATAATGTTTCTCTTTCGGTTAAAAGAACGAGTCCTCTCTTTCAGCTTCAAAAGAATGAAGTGAAACAGGAAATATTTTTAAGTAAAATTAAACTTTCTTAATTGATATTACTTTGATTTTATTATTATTTCTCTCCATATAAGTGAAAAGTAATGCTGTTTAATAAAAATAATCAATTGAGCTCATTTTTTAAAAAATAATTTAAGCTTATTTTACATACTTTTCGTCCATGGTTAATGCTAACTTTATGATCAAATTTGGACTAAAATACAGTTTGGTTTTTGTTTTATTTGGGAAACATCCAACTTTACATAAATGAAGAAAATATTTATTTCTTCTGTTTCACAGTACTGCATGCTGTTGATGAATGCTGTTAGACATAATCCTCATGACCAAAGCTACCCGTGTTGCTAAACAAAAGATACCCAGGAAATCAGCCTGAGCATTCAACTCCTGTTCATCCCCACCATTTATTTTTTAGGGCAGTCTTCTGATCTGTTTTGGACCTTTTTAACTAGCTTTCTGTGATAACCTTTAGTGTTGTGAACACAAGACTTATGAGCAACAACTGTTTTCTTATTCTTGCCCTTTCAAACACTGATATTTTAAGGTAAGTTAACTGACAGAAGTTGTATAATCAGTTCATTAGGCTATTTGTATATCTGCTTCTTTAAGTGCTTATTAAAGTTCAGTTATGCCCTGTCATACAGTTTCTAAATATCTTTATTCCTGAAGTTTCCTGAAAATCATCTCTTTCTTATGACATCCATTGTCTCTCAACATACGGAGTTATTAGTTATGGAGAATAAAAGGGGGAGGTGAAGCTTTTCCTTAGATAATTTGTGTGGAGCTACGGACAGATGATAGCTCTTTTGACTCTCACAGATGAAGGAGTATATGCAATCTTTGCAGTAATATCATTACTTATTATTTATTATCTGAGACAGAGACCGCACCTCTGGCAAATGACAGATTGAGTTGCTGCCAGAACCATCTTTCTTCTGGCCATTGCTGAAGGGCACATATTTATTTCCTTCCAGGCTATTTTTGTCACTGCTTCCTATGCAAGGTAACTAGAAAAAGATATCTGATAAGTTTTTCCCATGTGATCTCAAAGAACGCTGCAAGACAACCCTTGGAGGGATTTGTAGTTCCATTTATAATGACTGAATTGCAATTTCTTAATTACTAAATGGTGCTTATACATCCATTTTTGTGCACAGATATATATGCATGCACAAATAAGTATCTATGTATATGTCTGAGAAGCTGCGTTTTTATCAGGCAAATAAATGTTTTGTGATAGATACTGTCCCTTTTCTCCTAAACAGTCAAAAAAGGAACTGTCAACAGTAGCATCTGTTTAATGCTGGCATTCAATTAATGATGTAGTTTAGAGTTTTGGTTTCAACTGGAATTCTGTTAATTTGTTCTTATTTTGCTGAGACTGGGGAGAGGGCCTGCAATATTCTGTGGATCATTTTGTTCCTTTATTTTATGGCACTGCTGAACAGCAGCCCCATGATCCACCTGTGCAGTAAGGTTCATACTATTTGTGATTCATAAATGTTATCCTCCCATTGTGCTATTTTAGAGCAACACTCAATCCAGGTAATTATGTTCCATTGCATCTGCTGCAAGCAGACACTATAAATCCTTCAGCCGAGGTGGTCTTGTCAGGCTGAGAATAATGTGCAGGTCCTCAGAAAGGATTTATATTCAAGGTCCATATGATAGGTGTGTTTTCCAGTTTTTCATTTCTCAGAACTGATGACAAACCAAACTAGTTGGTTATTCCCCACCGATGCTGTTCCAGCCATAAGATGATCAATAATCTGTGATTAATTTAAAGTCACTTGTATGCTAGTACTAGGCAGTTTTGACAGCCTTACTTTCAGTATTGATTTCTTGTATAATTTACAAAAGAGAGGCATACCAGAGACAATGGTGCTTGGAAAGTTTTTTGTGTTCTTGTAGATATACACCAGCACTGCATCAGAAAAATCCCCATGTTATAGAGTTAATTTGAATCAAACAGTCTTAACCCTGCTCTGCTGTCTTTCATTGATAATGGATTTAGATTAATTTTTAAAATAAATTAAAAAAATCTTCCACTAGTGTATGAACTACAGTCTGTCACAGCAACTGAATGTCCTAGTGGTATTATGGTTTTATAAGGCCTCACAGTCTAAAAGACTGAGAGATAAAGGCATGTTTTGCTTTGTTATACATTGAAACAAAAACCATTTTTGGTCAGCATAACTAAGGAAGTACGTGATGCCATTCAACAAATAAATGCACATGGTGGCCATGTTTTAGAAATAACAACTTTTTCTTTTCCTGGAAAAACATATAGTGTTAAATTTAGTTTTCTATTTTAAAAAGTGCGGTTTCTATTGAAATCAAGAGCGTTATTATGGATAAAAAAAGGTAAATTGGTAGTATATTAGGCTGTGTCATTGCGGCACAGGAAAATTCATCTGATGGGAATGAAGGATAATAAAAATTGTAGCAGAGAATACAAGATATCATGTTAGATAATACCTTATATTTGGAAACACTAGACAAATAGTTTGGAAGGTTTAGTGAAGCCTAAGGAGAACAGCTTTTAGAACATGGGAAAAAAATAATGACTCAGTTATAACCAGGAAATGTTCCTCTCTGCTAATTGTGATAAATGACTGCTTTAATAGTGGGTTAATCTTCCCTGACATCTTCAAAACTGTGAAAATTTTTAAAGCAAATAGAAAAGATTAGTGATGAAAATGAAACTAATTCATTTCCCTTTCTTACTACTGGAATCATCAAACTCTAAGATATGTTAATCATTTGGCAAAAATAATTCCCTTTTGGGAAATTTGCTAAAATATTTTTAGTTAATTATTCATTTTAATTTGCATAATGAAATTATTTACATGAAGCTAAATAATAACAAAACAAAAAGACCTGTAATATTGTATAAAAACAATGGACATTGTTTTGACTGAAATCAAACAAATGTGCTGCTGATAAAAATAAAAACATTGAGCTCCTTTTCTGTTCCTAGTTGTGACGCTTTTTTGATTCTGAAACTGCCCTGTGGGATGTGAAAAGAATACAAGAATAAATTAGTCTGAAGTGATTTGATTGATTGTTTGGAATTTTTTGTTATCAAATATCAAGCTGAATGTATTAGTACCTATATCATGCTGTTTTGCTAATATGTGTCAAACTGTATTCTATATAATACAATACACAATATCAGAGAAACAGCAGGCAAATATGCAATTGTATATACAAAATGAAATTAGAATGTCATCTGCAAAGCAGCCATCCAAACCCATGGAGAGTAGAGATACATTTAATGTGATATGTAGAGCTGACATTTTCAGCAAAGATGCAATATATGCAAAAATACCCAGCTCACAATGGGAGTGTCTTATGACTGGTTTTGATTAAAATGTCTTTTGCCTATTCTTGACCAAACTGAAGGCATCAGCCACTCAGCCTTGGTGTCCAGTTCAAAGGCTATGTACAAAGTATGTTGCAGGTATGGGAAGGTCCCAGCTCAGGAGCTAGTGGCAGGAAGGTGGTAATAGAGTTTTGTGATTATGGCTCTCTCACCAGTAAAACAGTTGTAATTCTTTCCTGGGTGAGAATTTACCTGCTGCTTTCACAAATGTGCACATCTCTGCACATCCTGCTCTCCTCTGTGCCCTCACCTTGAGTAGTGTGGGCAGTTTTGGGTGCCACAATATAAGAATGATATTAAGCTCTTAGAGAGTGTCCACAGGAGGGCAATGAAGATGGTGAAGGGCCTTGAGGGGAAGCCGTATGAGCAGCTGAAGTCACTTGGTTTGTTCAGCCTGGAGAAGACTGAGGGGAGACCTCATTGCAGTTACAACTTCCTCACGAGGGGAAGAGGAGGGACAGGTACTGATCTCCTCTCTCTGGTGACAAATGGGAGAGGACCCAAGGGAATGTCGTGAAGCTGTGTCAGGGAAGGTTTAGGTTAGATATTTGGAAAAGGTTCTTTACCCAGAGGTTAGTTGGGCACCAGAACCGGCTTCCCGGGGAAGTGGTCCTGGCACCAAGCCTGGCAGAGTTCAAGCATTTGGACAATGCTGTCAGACACATGGTGTGATTCTTGGGATTTTCCTGTGCAGGGTCAGGAGTTAGACTTCGATGATCCTTATGGATCCAACTCAGAATAGTCTAGGATTTTATGATCTCGGGTGACCAAGGCTGTGCCTTGTAGGGCACAAAGGAAGCATGTGCTCCAGTACTAACCACTTGATTTCAAAATGTTGTGACCAAATGGTAAATGTTGGTAAATGGTAAATAAGGGCATGCTTTATCCATATTTTGCTGTTCATTATCTGTGATATCAACTATAAGTGTCAGATCCCACCACCATTTGCTGCCTGGCATGATTATAAATAGAACAGCACCACAAGATATTGTAAGCAGTATGGAAACTTTTCAAAGCACTAGACTTAGGCTATATTTATTTTAGAAGGACTTTATTCATAAGAATCCCTATTTTCTTCTTTGATGCAATGAAGCCTAGGTTTATTCCATGTAATTTAGGCATATGACCAAATTATAGGAGTCAGAAAACCTTTTCCCTAGAATCCCACAAAGTCAATGAGGAGAAAGAGATGCACATTCAGTGATTCAGATCTTATATTTCAACAGATTGCAGAAAAATCCATATTGTACAAGAAGTCTACAGAAGTTATGTTCTTCATTTAAACTACTAAAAGGAAGGTATGTGAATCTGGTAGCACTGCACATTGATCTGTTTTGAAGACCCATACTTACATAGTTACAATAACTGAAATAATTTGTAGAATTTAACTGAAGGTACTCTTAATCATACTAAACATGAGATTGGTGTCAAAATTCTGAAAAAGCATACCTCTATGCCCCACAAATTATCCTGAAGAAAAAAGTGTATGTCAAACTTTGCAGAACAAGTGATTTAAACTGTCAGTGAAATTGTACTTTATGTTGGAGGGGAGTTCATGGAATTCATGAAGAATTGGACATCCTGGTTTTTGATTTTCAAGGCAGAACAGATATTTTTCTAGTTAGTATCTGTTACCCTAGCAGCTGCCTGGTTTTTATCGTAGCCTGCTTTTGAATGCTGGGCAGCTGGGTAAGGGATTTGCACAGGCATAGGAAAAGGAAGGTGAGGGTTATGACAGCAGTGACCACAACAGCATGAAATCCCAGGCAGGGAATTTCGTTACAATGTTAGTTCATATTTAGTGCTGTTCCAGAGTGTTTTTGTTGTACTTATTCCTAATCTTTTTCATATTAAAGCAAAGGAAAGGGAAATGACAAAATATAAAAGGTAGATGGGACTGACAGGAAGGTTAAGGAGGCTTTTATCTTCAACATGGGTCGAGCAGCCAAGGTACTCAAGGATTTAACGCATTTACCAGGGTATGCAAGTAGAAGTCCATCTGATGGCCCAGTAATGAAATGACATGCAGTATTCTGTGATTGCCCTCAATTACCCTATGCAAAGCAAGAATTAATTACTAGCACTGAAAAAATTCACCTTTGTCCCTCATTTCAGGCTCTCATTTATACTGAGTGTTTCTCAGGTGATAATAATAGCAGTCCACGTACTTGATAGCTGGCTTTTTTCCTTGTAATGGAGCTGATCCTCTTACATGATAACTATAGTCTAATCAATCAATGGCTGAAGTAAGCATTAAGGTATATACAGAGCATTTTAAAAGTGCTGAACCCACCCATGTACTGTTTGGCACTTTGTTGTCCAAGATTGTACTACACAGGATGGTTAATTTGATCCATTTGTTTTACAGCAAGGACTGCCACCACCAAGTTATTTTAATGTAATGTTATAAATCAACTTGAAGGCTGCATAAAAAAATAAATAAGCCAAATAAAACCAACATAGAGATTCATCACATAGTCTCTGTTTTCCCTTGTTGAATTAAGAGATGCATTTCTAAAAGAAAAACAACACTAAATGATCATTACCCTAGACTCCCTTTGATTCCCAAGTTGTCAGTGTAGTATTATATTGGTTGGAAGGAACTGGATGCTTGCATGTGATTTTAAAATATATTCTGCCTGTACATACTTAGTACAAGTCTATTCATAAATGCATAGCCAGAACAAGAAATTACTTGGAGCCAATTATTAGAGCCAAACAGAAATTACTCAAAAAAAAAGTTATGGGAATAATCATATTTTTCTATTTCATATTTATTTTACAATTAGTTTTACCCTTTATTCAGGTCTAATTTAAAAGGTAGAAGTGATGCTGTGGTAATAGAAGAGAGTGTCATGATTCAAAAGAATGGACACTACCATCTTTATTTGGTTTTACACATTTTCTTTCAAATAAAAAAGGCTTGGGGGTGTGTATCCGTACATATGGATCAGTCTGAGTTGCACAAAGATTTTTTTGTATACTCTGGTATAACAGGCAGGTGCATGCTAAGGCTGAAGACAAGTGCATGAAGAGCAAAGGTAGCAGGTTGGAAATCAATTCTAAAGTCTCAGTAACTTTGAAATTTCCAGTCCCCAGTGTCAGCTGGAGAGTGCTGATAGCAAACTGCTGGTGAAATGAGAGCAGCTTCTGAAATCAGTTGCTCAAATTAACCTGCTTGACTCTGCTGTGAAGGGTACTGTAAATACTCATTCACTCAGGAAAGTGTGGGAGGAAATTTCAAAAAGCTCTCTTTGCTCTTTCAAGAAAAATCTCCTTTGTTTAGACAGATCTCTAATGTATTGGCAGTATCTGAAGCAGTCATTCAAGCTTCTTTTCTAGAAAAAAGAAGAGGTGCTTGTAGAGTGTGGTTCCCCTAATTTCTGAAGTAGAGATCTGGTGCAAACCACTTTAATAGCTCTCTAAAGGTTCCTGCTTCTCACTACCACAGGGAAAGGAGGTCTAGAAAACTAAATTTGTTGTAGAGATCTACAGGTGGATGAGATAAATCTCATCTCCGATAAGTGACTGAAGAGTGCTTTGATCCTATTTGGTGCTAAGTCAGACAGGTTATTTGCAGCTGATCCTAGCCATTTACAATAGGTAGAAGATTTCAGCTGAAAAGCATTTAAAATAAGCTGTTTGCCTTTGCACTGAAGGGGACCGGAATATGTCACACACCAGCTGTAAAAATGAAATGCTTCAGAAAGCATCTCCCATTGAGAAAGCAGTATTTGACAGTAACAGTGTGGGTGGGCATCCATGTCAGGTTGGCATATTAACCTGCATATTATGAAGGAATTGAGGATAGACAGCCAAGTCACCTAATCATGCAAGACTGTTCTTAATTACTTTCTAAATAAATGGTAGCAACAAAGGTGCTTCAGCAACAGAAAAACGTGATCAGACGCTAGTTGCAATGAATACTCACTGAAGGCTTGCTTCATTTTATGTATATACTGTGTTTTGTCTCTTCTTTAGCATTTTTTAGTTTAATATTGGCAAAAGATGCCATAAAAGTTTGGATTTTTTCTTTTTCTAAAACCTCAATATTTGCTTCAAATTCTCTCTTATTCACACTGTCTTATGATCCAACTTAAGGAACTATTTTCAGAATTTTTTTCTGCTGAAGAGAAATATTTTTTTTTCCTTTTAGAAAAGTAGAAGTATATAAACCCAAAGGATTATAGAAGTTAGGCCACAACTCTGGAGCTCAGGTTCTGTTTTCACGGAAAGGAGGATTAAAATCCTCACACATTACAAATTGAAGTAAGTTTATAACCTAAACTGCACCCTTCACAGAAACATGATACAGCTGGGGATAAAGACAAGCTCCGTAGCTGCGCATGGGTATTTTTGTTCTTGTGTCCCCTTGTTTTCTATCTACATTGTTATGAAGCAAGTGGAGGAAATAAATATCTGAGACTGTGTAATTTGTTTTAATGAGCTGTGATCTCTGCAGGAATCTTAGTGACTACTTCACTGATAGGCACACTAGAAACTTCGCTGATCTGCAAAATTTCTAATGGAAACACAGGCTCAGAAAAACACAAATATAAACAGAAAGAACTTAAATCCTTGGATACCTGTGACTAAATATCCCCAACACAGTAAATTGTCCTTTTTTGCCTCACTTAGTAGCGAAAAGCTGTGATAGCATGGGAATGGGCTTGGTGAGAGCACACTGGTTGATGTAAAGTTATGTGTAGGAATAGTGCTAGCAGAGAGACCTGTAACAGAGGAGGTACAGAGGGTATCAGCAGAGCATCATATCAGAACACTGAATGAGTCAAAACCACAGCGCTTTCTCCCTGAGCAGTACATAGCGTTAAAAGCTTCTTCAGTAGTCTTTAGAGAGGGGTGAGAGAAAAGAGTGAAAGGAGAGCAACTGAATATAGTCACAGAAGCATATACCTTGGTGTGGTAGGTTAGTGGAAGCACTTCAGTTGTTCTCACCCTAGGAAAACAGAAATGGTGAGGTCAGCAGAGACTTTCAGTGAAAATCAGAAGATGATAGTGTCTGAATTACTCCTTTTTTTAAGAACATGTGAGGTGGCAAAACAGTAGAGGCTTTGTAGGATTCAAATGATAAAAGTTTGCAAATTTTTGGTTATGAGATCATTATGATTGAGAGAGTAAGATACAATTTTGAAGCCTGGTGCTGAAAAAACAGTATTTCTCTGCCCTTCGGGATGAGTCTAAGATGAAACTTTAAAGAGAAATTAAATGTGCCATTAGAACATTGTTAGTATCTGACTATATTTCACTTGTAAATTAATAGGTTTCTACACAGACAACTAGTAAGAATAGAGGTTGCTGAAAGAATATATTTGTTTTCCATTGTTTTTCAGGAATCTTTATATTCAGTGAAACACCCCTAATGAATGTTCAGTCTCAACACAAAACAGTTAAATGAGTGGAAGTTCAGAGCATTAAATTGTGGGCTACATTGATTTTCTGACCTGCATACACAGTAAATTTTTCACATTGAGGCTACCCACAAGGTCTTTTGTTTTCCACTTCTCAGATTTCAGTTTGAAATAACTGAGAAAAAGCTTTCAGAATCTCTTTCCAGAGTCAGCTTTTGGAGGTGACCTTTGACTTAAAAGGGACAATTAAAGCAGTGCTTCAAATATCAGAAAATTATATATTTTCAGGGATCTTTTACTGTTGGTCTAGTAGCTGAGATGGTGAAAATATAGTATTAAAATAAAAATTGTCTAGAAAATTAGTAATTACTTGGTTTTAAAATTCTCTGGATGATGATTGAGGAAGAAATTAAAAATGCAACCTTCTCACTGAAAAGTCAGGGTCCCTTCAGTTAATATGCTTGCACAGTCTGTGTATGATTGACACAGGGGTTCTGTATGTAGAGATTTTGATTGGTATGTAGAGACATGTGAAACAGAGTTAAAAATAGATGTCAAAGCAGAAAGTATAAATGCTTAATTTTTCAAGAGAGACCTTCCAAGATAGCAGTAGCCTTTTTGTAGTTTATGAGTAGTGTGATTTTAAAGGGATTACATTCCGTTAAAGCTTATAGGAAGATAGGAAACTTTGTGTTTGGTCTTCATACTGCAAATAACCAGTCTTAATGCAACTGTTCAGATCCAGCTCTTTTCCTATGTCTGTTAAAGTTTTGGGAAAACAGCCTGTCATTTGCATCACTGTGAGTTTTGACAAAATTACATATTTTCATATTTTTCAGTCTTCATTTTTTATTGTAGGAAACTAGTCTTCAGGAGTTTCTGAGGAAAGAGAGAAAAGAAAAAAATAAGACTAAAATTGAGCGTTGAATGCCTTACCTCTGTGAGAAAACTCTTTCCTGTTCTATAGAAAACAGTTACAGCACATTTTCATGATTGTACACTCTGATTTGGTCCAAGAGGACATTTAGGGCTAGTCTGGTAGTAAGTTTTTTCTAGAAGAGATTGCAAGTATAACTTATGGCTTCATTGTCAAAAGCTGGGTTGTTATCCTGGAGTAACAATCATGTATCAGCTGCAAAGTATAATATTAAGGTAAAAACAAGCCAGTGACATTTTATTCAGAACTAAATAAAGTGAGTACTCTAAATAACTAATAATTAAAAAGAATAGGAATTGAATTCTATTAGGAATTCAGTCAGTGAAGAGTAGTACATGAGTAGTCTCATGGTAAGGGGGAAAAAAGACCCTTGTTTTCTCTAGAAGACAGGACTAGTCCACAGTAGAATTTATTTTAGTGTTGTTTGTTTGTTTGTTTTCTTTAGTCAGTCTGAGCCTATATTGATGTTCGCAGCAAAGAATTTCAAGTTTTGGTTAATACCTTAAAATGTTTTCCATTCTGGGAGTAAAACTTTTCATTCAATTAAAATTAAAAAGCTTCTTACAGCTGTACAAAAATTGCAGTTGGACTAGATGATCATTTGATCCAATTAAAATAGCCTAGTCTACTCTGTTTACTAGAAAAAAATCATCTTGTTTTCTCATGGCCACACCCTAAGACAGACAAAAGCTTGAAACTTGGGACCTGAAACAGTCTTCAGCAAACAGCTGCTAGCATTTCAGGGTAGGGGGTTTAAAAATGATCCTGTATTTGCACTTTGGGGGTATGAATCACATCCAGGAATTAATCTGCAGCTAGCAAGTAACTGTAAGCTGGTGAAACAGTTTATGCAGAAGAGATTTTTACATTTACAACAGAATTTGTTGTTTATGAGTGACAATTCAAAACTACCTATTGTGCAGAAACACAGTGTTGCTTTTGTCCTAGTTAACTTCTGAAATGTGTATTTTCTCAGGCTCTTATATGCATCTGAACCATTCAGACTAAGTCCAGGTAAAATATTTTCAATTTGGCAAATCAGCTTTCTGCTGCTGAAAGCTGCTAACATTTCTGTAAATAACAACAGATCATATGAAAATGACTCATCTGTTATAGAAGACTTTATATAAACCAAAGTATTCATTTCAATCTTTGGATGCATATGGTGATGTGGGAGAGTTCAAGCGTTTGGACAGACCTGTTAATACAGGAATGAAATCCTATGGATTATATTGTTAAATGTAAATTTCACTAGATTTTATTTTTTTTATTAAAAATTGTCTCAATTTCCATGCTAAAAGTGATACCTGTACTACAGGTCCAGAGGGTCTCAGAGGCATAAGAAGCTCCCTAAGTTTGATAAAAGTTATTACATTTATGAAGAACAGCTTATGCCTTTTGAGCTCTGTCATAGTACTATTTTACACTAGTCCTTTTGTAAACTAATGGTGTCATATAAAATAAGGAGAAAAATTTTCCCTTGAGGACACCTATCCAGTGCTGAAAGTGTATTAGACCATCCTATGCCTACTTATGGAAGATATGAATAGTCACAGCCCCCAGATGCAAAGTCTTGGAAGGTGTGGGGTTTTTTTAAACAAGATCCAATAAAAGAATTTGGACAGCATTCAGGCACGTGCATTCAAAACTGTAGTTCTGAAGTTTTTTGCATGATTTTCCTGCCCTGTACTTGGAGAAATAGAGCTCCCATTACATACACCTTACTTTCTGACCTTAAACATTTTCACGTCCACACCACTCAGAACAGCACAGATCAAATCAGAATCACAAAACGTGGGTACTCTTCCAAATCACCAGAAATTACAGGTAAAGGTTCTTTGTGGAGCATTGCTAATACAACCTTGAGATGTGGTTTCTCACAAAATGCAATGGGGATTTCTCCTTCCTTTTGTTACATAGAAATTGCTTTTGCTGTAGCTGTTTGTAGCTGAAGCACTTTCCCAGAAAAACCTGGCTTCTGTATCTGCTTTCATACACACAGATACAGTTCTGTATTGCTCGGGTCCTGAGGAGATTGATGTTTCAATAGCAGGGGACTGATGTTTCTTCTCTTGAAGGTGTGTGACTGTACAGAGAAAACAGAGAGGGAACCTGTGTATTGGGAGACTAAGCAAAGGAAAGGAGTGAAATTTCAGCCTTGTTTCATTCCTCAACATTCTCCACTGTGGGAAACATTTGCCTGACTATAGGGTCCTTGTGTAATATTTCGTGCTGTCAGATACCACACTTCATCTCCAGAATTCTTGTATTCTGTCTTCTGGACTGGCTCAGGTGTCTCAAACGAGAGATAAATACTGCCCACTGGGCTTGCCCTTGATTAACCTGATGCTAAGGTAACTTGGATATGTATTTTGCATATCATTTACAAGAGGTGTCACTTTACCCACTGTGGGTAGCTGGTAACCTTTCCAAGACCCAGCCCTTGGGTCTGGAAAACCTCTGTTCAGTGCATTCTCTATTCCGCAGAGCTAAAGAACAGAAGTGCCCACTATGATAAGCTTGCTTACATTTGGAATTTTCAGTAAGGGTTTGGTTTTTTGGGTTGTTTTTGAGAAAGGGTAGTTGCTCATACTTGGTAAGTACATTTTAAAGCTAATTACACTTTAGCCTGAATACTGACATTCTTTTCAAATAAAACACTAGAAATAAACTTAATTTGTATTGAGGGGAACCTGGCCACACTGTAACCAGAAGTAGTACTTAGCATCCTTTCTTATCTTTCAGAAATGCTTTGCCATGATGAACATACAAGAGGTATTCTTTAATGTGAATACTATTCCTGAATATATCAGTCAGTTGTGGTTTTACATCATATATTTGTTAAGACAGGAAAACCTGTTCCTAAAATTAATTTTTTCCTCTCTTGTCCACTTTACTGATGAGAATATGAAAATTTCTGTTGCCTTGGAGACATTCTGCTGATTGCTTAGATTTTTCAAGGTAGAGGTCACTCAGTGTTACTTTTGAAGGCAGATCAAACTAGCTTTAGTGCTAAAAACTTTTTTGTATGTTGACAGTGAAGAACCACTTATAGGGAAGACAGTACAAGGAAATGCTTCCAGGTAAAACAACTTCCTTGTGTTTTTAAGTAGGTTACCTCTTCAAAGTTCATTTAATTGCTCTTCCCATCCCCTTAAATGTATTTTTAAGGAGATGAATATGAAATGAAGATGAAGATTGAAGAAGGCCACTGGCAAGCATTTTTGTTATCATGTTCTTTTAGAAAAGTTGGTTTGAACCTTGAAAAAAAAGTACTGCTCTATGCCTTTACCTTTTGACACTATAGATGTTTCCGAATGTTGCCAAGCATGTATCAAGAAGTTGAATACTCTAGGGCAGGCGAACACATTGACATCCAAGACTGAACCCATTAAATTAATGTACATAAAATGCTATATCACATAACATTAATATAATAGAGAAAGATGTTGCTCTTGCAGCTCACAGCAGTTCCTCTCTGTATCAAGCATCTGGCATCTACAACATCTCTCTGATGAGACTTGATTGACAGCAGTGAGGGAAATATTCAAATTGACAAGTACCTCCTTAAAATATCAGCTTGCACCCATAAACTTTTCTTGGTGACAAGTGAAACTCTTTTGCCCACTCAGGAATATCAATGAAATGGCTTAACAGACAACATTTTCCTTAAAGAAGGAAATTCTAATGAGATTGACAGAAAGGGTAACAACAATTAAATCTTATAAACAGAACTGTGACAGTTCAGTCCCTCTTTCTGAGCTAGCTGATTGCATTCCCTTCCTTGCTGCAACCTTCACTTCAAGTTTAAGATTTTTCAGTTTTGCTGATACACAAAGCACAGTTTAAACTGGATAGACTTTTTGGCATGATCTGGTTTTTCTAGCCCTTCCCATCTCTTCATTAGTGGCTCCCATTTGCCATGATTTGCACTGCTTATCCCTCCGCAAGTTGGCATTTTTGGAGCCTTATGCTGCCATGTACTCCTTTCCTTGGTGTGCTGGCTGTGCCTTGCTCTGCATCTCTGGCTCTTCTACCTGCACCAGCAAACCCTGGCATCTGGGCTACCACTTTTTATTATGACAGCTCTTTTAAGAATATATGTAGTGTGAAGTATCAGACAGTTTCTCAGATTACAGGAACATCTTTAGTGGCTTCTCTCTCACTCCTTTGCCCTCTAAACGTTTCATTCCAGTGTTGTTAACTGCTGCCTTAGAGTAGGTGGACCACTCACCCCCAGCTGTTGAAGACCATGTGCTGATAATTGCAAATTTTCCTCCTTCACATTAGTCTTCTTTTCACAAAACAAGATCAACAACATATGTCTCATCTCCCTTTAAAAAGCCATGTTTTTCTAACTCTATAAAGGGACTATACAAAATAACCACATAGTACTTTGATTTTTTCGTTAACCTCCTTTCTCTCCCCAGAAGCCAAGAGAATCCTCCTGTTCTGAGGCTCTTTCACCTGGAGCACTCCTAAGACAAGGAATGTGTGGTTGAATCTGTGCAAGGAGGGTTTGTCTCAAGTCCTGTCCACCCATCTTATACAAATTTCAGCTAACGTGTTTCTCTGTCAGTATAAAGGGTTCATAATTTGTGCAGTAGTATCACTGCTGGACCAGACCTTCTGTAAATGTGCCTAAAAGAAGAGAGGAGATCTAGGATTATTGCTTTGTGGAGGCCTATATCAGAACAGAGATAATATTTTAGAAAATGCAAATAAGGTCAGTTTCCAAGTAGGAAATCTTCAAGTAAGAAATCCATAGAATATAGATTATTTGTTTTAATAACTACTACAGTGTCTTTAGTAAAGGAGGACTGCAGAGTTCTTGAAAAATAATGCCTTATTCCCTAAAAAATCCCTTTAGCAGTAGTGTTACTGTTGTCCATGGCTTTTTCTATGTAATCGTCATGACTGAGGGAAACACAGCTCTGACCTGTCTTTGGGAAAAGAAAGGAAAGGAACACAGTTCATCATACCAGAGTTATTATTTTTTCAATGTTATAATGAAAGCTTTATATTTTGTTTGATATGCAGCATGAGTTTATAGAGATGTTTCAAGTAACTAAGGTGTAACTGGTGGAAATAATTTATTTGGGTTATTGATTACACTAATAATACAGAAATACTCAACCCAACCTCAGGGTTTTACATTAAAGAAAAAAATATTGAGGGGGTTTTTTGTTGTTTTTTTTTTGTTTGTTTCCCTTGGTAACCTTACTAGTTTCCCTCACTCAGGAATTCTTGCAGTTGGTGAAATGAGGAAAACTGGAATTATGGAAAACAATGAACTCTGAGTGGGTTCAGGTACACTAAGGATCTGTGCTGAAAAGGTTTGCGTGGAGAAATATTTAGGACTATAAAAAAAAAAGTGATAATTTACATATAAATTGATTTTTTTTTAAGAAAAAGTTAGCTTTCAGGAGTTTGAGGGAAGAGGCATAATGTAAATGTTATTTTGTTGACTGCTGAACAAGTGCAAAAATTAAATTATAAAAAAACCAAGGACATTTGTAAAAACATGTTTCCATGAAAGACATGGAAATTAGTTGTTAAAACAATGGGCCTCAATTTTCAGAACTTTGAAAAAAGTGGAAGTTTTAATAATATATGATAATGTTCAATATAAGTGTTCTGGATATGGAGCCAACTCAAAAACAAAACTCTCAAACTCGGTTGGGTTGGGGTTTTTTGGCGTTTTCCTTCACATTTCTATATTTAAGAATGTTGATTATGTTTCCATAAAATAATGTCTTGTAGTGTACAGAAGATTTTTCAGAGGTTATGGCGTAGAAAAATTGATATCGCAGCACCTGTCCTCTGTACCTTGAGAAATAAAGTAGCAATACCCAAGATTAGCAACCCCTTTATTTCCTTTCTGCAAGACATACTCCATTCCTAGTCTTTAAGAATGTGTGCCAAATCTCATTACCTCTTCCTGTGCCACATTATAGATTTACTGTGATTAAAAGAGGTAAGAAATTTTGTGTAATTAAAAAAACAAACAAGCAAAAAAACCCCAAGCAAACAACAGAACATTTTTCAGACATAACAACTAGGAAAAGCCTTTTTTCCCCTCCTCTGTCTCTCCTTAGAGCAATCATCTTTCTGCAAAAAGACAGTGATTAAGGATTTAGCAAATGCTGCACACTTTTTGGCCTGTCCAGAAGTTGAGTTCTCAGTGAAGTTTTAAGCACCTTCAAATGGGCAATGAGCAAGTTTTGCTGCTTGGTGATGACTGAGAGGAAATGATGGTTTCCCTCAAGGATTTTCTCTCCCACACAGAAGGAAAGCAGAACTTGGCTCTAGCAAGTGAGGAGCAGCCTCACATCAATTTTTGGCCAGCAGGTCCCAGAGAAGCACTTATCTTCCTGTTACTACTCTGATCCTTCACTAGAAGCGATGTGACTCTTGCTAAGGACTGGTAATAATTACCCCATTCAGGCGGTATTTGTGATAGCTCTGCATTTATACTCCCTAGCTCACCCCTCAAAACTTCACAAATTATTTCAACTCCACACCGTGACATTTCAAGAATTTATTACTGAAAACCTGGGGCAGGTCCTTATCCAGTATGTATACTCCTAAATCAGAAGGGAGGATTAATGGTCAGCATGTTTAAGAGCTAAGAGTTAGTGTAGGACATGTATGTAACAGGAAATGTGCCTGGGATTAGTTACCAGTTCAAACTTTGTACTGGAAATAGAAATGCCCATTTTATGTTTACCAGAGCTGGTTGCAATATGGTGCTTTTCAGAGGGATTGGGAAATCCTCACAGGGCAGTGATATTAACTTGGGAAAATTACCTATTTTAAGAGTTTCACTTGGGAAAGATGGTGCTAATAGTTGCAGAGAAACATGTTTAGTACAGGCCAGATTAAAAACTGAGAGGTTTTCAGGTGGATATGGTGACTGGATAAAGACACCTAGCTCTCAAAGCAAAGTCATTTTTTCTGCTTTTTGAGCCCTGTGGTTCTTGAAAATGCGCCTGCATTTTTGATAAATAAACAAGGCTCTTGAAAGAAGAAGCCCTAGTAATTTCATTTCTTTGTTGCTAATGCTAACAATTTCCCCCACCTTGGAGTAGAGTTAACCCCTCTTATTAAGAACAAAAGTCCTAAATAACTAGTTTCAGCTTCTGATTAATAAGTAGGAGAAAAATTAAAAAAAAGAAGATTCCTGTCAAGACAGGGTTGTTATTTCACTATAGTAATTTTAACCAGCATTTCAGAAAATATTGGGCTAAGTATTCTATTTTATCCTCTCCCAGTTATCTTACCTAAATCTTAAGATCTGTCTGTTGTTATTGTTGTATTCATCTAAATTCAAGCAGGACAGCCTAAGTTCCTAATTACCTGTTCAATTCTCAGTTTTCAATTGCACAAACAGCATGTAATGCTTCCCAGCGTGTAGCCATATAGGTCTTTCTGAACATGACAGGAATAAATACTTGCTGAAACTGCTAATCTCGACAAGTATGCAGCAGATCTTATTTCCTCTCCCTTCTTCAAAGCTATGAAGTTCAGAATCACTATTAAGGATAAGAGGTTTGAGTTTTAAATCCTCTAAAATCAGGTCAAGCAACCAACACCTTGTAAAACCAAGATTAAACAGCAAGTGATAATGTTTAATCCAATTCTGTTAGATTTTACAACAGAAGAAACCCATAAGCAGTGTGCTGCATTTTATTCCAAGGCCCAAATTTGTTTGCTGTTCCTTCCCCAAGATATATTAAAAATATTAAAGCTTGGCTACAGTAAATGTTTTCATAGTGCTTAACTTTTACCTCCTTGAAGTATACTTTATGACTTCTGTCACGACAATACCTAAGTACTTTACAGACTGGTTGGGTATGTTGTTAAAGCTTTCAGATTCTCTCTGAGACATGCACAGTCTGGCTACCCCCACTTTTCTGAAACTACAGCATAAATTTATGCATAGATCTTTTGCAAGCAGACATCTCACACTGCTGGACCAACAAATAGCCTGCTCAGTAGGATTTTTAGGGAAAGTCAGTGTACTTCACTTCAGCCTCTGCTGAACCAGAATGCAGACAGACGTCATTTGCCTCTGCTTGTAGGAGCTTGTGTGCATAGCAGCGGAGAAAATCAGAGTAAGAACTAGGTTTTCAGCCTTCAGCACCTACATTTGAGGCTACATGAACATGAACACCTGATATTTTTCTCTAGTGTAACTTTAAATAAGACAGAGGTACTTAGTTGCTACGTACATGCAGCAGTAACAAAAATTGTTTAGTACTGAAGGGCAGCAATATGAAATACTGTATATAATGGGATTCCCATAAGTATATGCATTAAAGGGATGAGTCGTGATCTTTTATGGTCAGCACATGCTCTGGAAGTGTACAGAAACAGCCTTTTACCTATCTGATTACTGTGATTTCCCTCACTCTTATTCTATCTGGTAGCAAATCACTATCTTCTCCAAAGATAGTGAACTAATGGTAATTGAAATAACATAAAGAATCTCATAATAAAAGGCCTTTCCATAGTTACAGCTGATTTCTCAGACAAAATCACTATTCACCACCATTTGCTTAAATTTTTAACCCCCATTGCTTACATGGGCTGCCTAAGTCCTTCTTGTTTTAGCCACACAGTCAGAGACCTGGGCTTTTTGGCTTCTCATGATAGCATATCAGAGACACTTAGTAACAATAAGTGGGTATCATGCATCACTAAGCTTAAAAATTATTATGAAAAAAGAGAAAATTTGCATTTTTTTGCTAAGCTTTGACTTTGTGCTATGGAAGAAAAAATAAAAAAAAATCCAAAAAAAAGTAGCATTCAGGAATTCATATCTCTTTTCCTCCTTCTTCATTGCTATTCTGTCTGCATTTTGGTTCTTATTAGCTTTTGTTTTGGGATGCATGTCTTTGGAAGAACCAGATGTTGCATCACAAATGATGTTGATTTCTCATAGGGTATCACACTGTTGGAAATTCTAATTACATGTGTTTTTCACTGTTCCTGAAGCTAAATGATGATTTTTCCTACTGCAACTTCTTTGTATCTTTCTTTCTTGCATACTGTGGTTAGGTTTACACCTTCCAGCAAAAAATATACTTGAAATCCACAAATTCAGTTGCATAGGTAAAAAAAATGTAGAAGGCTGTTTTTGTGGCTGAGATCTCATTAGCAGTTGGAGCAGGTTAGCTATGCTCACAAAGAACATCTTCTGGTTTGGTTTCATTTCAAAGAACTCCAGTGGCACAGTCCAAGACCATCCTGCCATGTGAAAGAAAGAGCGTTGAAAGTGCGTGCTGATCCAAACTAAAACATCTCATGTGGATTCCCCCCTGAAATGTAAAGAATAGTGTCCCCAGACAGACACAAACTTCCTTCTTCTGTCGTCTGCCAGATTATCACAAGTATTAACTCTTACAAGTAGTGATGTTTTCAGACGGATGGAAAAGTAAGTGAGATCCCTAGGTCACCTACAGATGAGATCACTGGAGCATGCTATCAGTATGGTACCTGTTATTTCAGAAAGTGGCTTAAGTAGATACTGTAGGGCAGGAAAGGAGGAATCTTACCTGCAAAAGACAATAGAAAAAGATGGCAATGCAACCTTACTGAAAACTTAATCAGTACATATACCGAATATTTTATGAAATGGTAAATTTTTTAAAATATATTTTGCCTCAGTTATACCTACAAAAATGTGGAGCTTTTCCTTGTAACTTCTTTTATCTGTGAACCAAGTAAGCGAAATATGCTTTATAAAATAAGGACAATTATCAGTGTAAACAAAGTCTGTGTTAACATCATAAGTAACAAGTTAGAAAACTGGCTCAGTTTTATTCTGTACATATGTCTTATCATAGACAAATAATTTATTTTGAAAATATTTATAAATATTTATAGAAATGGAAAAATATTTTTTCAAATTCAATTTAATGAGTAAAAAAATCTATTGTCTGGTTTTGTCTGCTAAAGGATCATTGTCTTCTAATAGCTCAAGGAAAGGTACCTAGACAGGAAAATAATCTTTCTTTTGTGTGTGTAATATGGTGTTGCCAGTGTTTTCCCATCATCATTATATTAATGGGTGAGGATAATGGTTTTTTAACCATTTGTAATGCAGTATTTTGTATAGATAATATTAATCAGTTTTCAGTGTAAATCAAAATATAAAAGGTCTTCCATGTCTACAAAACATTAGCTTTATTGGAAATTCCATGCAGAAACTCTCTGTTTAATAGAAATCATCTAATTCCTAGACAAGCTGTATTAATGGCCTTTTGTTCTTATGCCTGTTCTAGCCATCATCTTAAAAAGCTGACTTTTCTCCCTGGTGTTTAACACTCATATGTACTAGAGGGTAACCACATCTGGCCCCTACCCAACCTTCATAATGTTGGATTAAGCATGACATGCTCTTTTAGTGTTCTATGCTATGACAGGTTCTCTCTTCTTTTGATTATCCTAATGGTCATGTTAAAATGACCAATGAATCCCTTGTTGATATTTTTACTTTGTTATATTTCTTTTCAAAGTACTGAGAAGACAACCAGAAATAAATGAAATCAATTCACTGCACATTCCTTTCAATGAACTTTTCTGCCTGTCCTTATTTTAATAGAAAACTAGATTCCCTAAATAGCAAATAACCCTTGTACAATTATGACATTCATCAGCTGTGGTTATAATCAAAAGAATAACAGGAGGCAGCTGTGATTCACCAGTTTGTTGCTGCCCACTGGGACTCCTTATCAGCCATCAAACCAGCAACTACTAGAGCCCTTCACACAAGTGTAACTCCAGTACAACAAGTTTAACCTTATTTTTATCCAGCTCCAGCACAATAATTCCTTGACAGTTTGTTTCCCAAATTGCTATCACCTACTATATTTTTCAGCTACAAGTCAACAAGGTCTGTTCCATGGGAAATCCCCAAACGAATAGCCTGAAGTTAGAAGCAATGTGTCTGTTCCCTGAAGACAATGGCTCATGTCATGGAAGTAGATTTGCTGGTCAATCAAACCAATTAGCACGTGCCTACTTGCCTTTCTTATCTCCCATGATTTGCAGTGTGTCCTGTCGTCTTTAGACATATTTGCCAAGACTGTGATTGTAATTTTTTTAACTATTTACCAGAAATGTGACTGCTAGAATAAAACTTACAATGGTAATGCCATAAAAACAACTGCCAGAGCTAAGATTTTGGTCTCATTTGGGTTTTGGGGTTTGTTTTTTTTCCTTTATAGAAATGCTTCAGAAGCTCCCATGGTTGAAAACACCTTCTAATGTGCTTTAAGATCTTTCGAGGAAGAGCAGTAAATAAATGCAAAATTTTAGTTACTTTTATTTGGGCTGGAGTCATGCATGATAATATTATGTTTATTTAGGAGGTAGAAGAAGAATTTCAATACAACATGTAGATTAAATATTAATACTTATTAATACTGTGCAACTGTTACAGATAAGATAGACAATGTGTGGACAAAAATACAGTTTTAGTAGCCAAATAGTTCTTTTCTGCTCTTGTTCATATAACTGGCTTGAAGCTTCAAAATCCTCTTGGAGGGGAAAACTTGGGAACACTTGGACTCTTAACATAAGACAATTGTTGGTCTGAGCATTCTGGACAAATCAAGTAAATAAAAGGTCTGAAGACTCTGACAGATAATCACAACCTAGTTTTCAATTAGGAAGAGTGAAAAGTGAGCGCAATTTACATGACTGTGTGCATTGTAAACATCTGTACTGGTCACTCATGGTATTTTTATAGTCAATTAAGACAAAAAAGCACTTCAAAATGCAGCTTATATGTCTCTAATGTGCACTCCACATCTGTATTCTAAGTACTAAGCGTACTCACTAACTAAAAAGGGACTCTAATGTGTCCGCAACTCCTCTGGGCAACCAGTTTCAGTGCCCCACCACAGTCACAATGAAGAATTTCTTGCTAATATCTTACCTAAATCTATCCTCTTTATGGGTAAATTCTGCTATGAAAGTGGAAGGGAAATGAGAGTTTGTGAGGTTTTTTACTAGTTTTATCAGTAATGAAAATTTTACTAGCTTTTTCACCTATTAATTTTAGCAAGGTTTTTTGTTTGTTTATTTACAAGCTGATCATTGTAACCTGGATTATTTGTAAATATAATAGATATCTGCATAGCAAAATGCTATTCTCTGTCACACTCATTAGGTATTCCTCCAGAGACAGTTTAGAAGTGCTGTATTAGCAAAATAAACATTCAGGGGAAAAAAAAAAAAAAAAGAAAAAAAAGGAAGCAAGAGTCATAAGAGATTAAGAACGCAATAAAATTTTAACATTTAGTCCCCAACTACAAAAATTTAAAGTACTGTCAATGATGATGACTGAAGAAAAATGGCTATCTAGAAATAATAGCTCAATCAGAAATTCTGATAATATATTTGAAGAAATAAAGATTTTCTTTCCAACTAGACACTTTTATGGAAAGGAATAAATTTTTAAATTTTATAGTCTATACACTCAGAAGAGGTCTACAATGCATGTTATTCCACAGTGATGAGTTTAAGTCAAGATTTTTACCGTTACGTTTATTTTGTCATGAATAGGTTTACGCTTTTAAATTTGTAAGTGTGGATCCAACTTAAAAGATGGCAATGAATCAGTAATCAAGTCTATTTTATGTCATAGATTTATTACTTTCTGAAGGTTTATGAAAAAGATCGAGAAATACTCTAATTGAGGCACATTTCTGTATTTTTATGCTTACTGGCAAAAGATTGCTGTGGCTAAGTACATTGATGTGTATAGAAATGTGTAATACTGATTTTGAAAGTAAAGTCTCTAGCACATGTATAAAATCCACACATGAGAGCATGCATGGAAGATGAATAATAATATTAGGGTGATGACTACCATACTATCTGCTTTCCCCAAAGTTTTAGAGCCACATAATGTTATACCACTGTCTTCAGTAACTTCAGTAACAATCTTATACCACTGACTTTACTGGATTAAGTTACATGTTAGGAGTGATGCTGAGTGGGAAATGAGAAAAAATCAATTGCTTTGATTTCTGTGAGTCTGCACAGTTCAGGTTGATTTGGGCCTCTTCCTCGGTTCCTGGTTTTTGTTTGTTTGTTTGTTTGTTTGTGGCATAGGTTTTTTTGGGGGTTATTTTTTTTAAAGGGTCAGTCACATGCTTATTAAAAAAACTAAGCATGATTCTTCTTACTTTGTGATGATCTTCATTGTTTTCGATAGTGATGGGTGTAACCTTTCATTCAAAGTTCCAGACCTTCAGCCTCAAAAGAACTATGTGAGTGATATTCTTGTCATAATTTGACACAAACATTGCATTTTATTTCCAAATGCTTTTTTCTTTCATTTTTTTATGAACAGCTTGCATTATGAACATTTTTAGCAAAATTCTGTGAAACAAAAACCCAGTGTGCTCGACTCAAAATAAATAGTATCTGATTTCTTTTGTATCACATTTGAAAGTGATCAGGTGAGTAACACTCACTTAACTCAGTTAAGCAACTTAACTGTTGCTTAACAACAGTTAAGCACATTTGACAAGAATTTTCTACTGAAGTAAGTGTTTGTTCTCATGCAGACACTCACAGACACTTTCTGGAGCAAGGTTTTAATAAAAAGGAACAGAGAAGGGAATCATATTTGTTCTTTGGCTAGACACGAGTTGCTAACACAATCCAACTTATTAAAAACATTACCCAAAATGTGTATTATTATGTGTTTCATTAATGGACTAGTAGGAAAAACCTAGTAAAGCTGTTAAGAAAATTAAAGGTTGTGGATTAATGTATCCAAGTGTTGTCTTTTGGTGCTTTTTAAAATGTGTTTTGATATGTGATGTCGTTTTATAACCATGGACACAATAAGCTTATCATTTTTGAATGTTCTTTCTCCCTACACTTTTCTCGACCTATGTCTTCAGTGCAGAGTCTAATTAGATAACAAGAGGGCCAGCCTTTGATATCAATAGCTACATACCTAACACGTATCTGATTAGCCACGCCTGTGCTGTGTGCCAGGCTATATGGGGCTACCTGATCTAGTGGAAGGTGTCCCTGCCCATGGCGGAGTGTGGGGGGGTTTGGAACTAGATGATCTCTAAGGTTTCTGCCAACCCAAACCATTCTATGGTGGTCTATGTGATTATATATGTGTATGTGAGTTAACTATGCTGATGTAGTAGCTCTTAGTCTGAAAACTCCCATATAATAATTCCATCATTTCTGGTGAAGAAGCATGGTGAAGTGAAACTCTGTCTTGGTACTTACATGGAGAATAAATCTTGGCAGAGGTCTGTAATTGTTGCTTTGTGTCCACATGGTGAATTGAAGAGACCACAGAAGTTTTGGATTGGTATTGCTGACCTTGTAGCATGTCTATTAAAGGTAATGAAACTCAGGTTGCAGGACTTGATGTGCAAATGAGTAGCAAAATGGAACAGCAAATGAGTAAAAGACCTGACAGCTTTGAAAGGCAGGAAACAGTTCTGGCACTTCAGAGGATTAGCACCTCCCTTTTTCCCTTCTCTGATCTTCAGAGTCTCTCTTCCCTGCCCAAACCCCCCCCAAGCTAATCCTCAAGGTGCATGGGAGGCAGTGTCCTGCATCACATCATTAAGACTCAGGAATTTAAAAACATGTCATCAGCAGTTTCCTGAAATAGTAGATAAAAAAATAAAATAAAAATCAATTCTAATGCCAAGATCAATGTATTCTTGGACAAGATAGGAAAGAAAAAGAAGTAGTTTTGGGATGTTTTTTGGCTTCCTTCAGAAATTAAATAATTTGCAGCACTTACACAGGTTTTTTTTCTGAGCTTTTTAAATCCTCTTTAATAATAACTGCTACAATTATTCATTGTCATGTAGCTGGATGGCATTGGAATTGTTGACATTTTGTAGTTCAGTCTTGGATAGATGTATCATTTGAGCAGCAGCAGTTTATCATCAAATCCACATTTGTTCATTTGTTTGGTTTTTTTCTTAAAATATGACATTTTTAGTTTAAAAAATATGGGGGCGTGGAGGAGCTGCTGGGATTTTTGTTTGGATGGTTGTTTGCGTTTTGGTTTCGTTTTGTTTTTGCTATTGTTGATATTATTTGACCAGTCCAAGTTTTACCAGACACTTGAGCCTAAGGTGATGTGTTCTTTAAGCAGAAGTTTACCATCAATGTGCATTTTGGTTCTGCATAACTTTTCCCAGCATTTGCTCCAATGCCTGTGGACAACAAAAAATTGATCTGAGAATATTGTGCTAACAAGAAGCATTGCCAGATGATAAAATATTAATTCTTTTACTTTATATGCAGATATGAGAGAAGCAGCAATTGCCTGTACTTTAATTGTTTCATAGATGAGTACAATTATTATGTTATTCATTCCATCTGCCGGCTAAATGTAAAAAATAACATCGACATCATATAGTCAGACATTTCATTTTAAAGTAAACCTTACCAATGTTAGATATATTAAAGCAATAAACCAAGAGATTAAACTTTCATAAACAGTAAGAGCTCATTGTTTCGTAAATGGATGTATAATAACATCTTTGTAGCTCAAATGAAACGTAAAAGTGACTGGGTGCTTTAGTCTTTCTGGAAACTTTTGATTTATTTTTTTAATCACTTGTTAGCTTTTTTTTTATGGCAATTAAACATTGAAAATGGGCCTCAGTCTTCTTGCTGCATTACTCTTCTCTCATTGAACTGCTGTCATTTCTTTGTGATGACAAACAGTTTAAAGGTGCAAAAAAACCAGTTAAAGTGTATCTGGCTCCCACTGCTACAGGTGTTTGTTACTAATAAATGAAGTGATAGCTGGTGTTGGAATGTGAGGTTTATCTTTCTTTATGATTTGTGCAGCAGAAGGGGGGTGGAATACCTTTGAAAAGCTGGTATGAACTGTCCACAATCACAGAAAGGCTGTAGCTATAACCAGAATTAATGTTAGGGAAATGTTAACTGAATTTGCTAACTAGATTGCAATTTTGAACCTGACTATAGCTACAAATAAAAAATGTAATACAACAGGTGTTATGGTCCATCCGTTACAACAATCTGCTAATTTTTTGAAGAGTTTTTTAAAAACACACCTAATGCTTAGATATACCTAATTAAAAAAAAGAAATGTAATGAATTATAAAGACCATATGTGCTCTAAAAGAATTAAGCATTCTATAAAACTGCTTGCCCAGGTATTGTAACAGCCATTAATACAGTAGCTATACCTAGGATTGGGAAGCAGTTCCTGAGAACCCCATAGTTCTCCAGCTATGTCATACAATCAACTCTTTTTTTCTTTTTTCTTTTTTCTTTTATCTTTTTTTTTTTTTTTTTTTTTTTTTATTTGGAGAGAGAGGCTGTTCATGCCTACCAAAAGTTACTAGGACATTCTCTGCCCCCCTCTGCCATGTTATTGCTTCAGGGCTAACAGGACTACAGAGTGCTAAGAACATATTTTGTCATTGAACAAATCTGTTGACTCAAACTGCCATTTTTTGTGGCAACTTCTAAGAGTCAAGCAGCACCCTAGAGAAAACTACTCTCTAGGAGAAGAAAAGTAATAACGGCAGCAGAATTTCACTTCTCATTTCCCACTGCCTTCGAAATACATGAAAATATTTTCTATCTCTGTACCGAGTCCACATCAAGGAGAGAATTGTAACCTGGGAATATTTCACTGCTGATAGGATCGAGTCTTTCATATTTTTAAATGCTAAATGCCCTCAGTGACTTCTTGTTTCTTCCTTTGCTTTTAATTTTCAAAAACCTGTCTTCATTTTTTTATAAAAGTATTTTTTTGGGTTTCACATTCATAAATTTAAAAAGCATTATTTTAGTCTACCACATCAGTTGCTATCTGCATCCATTAATGATTATTTTCTGCCAAATATAATCAGCATGGCTCTGCAAATAAGCATGACCTAAAAATAAAACAGATAATTTACATCTAGATATCATGGAAGAAGGCAGTAAATCCTGAAATAGCATCATCTTTGAATGCTGCCTCTTCAGATGACTTTCCATCCACAACTTGCATCAGTCAGTCTGTATGTTGACAGGGCATCCCTACTGCCTGCTGTTTACTTTAATAATTTTAGTGATGTGCTGATTATGTAAAACTGAATGAACAAAGGAGAATTTTGGAGCTGAATCTGAGATTTTGCCTTTCATTTGTTTTAGCTGCAGACAGTATTTGCATGTAGCTTTTGTGGTATAATTGTGTTTAGTTCTGCTGACATTGTAGTGGGTTGGCAGCACAGATAATAACAGATGAGGGTTCCTTTTGTGAAAGTTAAGAACTAGCTGATTAATTGTTACTATGTTACACTCTAGAGGAAACCTTGTAATTAAACCACAAAAAGCTACAATAACATAATGTTAGGGGTTTGCCTTAATTCCACCAAAGCAAGAAAATTCAAAGGTAACAGTGAAGAGGGTAATGTTACCTGTTTTAGGCCAAGTGCTGTTCTGCAGAAAAGAGCTTAGCCTGGCTATTTCTGACTATCATGATTGTTTCTCTGTGTGATTACGGCAGCTGCATTTAAATCAAATTAAGTCCTTTGACTTTTCTTTGCAGATCAGGCTTTATCAAAAAGGTTGTTGAGCAGTCAGCTCAGCAGTTACCTTTGGAACTAGGTCTGATGTTAGATTTCATGCTTCTAGACGCCTAGTCCTGTCTATGATCTAGAGGATGTGCTGCTTGGTAATTTTTTTGTTTGTAGGTATAGTATATTTCCTGAAAGCCTACCAGACTAGTACTGGTACTTCTATGTGGCATATTTTGACTTGCAGTTCAATGCTATTTCTTTATGTGTATGATTTGGAAGTAGAAACACCTGCTTTCTTTGAATGAGTGCTTTTCTAGAAGCTAAAATCTTCCAAGTTTTAATACACGCTCTGTTCAGGAAATAATTTTGAATTATTTCCACAGTCACATTTCCCTGTCCTGCTTTCTGTGTCTTCAGCTTTTTTATCTCACCCACATATACTGACTGAAGATTTCAAAGCCCACAGGAAAGTCTATGCGGAGGTGCTCTCAGAATGAAATGTAACGGTAAAAATTGCATTGTTAAAAGTCTGAGGCAAGTAAATGATTAGTCTGACAGGCTGATCACAATGGCTGCTTCCCCATCTCTTCTTCCTCCATCCCAGCCCTTGAGTGTTGGAGAGTTACAGCACCCATCTGCAGCCGGCGTTGTTAGTTGTCATACCCATCTCCACAGCAGCTGATTGGGAGCTTTGATACTCCTGAAAGGTCTTGATTTGATGTAGTCCTCCTTTATCTGAACATTTTAGGTAACACAGACCTTAATTCTCTATTCTTTAGCCTGTATGATCCTGTGGCAATTTCATAGTCGGTTTTGCATCTATTATGGGTAGAAAATCACGCATCGGTTGATAGAGTTGGCAGTGAAGTGGCAAAGACAAATGATTACCTGAAAAATTCGCGTCCTCTAACTAAAAGACTTCAGTTCCCAAGTATGGGCTTCTTCCCACCTTGTATGCCTAAAGATTACTTTCAGATATATTTCCAGAAAATTAATGCCAAACATTTAGTACTGTAGCAAGAATCAGAAACATGTAAGTGCATAAGTCCCTGAATCGATCACAGGATTAATATGTAGTGAGTTGTTCCTGGCATTTTTAAAAACATGTACTATGAAATTAGTTTCCAGAGCTTCTTACTTTAAAGGACAACAACGGCACGTGAACTGTCTCTATGAAAACTTTATGAAAACAGAAACAGTTTTTGAAATATTAAGAACTCACTCAATTATGAAATTTAAACATTGTAAATGGACTCCAGAGATACAATTGCAGTTCTTGGAATAGACTAGTTTATGAGCTGTCACAGCTAAAACATCCAAAATGAGAATACATTTTTCATGTGGTTCTAAGGCTTTAAAAACAGTAAACTTGAACTTCATTTTCCAGTTTCCAGATTTCAGAGTTAGTCCAGTACACATTTTAAATGCATATGCCATGAAATCTGTCCTACTTAGTTATCATGCAAACTCATCAACCACTGAATTTTAAATACAGTGTAGTCATCCTTGTTTTGGGAAGCTAAAAGCACGCAATCTTGCCTCCAAAGAGTTTGTTATTCTAAACTCTCACTCCTGTAAATATGCAACAGGCAAGTTCTATAGAAGAAAAACAGAGTTTAATATTTTTGAGCAATTGTTTTCTTTTCATTGTTTTGTAGTTTTTTGTTGGGTTGGGGTTTTGTTGTTATTTTTGGGGGTTTTTTTTGGTTTTTTTTTTAATTTTGGGAGCATACTCTTTTTCAGTTATGTCTGGAAGCTGAGCATACAACATCCCTCTGACTTTCTGCAAGCTTTCCTGATTCTCTTTATGTGTGCTTCTGATGCTTTTTGTACCCTGTCTCACTCTCTCTCCTGGAGAGAAGTGCAACTGCTATCATCTGCACACACAAACCAGCCTCCAAACTTTTGGTTAACTCATTGACGTGCTGTAGTTTGTATGCAATTGATACACCTACAGTTTCAGCTGTCTGGTTTATATGGGCCTTTTAATTATTTTCATCCTTCTCCTAGATGACGGCCAGCTATTATACTACTGGCTTCAATACTATTTGTTCTCTGAGCAGTCTAGTTCTAATTATTTAATTTTGCTCTATTAAACCACAGAGCTAGGTCAATTAGTATTATTTTTAATAGGTGCAAGCTATAACCTTAGAAGTTGCAGGAAATTTCACCTATGTTGTCTTCATGGGATCCTAACTGATGTATGTAAGACCAAAACTGTCATATGGAAGAATCTTCTTTTAGCACCTCTAAGAGCCTTATCTTCATGCCTGTGGAGACCTGACTTAAATATTTGATTTGTAAACACTTTGGCATACTAGTGCTCGACAAACACATTAAAAATGGTTGCTCATGAGCTACAAATCTCTTGCCTTACAGCAACTGCATGTATTGCACAGCTGGCTGTCATGGTGCTAGCAAGATTTTTGTTCTTTGATCAGGCAGGAGTTTAAAATTCAAAGTGTTCAAGATGCTTATCACGATTGTCATTTCTATGCCTTCCAGAAAATGCTAAGAAAAACTTTTCCACCATCCAAGCACCGCCTGCCTAATATGCACTTTTAGAGAAATTGCCAGCTCCATGCTGAATGAGTACCTTGCTGTTTTTGCTGAAGGTAGACCCTTGCCGAACTCTGCCTGTTGGGGCCCACTTAATATGAAATAGCTGGAGCACTGCACAGAAGCCAGACACAGGAGGACACAAAAACTACATTGGCAAATGATCTGTCAAGTGACCCATGAACAAAATCGAGATTGAGTTGCCCTTTGAAATAAACCTATTTGAATTTTATTATCTCTAGAGCACCTTGTGTCTCTAATCTTGTGAAAGGTTAGTATTCCATCCATCAGAGCAAGATTAGAGCTCTAGCTGATGCCTGTACTTGATGATAACTGAATGCAGTGTTCGGGGCTGGAGGAAGGAGATTCATTACTATAAGCAGTTCAAAGAAAGACTGTGTGAACAGATGCTCAGGGAAGCATGTTCACAGTATAGACCACATGTTTTCCAGGTCAGGATAGCAGAAATCAAAGGAGCAGAATATCAGCAAAGATTTTAACAATAATTTAAACGGAGCAAAGTTACCTTATTCCCATCCTTTTACTTCATGTCTCAGATTAGCAGACCCAAATGGCTGCTGCTTACTAGGTTAGTAACTAGGCTAGTAGCGAAATGCTAGTCACTTTCTCGGTGTATCTATAAAGAAAAAGCTAAGACTAAGGGAATAAATGAGAAAATAATAAATGAAAAATATCCATGGCTCATGGCCCTCATACGCATAGACAGAAGTGAAGAATGCAGATTCTGTGATGTTAAAGAATAAAAAGCTGTGGTTTTATTCATTCATTCAGTTCTCCCTCTCTTATGTCTGGTAAAAAATTATTTCTCAACTTTTATGTCTTTTTAGAGCTTACCTGACATTTTGAAAGAAGCTTTAGAGAACAGGCATCATTTTTCCATGTCTTTGTTTGCCTGAACTTTCTAAATTTTATATTATGCTCTGAATTATGTATGTGATTATATATGTGATTAAGTTAATAACAGTGGTGACCTTACTTCTTGCATTAAAAAAAGAAATATGATAAAGTTCTTCATTGTTTTATGTCAACTCCAGACCTTTGAATTGCTTCAAAAATATAGAAGTAATTCAAAGGATTAAAAAGTGTATATTTTTCTAATCCTTTAGTTCCTCTTGGTGGGTCTGGATCTGTGCCTCTGGCTTTTCTATCCGTGCAGAGCAGACCATGTATTTATGTTCTCACATTTGGCTTTGAAGGATAACAAGAGGCCCTTTGGACTTGATGCCAATGTATCAGCCAGCAGCAAAATAACATGAGACTGAATTTTTTATTTGCTGTCAAACTTCATAACATCACAAAGGAAAAAGAAATAGAGAGTAGGTCTGAGATTTTCCAGAGACAGATGTATGTTAAAGCAGTAAAAATAGTTGCTGTGCAAGGTAGCAGCCTGTTTAGTTCTTAGGTAATACCACAGTGTAGTCACAAAATTAAACAAACAAACAAACAAACTCCCGTCAAAAGCAAAACACATGAAACAAAACATACAAAAAACTCAAACTCCCAAACAAAAAAAACGCCCACAAACTACAAAATTCAATAAGGCAAAGTAAAACAATGCCAAAATAAACTTACATTTGTAATAGAGTATGTTGATACCCGGAGTATAAGAAACCATAATTTTCACCTAGGTTAGTTTAATTTAAAGCCTGTGACAGAACGTATAAACTCCTAATAAGTAAAGATGTTTAGAAGAAGGAAATTTTAAAGTAAAACCAGATAGTAGCAACAAAAACAAACAAACAAAAAATCCAGGGTGTTATAAAATATTTCTGTGTGACTTGATTCCAGAGACAAAAGCAGCTGTTTCTGTGTAATTAACAGAAAAGATTTTTCAGTACCTCCTACAATTACATTTTCAGCTACTTAACTGATTTTTACTCTATTAAGGGACTAACAGTATAAACTATTCCTAATATGTGGTATTTCATGTGCTTAATTAATAAATTTGTATGAGGTAGAGGGTATGGCACCTGTTGCAATTATTGTGACATCAAACATAAAAAAATCAATTAAAATGTATTATACATACCCATATTATGGGCAAATCTGAGTGAACTCGTGGTCTTTACGAGAGAGGAATGTGTGAATAATAAAATGATGTTCTTCATTGAAAATGGAGAATACTTTCTAGATAATGGGTTGAGTAAGTGAAACAATTTAGTGTTGAACCCTGATATAAAAGTCACCTATTGGAAACACATTTCTAATTATATGATTTGTAAATGTGGGAGCACTTGAAGTATAAGGCCATCTAGGCTACTTAAAATTATAATGTTCTTATGAAGTTTATTATTATGAAAAAGGAGCACTGTAATTAGTGTCACCTAATATGTTACATACCTAATATTTTCATTTTTCAGAAGTTATCAGTATTTTATTGTGAGTTTGAAAGTCCTCTCACAGTTATTTAGGTCCTCATAAGAGAATGTTTAATGTTGTCTCAATTAAAAAAACAGAAAGTGTGTTCTCTCATACCCTTTTTGATCTGTACCGAGTTGTTTGGCCCCTATTCCTGTCCTATGTTTGATGTTTCTCCCAAACGATTAAATATATATACATTAGAGAAACTAATAAACAAAGAACATATTGGATAAAAAAGTTTACAATCATTTGTTTTGCTTCTGTATCTCACCAGACCACTAAAACCTTTAGTCTTTGAGATAATGCAATAGTGGAAGCCCTAAAATCACTTTATCAAGCAATAACACATGTACTTGTATGTGTATTAAATGAAAATACTAGCCCTGATCCAGTGGGGATGATATAAAGGACAGGCTCCTGCAGGATGTGCAGGGCAGCCTTCATTTTAGAGCTCAAGCCAGACTTCTGATCTAAAATCTTCTTTCTCTCCCTGTGGAGAACATAAAGGCAGAGCTGGACCAGGGCTTCATGCCAAGGTTCTTTGGTTGAGTATTTGGAGTGAAGCAGTGTATAGCCTGATCATTCAGTTTTTGGGATCCTTGTTCTGCCCCTGTGTTCAGGGAGATGGTTTTGATGATATCGATAGAATGTATGTGAGAAACATCTGGATTATGTTTAGCTCTCTTCTTACCACTTTCTCTGTTTCTTTCAGTTGCCAGTTCCCTGCTTTTCTATCTTCTCTCTAACTACTTTAGTCCTCTGTAATTTTGCTTTCCGATTTCACCTGTACTGCCTCGTTTCTGCTTGTCTGTTCTCCCATATTTTAATGTTTCTGCAGTAATGTAGTGCAGGAAAAGAAGTACAAGGCCTATAGTCAGTGTGGGTCACTCTGGCCCCTTCACTGCCTGCTACCCAGTAGGACTGATCAGCTTTTCTGCTTTGTCTTCAAACCTCATCTCAGAGGGCAGTAATTCTCAGGTTTATATGATTTATATGAAAAAAGATTTATACGAGAAAAAAAAACAGTTGGGTTTTCATCCCAAATGTGCCACAGCATTAATGTTATGGCCAAACAAGCTGGAGATGCTATTTCTGCAAGGAAATAGCATGCAGTAGTAATTTTGGGGACCTTGCCACCGAAAGTGACCCAGAATATTTGCTTCAATTCTGACTCAGGAGGAAGCATTTGACAATGTAATGTGAAGAATCATAGACTCATAGAATAGATTGGGTTGGAAAAGACCTCCAAGATCATTGAGTCCAACCCCTGATCCAACTCCAATTACTATATCAGAATTACATCTGTCTGAGGGAGAGGATGAAGACTGCATGGTAGGGAGGGAAGACAATTAGGTCTCAAAACTGCAGAGAAGACAGAAAAAATAGTAAACAGCAGAAGGCCTAGAAGCCCAGTGACTTCTGTGCAACACCCCCCGCCCCAAAAGACAAATAGAAAAAACATACAAAAATACAGAAATAGGTTCTAAATTTCATAGCTCCCACTGAACCACACCTCTTCATTTGTCACAGAACCATAGGAAGAAGTCAGAGGTATTGTTTGCTTAGAGAGTCAGCAGCTTGGGAGGTTATTAGAATATTATTGTCGATATGTTCAATAGATTCAGCAACGAATCAGCAGCCCAGAAATGGAAGCACAAAACTTTGGTGTCACTACATGGACATATCCATTTAGATGGAAACATCATGTACAATACAGCAGCTAATAAATGGAAACAATTCCTGAAATGAACTTAATCTAGGAGCTTGAAGGCCACTCCTGTGTAGTTTAATCGAAGAAAAATTAGTTTATACTGTTAAAAAATCTAATGTAACCCTAAATATATACCAATCTTGTAAAGCTGTTTTTTCGGTTCATCATACCATATCTTATGTCTAAGTTTCTATCTTACAGGAAAGCTTTCCCACTAGACACATTTGTAAGAGAAAGAAACATTTCTGTTGAGAAGGTAGGTCAGATAAAAATCAATCATGCAGCATCTTGATCCAGTGAACTGATGTCTGTAGATGAAGATTTGTGTTGGCTTTAAAGCTATTCAAATACAGACTTCATTTTTTAATCCCTGATCTTTGAAACATGCAGGTGGGAAAGTGTATTGACTTCACAAAGCTCCACTGGGAACCCAAGGTCTTTATACCAGCATATGAATGTGGATCCAGGATCTGACAGACTGTTTTCTTCAAAGCAATAGATCTTTTCCTACATTTGTAGCTTCTTTGAGGCCAACTTTATTATCCTGAACCTTAATCCTTAACCTTAGACCTAATCTGGGGATTTATGCATTGCCTTGTTTTAAGTCACTGACTGTCCAAATCTGATCTATAGGACATTATTCCTTAACTTTCCCACTATTACTTTAGGAAAAAAAAAAGCATGCCTCTAGCAGAGAACATTTAAGTTGACTTCATGACATTTAAGTTAACTTAATTTGATGCCATAAAACTAAAAGAAAGTTTGCTGCTTCAGTGAAGTTTAACCGTATAGCTCAATTTACAAGCGAGAAATTCAATCACACCTCTGTATTATTGCAGTAACAAATATTACTGTGCTCAGTGTCCAAGTAGTGAAGAAACAACTGGGAAACCAGTGTGGATTTAATACTACCTGGCCTTAATGGTGCATGAGGTTCTCTTGAGTGTAGATGTGGAGAAATTGGATAAGCTCAAAAATAAGTAAATTTTCTTGGAGCTAGCTTTATATTTTTTGTTTGTGGTGCTCAACCATAACAGAAGTTATTAGCTTCATTCAGAGGTGTCTGGAAAAACAGTCAACATGACTTCATTACCTCTTAAACTGCAGCATTGTATACAAAATTGATTTTATGTACATAATAATTTCAGTAGGAAGTCAGACTTCAAACTGCTCTTACAGCAGGCTTCTGCTGGTTAGTTCAAAGAGAAGTCTTTGCAGATATTTCAGTAGTACCTTTCTCAGACCTAACATCTTAAGAGGGTTGGTTATTTTTAATGTAGTATACTGATTCTTTAAAAGTACTAAAATGAGCCTTCTTCAAAGAGAGAGGAAGGTGAGATGAGATGGAAAGGAAAACTGCAATGGGTTAACAGCGCTTACATTATATAAATACAACTGTGTTTTAGCTCTCTACCCTTGGAACTGTGACATGAAAGAGGCTGCAGTTCTAATTTTAAACATACCATGGTGCACCCACTCTGATCTGTTTAAAACCTGTCTTTCCACACTGAGATCCAGGACCTGCACTTCCTACTGGGTACTTCACCGAATGGATCTATCCAAGATGCTTCAGAAAACAACCCTTAAATGAAGCTGAATAAGGCCCAAGAAATGATTTTCAAACACTTCAATGATAGTTCTTTACTGCAGTCTATTATGTTTAAAATGGGAGAAACAAAAGACAATATTCTAGGATAGATGAAGAAACCTTCCTCAGTGCCACATGTGCCTAAACCCGGGTTAAGGTTTCTGCCTCTGAAGCTCAGTTCCCTGGTGTCACTGGCATCAAGTTGTGCCTGGTCACCCCATTGTAAATAGAAGTCTATGAAGAATTCAGTGTTTTCCTCTGGCCAGCAAAAGCCTCCTTCCTGGTGAATGGCTCCTGCCCTTAGTCATTTCAAACTGTCTACTGTGAGAACAGATATGAGGGCAAACAGTGACTTGGGGGCCACGTCCTTCCCAGCACAGCACCTGACTTTTGAACACCACAGGACCGAGTCAAGTGATGGTAAATACTGCCTCTGGTTAGGGACCTGCTTGTCCAAAAATGGCCTCCTTTTTTATTTTTTGTTTTCTTTTATTATTATTTTTTGGACAGAATATATAAATTATCCTGGCTTAAAACAGTTTTATCTGGATTGTAGCAAGGCAGTTTTTTGTTACTTTCCCCCTTTGTCATCTGGTCCACCTTACACTTCCCTGTATTAAAAGTCAACAAACTTTTAATACAGTTAGAAGATTGGTGTAGAATATAGGCATGGCAAAGAGTTTTCATATGAAGTGTTAGTTGGTAAATCTCCTTAACTGTTGAACTGGATATTTAATAGCCTCTAGTGATGCATAGCGAAAAACAGTACAGTCTCTGTATTTTAAAACAATTGTTGCACTGAGTCCCATAGTTTATATATTGTTAATATAATTTTCATGAAAGCTTTAAATGTTTTTCAGAAGAAACTGTGGTGACTCATGAATCTTTCACGAGGTGTTATGCATTTTTATGAACATATGATGTAAAATTCATCATTCTGAAATTCACATATATCCATGAAGTGCTACATGTCTCTCTTTGGTCATGGATATTCATGACAGTACTACTGCTGTAAGCGTTTAAATGCCCATTCATAAATATTCTAGAATGTAACCTTCTGATGCCATGTAACATTTTGCTTACATTTTATGAGTACTTCACTTGGGCATTTTCCACTTGATAATGAAAGCAGAACCTTTAGGGACAGTTACTGGTGTATATATAAATTATGTGTAAAACTATCTCTCATTGCTTTGGTTTTATTCCTATCATTTTCTATCTTCATTATTGCTCTAAGATCAATGAATTCTTTGAGGGCATCTTGGGAATTTCAGGTTTCTAGAGTGCAGTAAAGGTTTCAAAAAGTGTATGTTAATGTCTAATATTTCTCACATGAAAGTGATGTGTTTCAGGTAGTATTTGTACAGAATCAATGGCAGGATCAAGTATCCTTTTTTTTATACATACATTTTTTTTTATACATACTCAAAAGTATCCTTTTTTTTTTATACATACTCAAGTGCCGGTAAATGTCCTTTTGCAATGAAGAAACAGTATATTTAGCATTTAAAGGTTGCACCTGCATTCCCTGAAATTGTTGATAATCATAGAATCATAGAATAGATTGGGTTGGAAAAGACCTCCAAGATCATCGAGTCCAAGCCCTGATCCAACTCCAGTTACTATATCATGGCACTGAGGGCCACGTCCAATCTCTGTTTAAAAACCTCCAGGGATGGTGAATCCACCACCTCTCCGGGCAGGCCGTTCCA
>JAWMRA010000001.1:74041747-74058380 GCA_035584735.1 Pseudotriccus pelzelni
GAAGGGGAAGGGGAAGGGGAAGGGGAAAGGGAAGGGAAGGGGAAAGGAAAGGGAAGGGGAAAGCGAGGGCAGGGGAAAGGGAAGGAAAGGGGAAATGGAAAGGCGAAAGGGGAAATGGAAAGGAGGAAAGTACCTAAAGAACCCCCAAAGGACCTCTGTGTCAGAAACCATAGTCACTTTACATGAATTCCTATATTCTTCTTATCATCAGCCTTATCAGAACTGGGCATTTAAAGAATGTGCACTGAAGTTAAGTACCCAAAATCCACACAATGTATAGATACATGTACATCTTCTCAGTAAATCCTTCTTAATGCTGAAGAGCTCTGTGCAGCTCTGCTAGTTTTCTCTTAGTTAGGTGCAAGACTGCACATCCAGCGTATCAGATGCACCATAGTATGGCATTCAGGTCTGAAGTTCTTCTAAAAATGGAAAGCTGTGCAGAATATATGGTAATTAAGTGAAATCATCTGTTTCTCTCTTTATTCTTAAAACTCATGTATATATTTTTGGGTTTGGGAATCAGATGACAAACTGTTTCTACCTTTGTGTGTTGTCCGACAGTCAGATGTTACTTTTGCTTAAATTACAGATGGAAAAGAAAATACAAGGGAACTTATCAGATTGGGAATGTTAACAGAATATCCACTCAAACATAATACAACTTTGTGTCTCTAGAAGTTGCCTCTAGGTGTTTGTGCATATATTTTGTTGAAGGCAATTATTGCATCATGTCATGCTGCAATATTATCCACAGTCTTGTTCCAATCTAATATGTCCAACTTGACTTATGGTGACAACTAGTCATCACTTTGGAATTAGGCTAGCTCCCAGGTTGAATTGCACTACAACCTAGTTTACCTATGTGAAAATAGAGTAAAAATGTCACCTTGAAGTTGACAAGACAGTGTGACAGCTAAGAAGACCCTGTTTTTAGTCTGAGCTGTACCGGCCATTCAGTAAGAGACTTCAGCAATTCTGTTCATTCACTTTGTAACTGTGTTGTTTTATCATAGATAAAACATTTAAAAACAATTCACACTTTGTTTGCAGAGACTGTTACTATCTATCTTGCATCCTAAATTTACAAATATTGTTTAAAAAGGAAAAGTAGCTGAAGTGTGATCCATGGACTGGATACTCTCCATTTAAGCCTGTATAGAGAATGTAATGGTTTGAAATAGCAATCTTCTCTCCCTCTTTTCAGTATCTCAGTGTGCCTTACACCTTATTTTCTTCCAACTACCTCACAGAAGTGAGTGGGCTTCCTTAGACCCTCTGGCTAATAAAGGAAATCTGAATAAAAACATGCTTGTAGCATAAGACATATCCAGGACATATACTGTCATATAAATGAATCATCACATAAAATTAGGAAAAATTATTTCCAGCATTAACACTGCTCACTGCTTATTTTGGCAGCAGCAAAAAAATTTCACAAGATATATACTTTAAAACACTGCACAACTCTGTCTTATACAGATTCTCTTCTCCCACTTAGTACTTGAGTGCCTTGCAGGAGCACATTAAGTAATATGACTAATGTATGTCTCATCTTCATTCTTTTACCTTGAGCTGAAATGTTACATTATTTTTCAAAAACTACCTGCAAGTTGCTGAAATATCATCTTTGCAATGAACATAAAATTTTTACATTACTTGGAAGACCATGGGAAAATTCAGCCTCTGCAGAAGCACATACAGTTTCCCCTGACATAACTGAACAAGTAGCCAGCTGTGTCAGGACAGTTTCTATACAGAAGCATTGCAAAGCAGACTCCTTTCTTGATATATGGAAGATTTGCAGACTAAAAAAGCAAGCAATCATTCACAGTGGCATTAATTTTGCTGGATGGGAGTTGATTGAGAATTTCACTAATTAGTACAACACGAGAGATCTCTTTCTGTCTGGAACTAAAAAGATTTCCAATTTTGTAGTTGCTGATTTATTATTCTGATCCTGCATAGGGTTACTGATGCAGATAGCTCTCTTAAACTAACTTTCTTTTGTATCAGAGTGTACAGAAGGTCTAACATTTTAACAGCATAATTTACCTTAAGCAGCAGCTCTGAAAGACTAGAGACCAGAAAAAAGACTAAAAATTAAATAAATATACTGCTATTTAGAAGACATTAGCTTTGCTACAGAATTAATATGTGTGGTGTCGCATTTGGAATAGCATGAAATTTAAGCTTATAGTTAGTGATAATGTTTGTACCACAGTATAAATAAAGATTGTGACCAGCATGGACCACATGGTGCTAGATGCTGCACAAGCAGAGCATAAATGTCTACCCATCCTGGTTGGCGTCCAACAAGCTATCTGGGAGATTAATAAATAATATCCCTAAATGAAGAAAGAGTGGGCTAACAACCTCAGACAGGGAATGTCAGCAAACTCAGTTAAGCTTTGCTGTGACTGATCTTTTAAGATAAATAGTGGGATTCACAGTATAGCTAGGGATTGTGAGGAGCTGTCATGTGAATTGCTTATAGCATCCTCCCAGCATCTGCTTCTTTTTGGGACAGAAGACAAGGGGCCTGGATTCACTGTTTTCATGATTGTTTTTCCCAGTTGTCATTCAATTGCACTTCTGTGAAATCCTGGCTCCAAACTTAACCCACATTTTAATTTAAGCCCCAGGTTCTCTGCCACCTTTATGCCTTCCAGATTGTGTGACTAGAGAGCTACGTATATTCAGCAGTGCAGACAGTGTGAGTTATTTCTAGAACGCAAAATGCTGGATGTATGAAGTAGTAATCAGAGTGATACAGATGTCAAAAATACCACCACATCAGGGTTAGCAGTGAAAACCAGATTTATTTTGCTTTTCCCTTAAACAGAAAACTGGAGGTTGTAGATGTCAAATTATTCTGTTTGGCAACAAAATTTTGATTGGGGGGGGGTTTGTTTCTTTAATTTTGGTTTTGTTTTGGTTTTGTTCTTTTCTTACATAAACTATTTAGCAAAAGCCTTTCCTTTTCCAGATGGACTTTATTCCTTATGAAGAGCTGTGGTTTTAATGACAGTTTAGACATTAACATATTTATTAGACTGTATTTTCCCTTTAATAAATGCTTTGATGTAGCTGGTATGTTCTCAGTGTTCGGTGTATACATTTTTATAATAACCCCTTTCCAGTTATCTGAGAGACCAAAGACTGCAACTCTGCACAACTTCTGCCAAAAATAACAGTTTCTTTTCTTGCTGAGTCCTGGTAGACTGCAACACAGCATTTGATGGATTCTGCTTTTAGCAGATCACAGTTGCAAATGCTCAAATTTAGTGTGGCTTTTTTTCTTATCTACTCTTACATTCCATCCTGTCTTTAGCATGCAATGAATGGTTCTGCAGCAGGGCACTATGTTAAAAGAGTATTCACATTATATCATTAGCCAAGACTGTAAGAAGCCAGCACATTCCTACAGCTAGCACACACAGATGTGTCTATGGGTCAGTAACTACAAATTTAGCATCTGGTATCCCAGACTTGGTGTGTGAAGAGTCCTGCATCACTGCAAACCATTTAATTGCAGTAAATATAAGTATTTTGCCAAAGGTTTTGCCCTTTCTACCTTTCTGTCTGCAATGCCCCATTTACAGGCCACAGAAGTTATAGAGCTCTTTTCCAAAGGTGGCTTGAGGTTGAGAACAGACCCTGTAGGAAGATGGGATCTTCTGAAAAGCAGGAGACACTATGCCCACTTTGGTCAGCTGTGTTTATAGAATTGTTGTATACACTGAGTAATTTCTTTGAGGAAAACCTAACTGTCAAGAATCTGCACAGAAGAGATGATTACATATTTCCACTGTATCCCATGGGCTTGGTTTCCAATAAAAATAATTTCTACAAGGCAAAATTTAAAAGTAGGTTTTGGTTTGGGTCTCAGTAGATAAAAGGCACAGAAGCAGTAGTCTGAAATCTTTTCAAAAAAACTTTAAGGTCTGCTCTTCCAAAATAAACAACTAGCACAAACTGAAATTAGTAGGCTGGTTGTAATATGACTGATGTTTAAGCACTGTTTTTCAGTAGAATAAAAAGCTATTGAAAATACTAACATTTTCTTAGCATTACCTAGACATGTAACACTTTTAAGAACAATTCTTCTGATTTCATCTCAGGTCTCTTTCAAGTTCTCTTCAAGAATATTTGCAAATAAATATTCAGATTTATTTCTGTGGTTTTCTTCTACATTGTAAAAAAATTAATCAAAACAAAACTTCTAAAATCATTAAATTTTCAGTTAAATCATCATATTAATGACTTTACTTTTAGCTTGGAATATTTGTATACTGGCTATGGAGGATATTGCAAGGGGAGGGGATTCTTATTCAAACAGTACATGAAGAAGAAGTGGAACTCCCCTCACTGAAGTTCTTTTAAACATGTTTTTCATGCTCAGTGTTATTGGTTCTACATTTTCTAGTTTGTTGGGGAGTTCAGTTTATACTCTATTATCCTCAACGTGTAAATAAAGCAATTTCCTATCCTAATGATGAATTTCATTAGTAAAGTGCTGTGGTAACAACATATTAAGACAAACTATGATCTATTAGGAATCCAGTCAGAAAACCTTTTGTACCTTACAGCTGTTAACGCTTGCTTTTTTTCCCTGCAGAGTTTTTCCGAGAACTTCTGGAGAATGCAGAAAGGTCCTTAAATGACATGTTTGTCCGGACATACGGCATGCTGTACATGCAGAACTCTGAGGTGTTCCAGGACCTCTTCACAGAGCTGAAGCGGTATTACACGGGAGGCAACGTGAACTTGGAGGAAATGCTGAATGATTTCTGGGCTCGGCTGCTGGAACGGATGTTCCAGCTCATAAACCCCCAGTACCACTTCAGTGAGGACTACCTGGAGTGTGTAAGCAAGTACACAGACCAGCTGAAGCCATTTGGAGATGTACCCAGGAAGCTGAAGGTTCAAGTGACTAGAGCGTTCATTGCTGCACGGACCTTTGTTCAGGGGCTGACAGTAGGCAGAGAGGTTGCGAACAGAGTATCCAAGGTAATCTAAAATCAGGGGTCTTTTTTTTAAGCTTGAATTTGTTCTAAACTTCCTAGATGATTGATATCTGGTTGTATGCTTTTTTTTTCTTTCAATATGAGGTGGTGTGTCTGGTTGTTTTTTATGTCCACCAATACACCCATCCCAAGTTTATAAATAGAGGCAACAGTTGTTTTTAATTCCTTATGGGGATATTAAGGCAATACTGACTGACTCAATAGCATTTCTTTGTGTTTAGGACACAATGAAATACCAACATAGATCAGTGTTTTAGCATGGTAGTGATTGTCATTTGTAATTCAAAACTGGCTACATATATAAAAGATGGAGATTATGATCAGAATTTAAATGTTGCAAGCAAATTTATGCTGCTGTTCATTAGGACAGTACAGCCCTCACAGCATTCATTCATCATGCAGCTGGGTGATGGATTTTGTTAGAAATGTCTAGTCATGTTTCTGATGAGAAAATAGACAAATAGTGACACCTCTGGAGCTTGAGCTTTCCCAAAGGGTGGTTTGGCTCACATTTATTTTAGTTTCGATTATTTATCTATGCAAATATTTGTGACGATTATAATCCTTGAGGGCTTCACATAATTAAAGCTATGTAAGAAGAAAACACACACAAAAATAACCCATCTGGGTACCACAAATATGCCTGAATTACTTTTCCTCGTACAGTATTTCAAACTCAAGTATATTTTTTCTTAAATGATATTCCAACTGGATACTTGTTCTGTGATCTTGCCATTTCACAGTCCTCCTAGTGTATTTAGACCTTGAATTCTGAAATGATCTAGTGAGATCCACTGTGAAATGCTCAAATACTCACTTTTGAACAATAAGTGCATGAATAATTTTGGTGGTTGGCCCATCCAATACTTTACCTCAAGCAGACTGTCTCATTTGCTTCATTTAAATCACAGCCAGAAGGTAAGGTAGAGAAAATGTATTGTACAGTAGACTTCAATTCAAACACTCAAGAAGATAGGCTTTCTATACTTTTCTTAACCTGTATTATGTGATATTTTGCAATTACAAATTAAGAAGCCGTGGAGCCAGAGAAGGGCTCCATGTCATGAAGGGAGAACCTGATTTTATGCCTCAGAGACTGCATTGGAGAAAAAGGTCATTTTTCACTTAAAATTTGATGAGTGAAATATGTGATCCTGGTTAGGCAGCTAGAACCAAAGTCTCTTCCTCCCAGGTACCTTCCTGGGCTAGGTGTTGTCTTCCTTTGTTTTCTGACACTGCCAGTTCTTGCCGTCCTTCGTGAACAGTGGCAGAACATCAGCATGAAATCCCAGACTGCCTAGTCTGGCTGGGGGCGGATACAGCTTTTTAGCCTCCAAGGGTTCAGAATCTGCAGCTCCAGATTTCCTCTGAAGAGCGATGATGGCCCCATGGGTCACTTTTAAGTGAAAGTGCTGAACTCTGATGTCACTGTTGTCAGCAGGCATTAAGTCTTGCTGCATTAACTGCATCAGACTGTAGTGAGTAAGATATGTAATTCATGTAATATATGTATAATTTGAGAATCCCTCACAGATTAAGGTCTGAATTGTCTGCTGAGATGTCGCTTTCCCTGTGTATGTACATGACTGTACAGAATGTGCAGGTGTCTACTCTCTCACACATCCAGGAAATGTTTTCATCTCAGCTTCTGGGTTTTGGGTACATAAGCTCTTTCAAGAACAGGATTTATCACAAGATCACTAAATGATCCTGTGATCCTATAATGAAAACTACTAGCTCTGCAATCATAAAGTGGGCTTTTTGTAGTGTCACTTGAAGATGATAACAATAGCTCAATAACGCTTCTGGTTTTTTCTTTTAACATGAAAGCAAGACTTGAAATAATCTTTAAAAAGGCTCAGTGGTTTGGTGCAAGATACGCATAGTGACACTATTAGACTGCATCTAGAATACCACGTTCAGTTTTTGGCCCTTCCTGTACAAGAAAGACATTGACAAACTGAGGTGAGTTCAGTGAAGGTGACCAGCATGATCTGAACTGGATTATTTGTCCTGAAAGGAGAGGCTTTGGGACTGGGGCTTACTCATCCTGCAGAAGACAGTGCTTCAAGGGCATGTAGCTGTAGCTCCTGTTACTGGTAGGGAGGTCATTAAAGAAATGCAACAAAGTTCTTCACAGTGAGGCATGGTGTGATAGGATGGGCATGAATTGAAGCACTTCCCTTGTCCTATCATAGCAAGCCCTAGTAAAAATCCCATCCTCATCTTTCTTACAAGTCCTTTTTGAGTACTGGAAGGCTGCTGAGAAAGTCTGCCCAGAGCTTCTCTTTTCCAAGCTGAGGAACCCCAAATCTCTGAGCCTGTCTTGATGGGAGAGGTACTCCAGCCCTCTGACCATCATTGTGGCCCTCCTCTGGACTCAGCACAACAGGTCTGCGTCTTTCCTATGCTGAGCATTCCAGAGCTGGATGAAGCAGTCCAGCTGGGGTCTCTTGAGCGCAGAGTACAGTGGCAGAATCACCTCCCTTGACGTGCTAGTCATGTTTCTTTAGGATCATTATCCTGTGATCCTATTAGAAGATTAATAAAATTAATATTTTGTATTAAATGTAGAATATGCTTTGATTGCAAGACTAATTTTTGTATTAAAATCTCAGTGTCTGTATTCATTCCCAGAGCAAATGATAAACAATCACTGGTTTGGGGACTTTGTGTTACGTGCAGCCTGATGAGGCAGATACGAAGAACCATAAGTGGCACCAAATGTTCAAGATTATTAATTATCCTGTGAAAAGGCTGTGATTATTCTGAGAATGAAGCTTTTGTGTTCATATTACAACTGTGATTTTCATGCTGGTTTATCTACTATAGAAAATGACAAATCCTTTTCGTTAATTTTAAAAGAATACAACTGTTTCTTGGAGTTAGCATATAACTTTGCAACCAAAAATGAGGCAGGTAAACATCTTTTGTTGCCGTTTTGGAAGTCATCCAGATTAGCATGGATTTCATTCTCATTGTACTCTAATACTGAGAGATTCTGTGATAAGGGTGCCACATCTGGGTAAGTCAAGAGAAATGAATAAAAGAGAAAATGAAAAGTGGAACTGTTGCAGTTCTTCTACAGAATCCTTTGTCCATTGTCAGCACTGGTTGGGAGCAGAGGGGGATCTTCTAGCTGCAACATCACAAGCTTAAAAGATTTTTCCTTTCTATTTGTGGAGCCATTATCTCACTGAACTGCCACTGCATAGAAAAATGTTGAACCTACACGTTAAACACCATGAGGAAGAGATTCACTAATGAGAGAGCTAGTAACAACATATCCTTCAGGCCTTTAATTTACTTTCTCATTGTCTTCTGGATCATTTCTGTAGAGGATTTGGGGGGTCACACGTGCAGAAGGATTTTTTCCCTTTCTAATGTCAGACACATCATTTTTAAAGGCTTCTCTTCAGAGAGGATATAATGTCTGAAAACAATGCAGTCAGTGTATTCCTTGTGAAGAAGCTACGCTCCCCTCTTTTTCAAATTAAGTATGCACTCAAGGACACTAAAAGTAGACAGCTTGTATCTTAAACATTTTCCTCTTACAGTAGTATTTTGCAATTTTGTAATTTCCTTGTCAGTGACATTATAATTTAATAAGTTCCATTTAGATAAATGAGAAGGAATGTGGTTATGACATCTTATTTTCGTATTTTTCTATTGTATTTCAATTGTAAGCAGATATAGTTGCTTCTATCTATGTGAAGTTTTATTATGCCATTTTAGTTGAACAGTATTTTTGTAATCTCAAAATCCAATTACAATTCTTAATTTTCAGAGATTTTAACAATTTTTTATTTCTCATTCTAATGCATTAAAAATTTGTCAGTGTTATGTTGCTATGCTGCTTAAATCTCCACTCAGTGCAGTATATTTCCATTGTCTTTAATAGACCAGGTCAGTAAATTCTATATATGCTTTAGAAAGCTGCATATGCAAATAACCAAAAAAGTAATTGTAGTATTTCTTGAAGTGAGAAATTTAATTCTTAAAATAATCCTATTTATTCATTAATATAGAAGAATTCTAGAATGTCTCAAGTAGGAAGGGACACATAAAAGTCATTGAGTCCAACTCCCTGCCACTCACAGGTCTGCCTAAACTAAACCATATGACTGAAAGCATCACCCAGGCATTACTTGAACTCTGACAGGCTTCATTCCATGACCTCTTCCCTGGGGAGACTGTTCCAGTGACCAGGCACCCTCTCAGTGAAGAACCTTTCTGTAATGTCCAATCTGAACCTGCCCTGATGCAGCTTCAATTTATAGTATTCAATATACAACATCGGAATTGCCTTTTTGGGTGCATCAAAGGTGCATCAGTTGATTTTGCTGTAATGCCTAGTAGTTTCAAGGTCAGCACAAGAGCAGAGCTTCTCAACTAGCATACTTTCTTAAGCTGTAAGTAGGAGATGTTTATGGACTTTCTGAACTACAAGCTCAGAAATAATCGGTAAAATTTTCTTTTGCCTATTTTTCCAGTAGTTTGTCAGATTCTAAAAACCCGGCTTTTCTTCCTTGTTACCATTTGGGAGGAGGGGGGAGGGGGAAGAAACTGTGCTATCCTTTCCTTTTACTCTGTAAAAATATAACGTATTGAAATGTTACTGGGTTTTAATTTATTCAAATTTTCTTAATTTTTTTTTCTGGATAAAAGAAATAAGTTTAAAAAAAAACAACAACCAAACACCGAGCCAGCTGTCATTTAGTATTTAATGTTAAACTAGAGAAACTACTGAAAATATTTCTGCAGTTGCTGCTATCTGTGATTAGCAATAATGTGATAGAAAAAATGTATGCATACTTTTCATGTTCATCTTTTTCTATGTCTGAACTCTGAATACTTTGTAAGAAAATAATGCTAAGTTATTCTTTCTGACTCTAAACAAAGCATTCTCAGTAATCGTAATACTCTCTTTGAACTGTCACTGAGTTCAAAGCGGAGAACGTAAGCAAAAAAACGTGTGGGGAGAATGAAGGAATTAAAATTTTAAAATTGAAGGGTCTGTGTGATTTTCCAGAATATATGATTCCTGAAATACTTTCCCCAAATATGTTAATAGCTAAGTTACTACAATTTTAAACCTAATTGTATTGGGATTTTTTTTTTCGTTAAATAAGGAAGTGTTCTAGACCAAACATAGCATGTGTAAAATAGAATTTGTTTCCAAGAAAAGGTTAAGACTGAAGCTAAGGGTATTTCAGAAGATAATCTAAATATCTAACTGGGTGCAAAATTGCCAGAAATGTTATACTAGTTGGTAAAGGCAGTGCTGGTTCTCTAACACGGGTGTTATCCCATCAGATTGGCATTCCAAACAAAGGAAATAGTTCCTGTAAACATTTTCTTTCCATTTCTTTTAATTAAAATATATAGAAAACCAGAGAAAACAAACCAAAAAAAGCATGGTTTTTTATGTTCCATGAGCATAACTTCTCAAGTCTGACTTCTGCCAATTTCATGTGTTAACCTGGGAAAATTCATGAGAACATGTGAGTTTAATAGGAAAACACAAATAATGAAGGACAACTGGTCAGTCCTCTTCAAAAGCACAGACTTCAGCCAGCTGTCCATTACCCCACTGCTGCTCAGAGCTCTGATTCAATCCCAGGCAGACAGTTACGTCTTCATTTTCTCCTGCACTAAATCTGGCTCACTGGGAACAGCAACTGAGTGCAGAGCATTTTGTTTAGAGTGATCGAGGGGGTTAGTTATTGTTTGCTAGTTTTGCTTTTCTCTAAGTTTGGTGGGTTTTTTTGTCTGATTTGAGCACTTTCTTCCCATTGTATACTGGGATAAGGACAAGAAGAATTGTTAAGAATTTGACTTTGACTTTCACACTTGCAAATTCACGCTACTGGCAACGAAAGTAATTTTTATACCATGAGTAAAGTGAAGCTTAGCTGAGGGGCATCATTAAGAGCAGTTAGTGATTTTGTTAGTGGCATAAACATCAAAGATTTTTGACCTAGCCACTAAGAACTTATTTCATTAATACGTTTGAATATTGATTATCATTTATTACAAAATAAAATGAGGCTGTTACAATACTTTTCTCATTGTGTGGCATAGGCTATATATCTCCTTATTTTTAAACCAATTAAAACCATTCATCCCCTGAATATTATTAAATTATGTTAATATCAGACTTCTTATTAGGAACCTAGTGATATATGGGCAAAGTGAAATAAATTCAGTAATACAATTATAAGGTTAAACCCAAGATAAGTAGTGAAAAGCAGTCTCTAGTAATTGCCTGTGATTACTTCTACTCACAGAATGCCAGGCCACTGCTTTTCTAATATGCTCAATCAATATTCTTACAAACTCTGCTTTTCATGGTTTATAAATAAACATTCAATAGTTTGTGAGAGACATAAATAAAGGCCAATATTGAATGACATGTTGATTCAGACTGTAATTATTGCACGGGGGGGAGGGATTATGACATGGTGATAAGTCAGGTAATTAAAGCCAAAACAAATTGTACTTTGAAGCTGGAAAATGTGATTTGCAGGGTGTGACAAATAAAGAGCTATGTGTCTTGTATATTTTAACTTCATTTGCTGAAGAGATTTGGCTTGTTAAAGCCAGAGAGGAAAAAGAAGATCTATAAAGGACTATATTTTTCAATAGAATTTAATCCTTAGTTCAAATTGTTGGTTTACAAACATCCCAGCTGAGCAAGCATAGCTTTTATCATTGCATCTGTGTCTATTGTTTTAAGGTTTTTTCAGTCATTCATTGTTCGAGTTTTCTTTGAGTTGATATATCTTTCCAAGTACTGGATCATACTATGACGTGAATGGGGCCACATTCTTTTTTCCATTTCTTGTCCCTTGGTGTTTCTCAGATGGGGAGTCCAGGGGTTATCCAGCCAGGGGAGTTTCAGAGCTCTGAGGTGTCTGTAGCACAAATGCAAGAGTGAATTTTATCCACACTGGGATTCTTCTGGGAAGTATTCTTTGAATTGAGGTTCTTCAGCTGTGCAGGTTATCTTTCCTCCTTTCTTGGAAAGAAAAGGCATATAAACTGATTTAGTTGATTGCAGATATTTCATGGAAAAATAAAACAGATGCCTTCCAGATATCCCAGGCTTACTGCAGGTGCACTGATCTATTTTCTGTTTTGTGTGCACTGGAAACATCAGATGTTCCAGAAGAGCAGCTCAGAAGAAAAGGCTTAAAATGAAACAGCAGCTTCAACAAAAGGAAAAAGGAGGTAGGAAGTCTGCAAAAGCTGTGGTCTGTGTCCTACTATTAGAACTGTTAGATATAATCCAGCCTGGCCTCTCTGTTTCATAGGTCCTCAAATTTCATTCAGCTACCTTTGTATTGAGCTTAATAAACCAAATTTAACTGAGTCATGCTGCTCAATAAGACAGTCAGTCTTGCTCTGTATCTTTGTAGGTAGGTCTAGGTAGGTCTACCAGCCTGGTTTATTCCTCCTATGTGCCACTTCACATTTCAAATTCTGAAGCAGTCCTGGATTTTTGTATTTTTCTGTGTCATTCATAAGCAAAGACCTTCTTATTACAGTGCTTTTGCTCAGTTTGTGGTTTTTTTAATGCCTATTGCACAGAAAAGACCCTTTAGTTCATCTTTACATGAAACTTCTACCTATATATTAAGAACCATAATGTATTTTAGTTTAACAATGCCATTAAACACTGTCATGACACGTCAGAGAATTAATTAATTGAATTGAGGTTTTCTTTAGGATTTCTGAAATGCTTATTTCACCCAAAAACCTTTAAAGTTCACACACAAGTTGTATTTACTGCCTACAAAAGATGTCGGTATGGCATCTGCAGAAGCTATATTAGAGAAAATTTAGAACTTTTTAAGAGGTATTCCTAGGAAAAAAGTATGTATCCCGGTGCATGATACAGTCAATTCATGATAAAACTAATAGTAAAGAACCAAAGCTTACCTAGGAGCTAGATTTAAAAATTCTTTAATTAATATTACAGCAGGTTTTAAATTTTTGCTCTTTTAGCACCGGAGAATGAAAGAAAATTCAGGAGAATTAAATGGATACAGGAGAGAGATTAAAAAGTCTGAAGGTTAAGCAATGCAAGGAGATCTATATCATCTTGCAACTTGCCAGCCTTTTAGAATTACTCTTTTTACAGATTGTCTTAATCCTGTTTTGAAGGCAGCCTATGGAAGCAGTGTTTTCCAATTATGATTTGAGAAAAGCAATTCATTTTATTTCTCAGGTGAGCCAGAAGCAAAAAAAAAAAAAAAAAAAAAAACACACTAATAGGTTATTCAGCCTTCAGGTTTCTGCAGAAAACATTAGTCAAGGAAGTATCTGATTTACCTAAAACATATCAGGAATACTAACTGGAATTTAATGCAGATCTGCTTAAGGGTTACAGTCAACAAAGTCATCAGCAACACATTGAAAAAGTTAAATTTCTTTGAGATTTTCAAATAATGAAGTCTGAAATCAACAGTGTGGATCTAAGTTCAATTCTCAGTTATTTAGGAGTCAGTGACGATTGGCTTCATGGTCTGCTTAGGTCTTGCATCTCAAAATATATATCAAACAAAAAAAAAAAGAATACAAAATTAAGCATTTCATTGTCAGGAAACTAGTTCTGGTCATCTGTAAAATTTTGAACTTACCCACATTGTCCGGCATCTGTTTCTTATGAAAGTTTTTTTTATGACACAAGCTTTCTGAGTTTTTTCCATGATCTTTTTTGAAGATGAAATGTCACTTTTGTTCAGTCCACATGTTTAAGACTGTCATTGCTTTTGCTTCTTCTCTTTTCCTCCTTCTCCTTTTATCTTTTAAGCCCTTAAGAACAATTCAATTCTTCAGTAAAAATTAAATGTACCGGGCAAAACTGGAAAAAGTAGAGCTTTGAATAAGATAGGAGGATTTAGCTGACCTCAGCTATGCACCTGTCACCTTTATGTGGCCAAGAGCAGAAACTAAGAATACAGAGAGAGGATTTTAATGCAAGACATGCCTGCTTGTCCTTCATAATTGTTTGGCATCTTTCAGCCACTGGTGTACAGGATCTTGCCTTTCTCCAACAGCTTAGTGCAGGTTGGGCCTGCAAACAACTCCCCCAATCTTGAAAATTGTTTTTCTTTTAAAACTTCCAGAGATGTTTAGATGTTCAGATCTGTCCCAATACTGTGCAAGTGTTACTTTTGGTCTTCAATTTCTGAAGATCTAGCAATTTTGTATGAACATACCAGGGGATAAATTACTGGATTTCTTCAGGAAGCACGTACAGACTCTCCACTTAACCCCTGCTACATGATCTTCAGTATCACCAAACAACAGTATTGCATCTACACTTGCCTGTTGTGGTTTTAATCTCGTAATTCTTTCACTGATGTTCGTGTGTTCATATGTTTGCATCATCTGTGGATCCCAAAGGAAATGTGTATAAGGCAATATCTGGCAAGCTGAAAAAGTTAAGCAGGGCTAGTACACTCTAATTCTCATTTCCTGAGTAAGTACTCTGTATACTGAGTTGTTATGCAAACATGTCAGCAGTTTTCTCCACAAAGATGACACTGATCTAATTGTTCTATTTCAAATGGGGGGTTTTTTATCTAGTTGGTAAGGGAAGCCTGAGCCACCGAAGATACCATCTGAATTTCACAAAAGTAGCCTTCAGTAATTACGTACAAGAAAGAATTTACAAATTGTGTTCTTGGAAATTTGCTGGCTTAGCAGTGTCACCACTCTATGTTGATATTATGGAACACTGCGTCAGCTGTTATGAACCCTGTTTTTCAGACATGTCCCAAAACAAGTGAACGCGTATGGATCTCAGATCTTGGGCTTCTCTTCCTGGGGAATTCAATAATTGACCTCCTTTGGTCTGAGGCATCTAAGCTGCATTAACTCAAACCAGCTCAAGCCTAGGAGCCACTGAAACATGTGAGGAAAAGCTTCTCAGCTCAACTACCACCTTCTTTTAGGTCTGTAGTCTTCTTCTATGGGAATTAGGTTGGAGCAAGTCTGACTTAATTCTTACCTGTAAATATGTGATGCCTAACACTTTCCTTTCACTATGCCTTAAAGAAATTACTTCTTGTGTATCCCACACCCAAAACTGGTAAGCTTTTGCCATGTTTGCAATTTTTTCCTGTCAGAGGACTATGTTCTTTTCAGATCTGGCCACAATGCCTTTTATACTTGCCTGTTTCCTAGTTGATAAGGGAACCACTAGAGGTATTTATTTGTCTCATTTCTTCAGGCCATATCTATTATTTTGTTGTTGCTTTACCTGATTATATTAATATTAGTGTGCCAGTCAATCCATTGTTTATTTGAAACAACTACTTAATTTCGTGCACTGTTGTGCAAACGAGAGCATGAATAAAAAAGAAAAATCAGTTCTCTTTCAGTCTAAGTGTTAGTTTTGAATTGACACTGACGTTTTATTCAAATAAGATGTGGCTATTTTAAGAGTTAGTATGAAATCCCACAGACAAACAGCTTAGGGCACACTGCTGCCTTTAGTCCTGGAGATTTTAAGGTAAATTTCAAAAGAGTAACCTGCTACCACATAGAGCACAGGAAGACAGAACATAAAGATGTTCAGAAAACTCCTGGCAATGTATCCTTCATGAGTAGGATGTAGTTTTGTAGGAAAAATAAGCATCTGTGTATCTTTCATCATCGCACATCTGCCTGTAAGGAACAGTGCACATCTGCTTTTCAATGACAACATATAGAAAACAAACCACAGGACAAATGGCTGTCAGAAACTTCCACACGAATCTTCAAAACTGAAGTTCTTTTGGGAATATTTCCTGGCCTCAGAATATTTCCTGACCATAAGTACAAGGTTAAAGAAATCACTCAGTTCAATACAACATTTCTATTGTTACATGGTTTTATATAGCATTCAGCATTTCCAAATTTATTTCTGTTCTGGAATTTTCAAACATAACAGAGGAATTTGACTGCCAGTCTTTTCCACTATGCATTTACTTTTTCTTTCATATAGTTACAAGAATATATATATAATATAAAAATCGTTAATAATGAGAAATAGTAATTTATACAATAAATTTTATTCCAATTTTAAAAAAAGGGGAGAGGTTCAGGGAGACAGAGAGTAACACGTTAAAACCAATATGGCTCAGCTGTCTTATTTTTACCCTGTGTGACGGTTAAAACGCAGATAGCAACCAAGCCCCAGCAGCCTCTCATTCACTCTGCACGAGCAGGATCAGGGAGAGAATTGGAAGATTAAAAGCCCAAAAACTCCTGGGTTGAGATAAAGGCAGTTTAATAGGGAAAGCAAAAGCTGTGAACACAAGCAAAGCAAAACTAGGAATTAATTCACTGTTTCCCTTGGGCAGGCAGGTGTTCAGCCATCTCCAGGAGACCAGGGCCCCATCACACCTAAAGGTTACTTGGGAGGACAAACGTCATCACTCAAAATGTCCCTCTCTTCCTCCTTCTTCTCCCTACTTTGTATACTGAGCATGATGACATATGGTGCTGAAAGGGACCTGGGAGTCCAGGTTAATGGCAAGTTGAATATGAGTCAGCAGTGCCCTGGCAGCCAGGAGGGACAACCCTGTCCTGGGGGGCATCAGGCAAAG
>JAWMRA010000001.1:74065718-74232922 GCA_035584735.1 Pseudotriccus pelzelni
TCTTAGGTCCAGGTGTCCCCCTGTCCCAGACTCCCCTTCTTCTGCCTTTATAAACCCACCATGTTGTACCAATAAAGTCAGATCAGCTTTGTCCTTCACCTTGCACGTGCCTGTTGTCCTGTTTCTCTGGGATCTTACACGTGGAGTTACAACTCAGGAAAAGGACCCACCGCTGGTCTGGAATTTATCCCTGTCCCATAACCAGGACACAGAGTCTATAAATAAGTCAACCGTAAACATAATTGCTTAAATTCTAGTTGCAAATGCTATTGAAAAAAGGAGGACGTCAACACAAATAGAAATTTATCAGCATTAGAAAAACATCCTGAATCTTATAACCTGTACAACTTGCAGTGATATTTCATCAGATATCCTGATTAGGCTTATGACACAGAGTGCCAACACGGTTCTAGCCATGAAACTTGTTTAGTAATATATATTTTCTGTCTTTATCACAGTCTGTATCTCACATTCTCCCCGTTGCTTCCTCAAATTCCAGATAACTCAAACAGTAAGTTGCTTTTTTTTTTTTTTTTTTTGAAGGAAGAACTTGATAAGCAAATTTAGATGGCTTATTGACTCAGAGTTCAGTTACTTAAAATCAGCACTGTGGGTTTAAATCACATGTAGCAGTGCTGCTATACGTGGGTAAGTCACAAAATGGATCAAGCTGAAGACATGAGTTTATGCAATACTACTGCAGTACCTCACTTGTTGACCACACTGGAAGTGCTCAGATTTTATTAATCTTTTTACTGCTGACTTTTGGTGTGTTCGTGGTTAACACTCTGCAATTAGCACAGAGGTCTTTGTAGCACTTACGTTAAAAGCATAACATTAGCATGAGTGTTAAGTGTCCTGGGAATATAATTCGTGTCTGTACAACTTAAGAATTTATATTGCTGGGAAGGCTTTTAAAACACAACTTTAAAGAGTTATATAAAAAGTTATGCAAGTACATAAAAGGACACATAACTTTGCTTGGCAGAAAAAGTCATGACCAACAGGAACTGTAAACATGACTAAGGTGTGAATATCATAACTATTAAGTCTTTTTTTGATACCTAATATCCCACAATCAGTCACAGCATGTACTTGGACTAAAATTTTTCTCAAGCAAGTGTAATCTGTGAATCTGGGCTCTGTTACTATAGCATATCAGCACATGAGACAGTTTTCTTCTTTAAACATATGTGTATGAGCACATGAATGCTGTGACTTTGGCTTCATATTCTGGACACCTGTGTTCTTCACAGGCTGCTCAGGTTACCTACAGCATTTCCTCTCTTGATGACTTTTGAGTGATCCTGAGATTCCAGAGAGATCCTAGCTGACTTGAAGCTGGCAAACGTCCCAGTTTTCAAGAAGGGCAAGAAGGAGGACCCCAGAGACTACAGGCCTGTCAGTCTCACTTCAGTGCCTGGTAAAGTTACGGAGAAGGTTATTCTGGGAGGTATTGAAAAACATCTGCAAGACAACACAGTCATTGGTCACAGCCATCATGGCTTCATTAGAGGAAAGTCCTGCTTATCCAACCTGAGTTCCTTTTATGACAAGGTAACTCACCTCAAGGGAAGACAGCTGATGTAATCTCTTTAGATTTCAGTAAAGCTTTTGATACTCTCACAGGATCGTTCTAGACAAAATATCCAGCACACAGCTGGATAAAAATATCATGTGGTGGGTGAGCAATTAGCTCATGGATCAAGCACAGAGGGTTATAGTGAACGGGGGAACATCAGACTAGTGACCTGTCACTAGTGGGGTTCCACAGGGCTCCATCTTAGGCCCTGTGCTCTTTAATATCTTCAGAAAATACTTGGATGCAGGACTGGAAGGGATACTAAGCAAGTTTTCAGATGATACAAAACTGAGAGCAGCTCTTGACTCCCTCAAAGGCAGGGAAGCCATGCAGAGAGATCTTGACAAGTGAGAGAAGTGGGCAATCACCAACCATATGAACTTCAACAAGGGAAGTGATGGATTCTGCACCTGGGATGGGGCAATCCTGGATGTTTGTACAGACTGGGGAATGAGATGGTGGAAAACAGTGCCATGGAAAGGGACTTGGGGGTCTTGCTCAGTGACAAGTTGAATGTGAATCAGCAGTGCCCTGGCAGCCAGAAGGGACAACCGTGTGCTGGGGGCATCAGGCAAAGCATCACCAACCCAGGGAGGGGCTTGTCCTGCTCTGCTCTGCACTGGTGTGGCCTCACCTTGAATATTGTGTGCAGTTTTGGGCAACTCAATGTAAGAAAGATACTAAGCTATTGGAGAGTGTCCAAAGGAGGGCAACGAAGATGGTGAAGGGCCTTGAGGGGAAGCCATGTGAGAAGCAGCCGAGGGCTCTTGGTCTATTCATCCTGGAGGAGACTGAGGGGAGACCTCATTGCAGTTACGACTTCCTCATGAAGGGAAGAGGAGGGGCAGGCACTGATCTCTGTGGTGACCAGTGACAGAACATGAGGGAACGGCCTGAAGTGGTGTCAGGGAAGGTTTAGATTGGATATTAGACAAAGGTTTTTCACCCAGGGGATGTTTTGGCACTGGAACAGGCTCCCCAGAGCAGTGGTCACACCACCAAACCGACAGAGTTTGAATGATACTCTTGGGCACATGGTGTGACTCTTGGGGATGATGGTGTGCAGGGCCAGGAGCTGGACTTGATGATCCTTGTGAGTCCTTTCCAACTTGGCATATTCTGTGATTCTGTGATTTCAGCCACTCTCTGGCAGAGTGAAGTGCCTGAAACCACCATGTCATCCTCTCTTCTATTGTTCTTTTATCTCATTTTGGCTTGGGCATTTGGCACTTCCATGCCACTCTATGAAAAAACACTGCTCTTCATATAGATGGGATGGCCTTGGCAGTGCAATATACTCTCACCACCTCAACTCACAGTTGACTGGCAGCTGTGTCCTGGAAAACTGGCATATTACCTTGCAAGGGGCATATTGCCATCCACAGAAAATCCGGCACCTCAGCAGCAAAATGATCACAAATGAATATCAGCTGTTAACATTCAAGAACTGATTCCAAGTCATTGCGGTTGGCTAGAAGCATGAAGTCTTTATTCTCTTTATTGCTAAATGCAGAAGTCTCTTTTGCACACAGCCTGCTGTCTTTCACATAAATAAGTCTAAATTGAAGAGTAATTCTCCATAGAATGTTTACAGCACAGATATCTGTGCTCTTTCATGAGTAGATAGAGATATACAGTTTTCAGGAATATTTTGAATTGAAAAATAGGTTGAACATTTTTGGCTTTGATGTCTTGTCTTAGCCATGCTTTGGAGAAGCAGTTTGCGGTCAGTAGTAAATTAGACTGTTATCAAGGTTAATAAGTGAATGTTTCATACGTACCACTGTCTTTTCAGAAGAAAAGGTAGGACAGAAATCAATGATCTGAGTCTTGCCCATAGTCATGGGTGCAGACCGTACCTTTCTTAATCAGGAAGTCAGATAATGCAATGAAATAATGCAATTAAAACTGTATGCCAGGCAAACATATGTACCATTTAAAAATGTGATTTTGATCTGAAAAATGTGCCAGAAGGCATTTTGGATTACTTTTTCTTCACAGATTTATTTATCACATTTAATCCATTTTAGCAGATTTCTTGAAATAGAATAGAAGGAACTCTGAATTAGCATACCTGAAAGTTAAAATAAGCTTACTTTGGCTCTTAATGAAGATTCACTGAGCCCAGGTCCCTACATAGTTCAGTCTTGTCTCCAGATGAATGGAACATTTGCAATAAAGATTAGGATGCTGCACTGAACAGTTATGAAGACCTGAAAGCAAGAAAAAGATTGAATTCATACTCCCATATTTCTGTGCAGTTTTAGGGCTACGAAGAGTGAAAAATACCAATCTTTGATTTTACTTACCAGATAAATATGTCACTGGATGCATATAGCTGGCTGGAATGTTAATACCATGCTGACATTTTTGCATACTGTACCCTCAGACTGAAAATTAATTTTGATTAACCACACAGTTTTTAGGTCAAATTTATTTTACCTTTTCTAAATGCTACCTCAACTTTGCTGGACAACTGACAACGTCTCCTATTCCTGTGACATGGTATTAGTTAGAAAATATGAAAATCAAGGTTGGTTTTAAATTACTGGCTTCACATAGTTTTATAACGAAAAAACTGATGAACTGCCCACCTCCTCATCCCCCTCCTATTCCTGTGACATGGTATTAGTTAGAAAATATGAAAATCAAGGTTGGTTTTAAATTACTGGCTTGACATAGTTTTATCACGAAAAAGCTGATGAACTGCCCACCTCCTCGTCCCCCAATTTTTCAATATTAGTGGAATATTTCAATTGCCTTTTCTTTTTTCAGTGTTACTTTTCCAGTGTTACTTTTAGCCAGTCAAACACAGCTACACAGATAAATAAAAAGAGATGGGGGACTGAACACTGCCTCCAAAGTGGCACAGATTAACTCACATTTGATGCTCCTGTTACTATGTGGAGCCTTACACATTTATGCACAAACTAAATTTCTTTTTTCTAACACAGATGAGTAAGCCTGGATCCTGGAGGAAAAAAAAGAAAAAAAAAAAAGAAAGAAAAAAAAGGAATGTTATGTGCTGGTTTTCAGCACCTCTATGTCTTTTCACAGCAAAATGTTTTATCATGATCATCATGTTGAGTTTCGGCTGGGCTTTATGTTGTAATTGCCAGCAGAATAGTAATAAGCTGGCTGCCAACTGGGCTGAGAAAACTCACAGCAGGGTGGGCAAGTAGACAAGAACCCCATGTGGAAGGACACATCCGAAACACAGCTCTCCTCCAGCCTCTCTGAGGATCTCTGGAGCGCAGTCTCTCCAGCTGCAGGTTTCTCACAAACACAGTGCAAACAGTATGAAATCTTTGGGCATTCCAGCAAGGAACAAATTTACAAAAGGGAAAGAATATTCTGTCAGCACTTTGCTCACAGCACATTATAAGGTTAGGAGGAATCAGGATTAAAAGCCGTAGGACTGTCACTTTTTGAAAATAACTAAAATGTCAGTAGGTAGAGGTATTCAAGTTTATGCCCCCTTGTTTTGTAAAGTCAGCCCGCATTACTAAGTGCACAAGGTGAATTCGCTTTGAGAATTAGCATTCACTGTTTGCCAAGTTTTCCAGGTCTTTATTTCAGGGAGTGGAGATAGTGCTAATTGCAGGGAGGGGGCCTGTGCGCCTGAGAAGATGTAGGAGTGCTATTGTGTGTGGGTACCTATTACACATTCTAATGGGAAGGTCAAACGCTCTCTGCTCCCATCATGATAAATCCTTTTCTGTCTGGACCACTGAGCCTCTCCTCAGAGACACCATGCCTATGGATAATTCTGGCAACAATTTAAAGCAAATCAGAGTTTGTCTTTATGGCATTTTCCACACTATCCTCACACAGAAAGGATTATAGATGTCAATCATTTTATCTTTTAAAGAGAGAGATGAGGTATTCTGTACATTTCTTGATCCACTGCATAGATGGAAATACTGTTACCACGAGTTTACAAGACCTCTAATGCTGATTAACTGCATATAAAATAGCAGCATGAGAGCATCCTGTTAAGAACAAAGAAACTATAAAATGATCCAGATGCAGCTGCATCTCAGCATTGCTTCATATGCTGGCTATTAAACATCTCACAAGTGCTGTTGACTCCTCTTGAATGCACTTCTTGTTAACTGTACACTAATCCTGTTTGTATTCAGTGGCTATGTAAATTTCTTTTTTTAGAGGTTTTTTTTTTTTTCCTAGCAAATTGCATTTGTATGCAAGAGATCCTGATGATGTTATCATATGAGGAATAAATATACTACACCCAGAGAGACATGACAATCAGTGCAAAACAGCGTTATGAATCTGAGACTCTTATAGCTTAAAAGCAAGAGAATAATCTCCTAATAAGCCTTTTCTTTGAATATGACATTCAAAGCATATTTTTTTGCACTATCCGATGAGCATTCTGGGGTTTTGTGCTTGCTGTTCCGTTTCTGTTTGTAACGTGTGTCAGTATGTCGACTTTGTACATTAGTTCTGACCCGGCCAAAGACCTAAAAACATATTCATCTTTAAATCTGAGGCACTAATTCAAAACTAAGGACATCACAAATACTTTTTAAATCAGGGCCATCGTCTCCACAGATAGAAGGTAATATGTATATTGAATTTGCAGAAATAGATTTTTCTTTTTTAAAGTGAATAAATTTTGTAACTTTCACACAGTGGTTTTGGAGCGTTTAGCTAAAGCACATAGAAAGAATAAGCATTTTTTCTACAACCAGTGATTCATGGCCTCTAGAATGCCAGTGTAAGATGGCACTGTTATCAGAAGTAATTTTAAATAATTAGTACCCAGAGAGTATTGTCATGCTCATTGTTATGGCAGACTAGTAAGGATTAGAGAGAAAATGTATTTAATTTTTTATTATATTAATAAAAGTAAAAAGATTGCTAAGTCTAAATCTTTCATATTTTAAATAGAAACAATGGTTCTTTTTTGAGGCTAGTGTGCTTAAGAATTGGGACTACTCTGTTATTTACAATAAAATTATTGACAAAATACAACTGAATTATTTAAAGTGATGTTTTGTTAAAAATTAGATTTTTCTAGTGTTTGAGAGAAGCCTGAGTCTCTCTAATGCGAGGTTTCACTCTTCCGTTGTGTTGTGGTTTAGGACCGGTACTCCCCAATTCGGTGCTCCAACTGAAATCATGCTGCTACTTGCTTCCCCCTCTCCCTACCCCTACGATCCTCTGTGGTGGGTGGAGAGGGGAATCAGAGGTGCAAAAGGTAAAGATCACAGGTTCACATAAGAAGAACTTACTGAAAACAGCAGTGAGATAAGAAAACAGACAGTAACAGCAACAATTTTAATAACAAAAGTGTACAAAAGAGAGAGTGATTCACATGCAGCATGCTCCCTGAGGAGCCCAAGCCACGCTAACCCCACCAAGAGGGAGTCTTTCTCACTGGAAGAGACTCCCTTCCTCCTGCCCCCAGCAATGACCCAAGGTTGTATAGAATAATCTCTGGGTCCTAGCCATGCCCCCTTCTGGCTACTACAAAACTCCTGGCTGGAGCCAAGACATGTTTCAATCACTAAATTAAGATTCACTTTGGGATATTACACAGATGCCATTAAGCCTAAGAGTTTTTAAAGCAGGTAGAGATTTGTGCGGTTCTGTCTGAGACAAGACAGAAGTGGATTCCATGCATACTGAAACTACTTGGTAGTTTCTAAAAATTAGGACTCTGAAATGTTCATTGTCTGGCCATCTGGATCTTCTAATTGCACTAAATTACTAGCTTGAGACAGAGGTGATTTTTTTCTCTAAAATATGTAAATCTTACTCTAGGAAACTCCAGACTATCTAGAATACAGACATTCCTAGACTTCTTGTCTATATTTGTTTCACTAGGGCTTGCAAGCTGACCTAGTTTTGGGAAGTTCTCTTTCTCCTTATTTTGAAAGTATTTGCATGTTTACACATAACAGTCTCAGGGCTTTTTTTTTTTCCAGAACCTTTTGGTAACATGAGCATCAGGTTGGGATGTATTAAGAACCAGCAGCTTGGTGATTAGAGGGGGAGGATCTTAAAATAAAGCTTGTTTTGCCTGATATGTCCTTTCTGGGTTGTTCTTCTTTGTTTCTCCTATGTCAATCCAAGCTAAAAATATAGAATTCTTATTGACTAGTTATGAATTGTTCTATCTGTAAAAATCGTGCTAGTGGCCTTAGAAAAACAGAGATGGATCTCTGTACAGAGAAAGCTTGTGACAGCATAAGTATAGTGACAGAAACACAGCTTTTAAAATGATTGTCTGTAAAATACAGAAAAAAACAGAGAAGGAGCATAGGGGACTCACTTGGAGAGGTTGCACTGGATGAAAAGGATTGATTACTGACAAACATTAGTTGATGGTAAAATGAAAGAATAAAATTGCTTATATACAAGTGGGTGTAACTGGGTTGTATTTAGTTCAGTCTGAAAAATATTTGGCCACATCCTAGTTTGAATTGAAAAAGTGTTCCCAGTATCCATGTAGCCACAATACAAGAAAGATATTGAAAAAGTGATGAAGACTCAGAGGAATGTCATAATAATATTTAGAATTAATTAAAATATGTCCCACAGGAAGAGATTGAAGAAGTGCAGTCTATTTCTTTAAGAAGAAGGGAAAAAAAAAAAAAAAAGCAGTGAAAAAGGTGATTTAATCATGGACTTTACGCACACGAGTGTGGAACAGCAGTTTGATGATCGAAGAGGCTTGCTTTTAATTGACTAAGATACATAAAGATCCTCTGGCTGAAAGCTGAAACTACGCAAATTCAGGCTTTATTCACTACACACATTTTTAATTGCAAGGGTAATTATCCATAGAAATAGCTATTCAAAGGCTATGATGTCCTCCCTAGCACTTGAGATTTTGAATATTACATTGGATATTTTTTGAAATAGCTTTTTCAAAAAGCTCTGCTGTGTTTTTAACCTAGTTATTTGACTTGAAGTAGGAATCCGTTCCAAGAAGACTTTTTGACTATGTTTTGCTAGTTTTGAAAACGGATGACTGCAACGGCCCCTTCTGGATTTAAAATTCTATCAATATAAAGGGAAAGTACTGAATAGAACTACTTTAATAAATTTATGTGAAAACTTAGCCTGCTCATACTGATTTACTAAATATTATGGCCCACTTACAGCACCCAGACAAGACAGCGCAGAATAAATTCAGTGAGGGAGATTTGTCTTGAAGCAATTTTTGTAGTATTTTGATCCTATGCTCAAGGGAACTAAAAGAGTCTTACAGAATAATTTTACAGTCTTTTAATTTAATATAGTAAAACATATGTGAACTATGTGGGCTGTCTGATATTATTATTAATCAAAGAATCACAGAATGGTTTGGGTTGGAAGGGTCCTTAAAGATGATCTGGTTTCAATACCCTTGCCATGGGCAGGGACACCTTGCACTAGACTAGGTTTCTCAAAGCCCCATCCAACCTGGCCTTGAACACTTCAAGGGATGGGGCATCCACAACTGCTCTGGGCAACCAGTACCTCACCACCCTCACAGTAAAGAATTTCTTACTAACATGTAATATAACCCTACCCTCTTTCAGTTTAAAGCCATTCCCTTTTGCTCTATCATACATGCCTGTATGATAAGTCCCTCTCCAGCTCTCCTGCAGGCCCCTTTTAGGCAGTGGAAGGCTGCTACAAGCTCTCCCCAGAGGCTTCACTTCTCCAGGCTGAACACTCCCAACTCTCTCAGCCTATTAATGCTGATAATCTGTGATTTTATAATATATATAAGTTCTCAGTCCTAGACTACAGACCCCATGTGCCGGGTACTATAGAGATGCTGATTTTTCTTTCACAAACTCTGTGTGTGAAGGTACAAATATTCATCTTGGTTTGTCTGCATGACTATACCAGGACAAACCATGTCTCTGCAAAGCAAAGCCTGCGCCTCATGTTGTTTCTAATGCAGGGATACTATTGTTTCCCATCCGGGCTAAGTGGATTTTATCAGCTGTGCCCATGGTCCATGAAAGGAAAAAAATCTCTTCCTACTGCTTTTAATTTCATAATGAAAAATAGTGCTTTAGATCATGGAGGGCATAATCTCCAAGACCTCATCTCCAGGGTAAATCTGGTGATAAAAGGTAGGGCCTTCCTGGTCACAAAACAGGAGCTGAGGAGCTGTACCTCAAAGTATAAACTGAAATAGTGCAGCAGAATACACTGTTGGGAGTTTCAAAGTGTACTCAAGTTTAGAAAGTGTACTGTATTTGCAAAGAAAGCATTAGAACAATAAACGTATTTTGATTTTGATATGACCTTTGCTTGAATGAAAACATAGAACAACAACTTCTCTTTCAGTGTAGTTAAACCTTTACAACAGTTTAGTCAAAAGGAAAATGCCGTTATTCAAATTCCTCCCCCCTTCAAAGGGGTTATTAATAACTTTTTTTTGGAAAAAATCTCCTTGCTACTTTAAAAAACCCCTGTGTTATCAGGGGTACACATATTTCTTGTTCGGTGAGTCAGTTCTTGCAATGTTAAGTACACAAACTGCATGCTGGAGTTAAAAAGGGAGAATGATTAGGGAGTCAACTAGGCTAGAAAGATGCATGCAGATGCATGCAATGCAGATTAGTTTAAAAGATATTTTGGATATGCATTTCGCATTGGTGACTGGTCAAACATGAATATTTGAATCAGAGGAACAATTTGTTATTTATGAATGCCTGATTACATAAATAATTTGAATATCATTTATGATACTAATGTCTAACCAAACATCAACCTAATTGTATGTCCCAAAGTCCTTATGAGCATTTAAATAAATGACATCATCCTTGGTACTTCAAAAAATCAGGTCACTTATTTCTACACCAGTAATGATTTAAGAGATTTGAATGAGGCATTTGTTATTAAAAAGCTTGCATAGGATATTAAAATTACTTGTGTAAATGGCATTTGCAAATCAAATACATAAAATCATAGAATGGTTTGGGTTGGAAGGGACATTAAAGATCATCGAGTTTATTAAAAGTAAACGTAATGCATGCCGTACTGCGTGAAATTGTATCAGGTTGATCAAGATTTATTTATTTTTTTTTTATGTTGAAAGCAAGAGCAAGACAGACACAAGCCTCCATGGGAGACTGTAAACACTGAATTATCGTAAATTTGGAAATACTCAATAATCACTTGTGTGCAGACTTCTCTAAAGCTTTTGTGAATGCTCTAGGTGCAACACCAAACATAATTTTCAGTCCTTTGCTCATTTTAAAAGGGAACAAAAGATTGAAATTGTTGAAAAATATGCATCTGGCTTCAAAACAGTTATTCTTCAATGCGTTTAAAAGACAAATGTTTGAAATTTCATTAAATATTAGCAAAGTAAAAAACCAGTTGTTCCTTACAGACCATTTGTTAAGTAGTCCACAGAGAAACGAGGTAGAAAAAAAAGGCAAATAGGTAGCTATCTTTAACTAACCAGATATTGTAATTTAGCAACACTTATGATCATTATATATTTGTTTATTTTCTTTTGCATTTGTTAGTAGGAAAAGTAGTGCTACTGAAATAAATGCTAATGCAGGCTACATTGGTAAGGGAAGAGACACTGTCTGATTTGATGTAAACCCCTCCAAGCATATAAATAAAGCTTAAAATTTTGGTCTGTACTATTCGCTATTCAACACTAACACCTTAAAAAGAAAAATTACAATGTGCTGTTATCTTGTCCACTGCAGAACATGGAAAAAGTATCAGATAACCTTTAATACTGCAAGATGTGATTGCACTGGTCCTTAATGAGGTTCAGGCTCAACTTCCTTATATAACCTTGGGACCCTTCACTCCCAAGCTGTCTCTGGACAGGAGCACTAATTTTGTTTCATTATCCTAACAAGTGGCTCTGTTTACATCCTGGTTTTCAGCAAACGTTCAGCTGTGGGCTGTGGTCTTACCAGGTGGAAATGCATCCAAAGTCAGCCAGGAGGCAGATGGAAGCAGATTCTCCAGGTTGTGGCAGCCGTTAGTAATTGTCACTTTTCAGCTCAAACCTGCATAGTTTTCTGTTTCCAGATGACTGTTAAAGCATTTGGGTTTAGCTCTTATTTTTGACTGCCAAGGTTGCTGGTTACTTCTCAGGTAGAGTGTGGAAACCAAGCCTTTGCACAGTGGGGCTTTGGTGTCAACTTGGGCACTGTAAAATTAGTTCCCATCCAGGACGGGAACCAGATGACACTCATCCTCTTCCTGTGCTCTGTGCCTATGGGGCCTTTCTCTTTCAGCAATGGTCTCACATTAGAGAAGAGGCAGTTAGAAGTTGTCTCCCATGAATGGAAAGGATGGAAAGTGCTCCTCTAGCCTTGTCCTCTTCTCTGCCGGGAAAGGACAGATAGAAGCTGAGAACAGATGAGAGCTGAGACTTTGCATCCACCATGTGCATAAGAGCTCAGCATGGATGGCAGGTTTGCCTTAATGACTCTGGAGATTTCAAAAGAGATGCTTAAGTGCTTAGCAATCAAGTGGTGTGCACTATTAACAAATTAGGATTTAAGCCCAAACTATGTCCCACTGTAAATATATTATACTGGGGAAAATATTATAAATCTATGTATAGATATGAATAGTTATCCAAATTATAACACTTCAACAGTCAGATAGCCTTTGGTTCTCAACTAGGGCTTTTCTTCTTTCTAACGTGTTTTTTTGTTGGTTTTTTTTTGTAACCACTCATCCACCTCTTTTGTTTTTTTTCAATCCTTTATGTGAGTTTTCCTGAATGCTGAATCCTCTAAGAATTCCCTTTTCCTTGTCCATTTCTTTACCTATACCCTCAGCCTTATCTCCAGCTCTATTTTTTTAACAGTTTTATTTCTCTATTATTTTCTCTGCCGCTATATTCTCTCTTGCCCTTGACTGCGAATCCTCTGTTTGCAACTGAAGAGTACTTTGGAAAGTAGCTTTCACACTGTAAACAAACTGTATTACAAGTATTATTTTTACAACGTAATATCCCTTGGCACTAGAATTAATTTATGTTCCTGGAGTGCTTTGTTTCCCTTCCCTCTGGTTCCTTTCTGCTATGACACAATCCCTCTTTAATTAAGACTTTATGCCCTCTATCCTGTTTGTTTCTTTCCATCTGGTAATTGGTTATTAATAGATTTATCCAAATAAGTATCAGTGTGGCCTTTGTGACAAGTGAGACATTCTAAAGTCAGTAACAGATTCTCTAATTTCTCTTCTTCCCCTATCTGTATTGTTGGCATCATCTTTAAGTCAATGTTTCCCCATTCACTTTTCAAGCTATAAATATTATTTTCCTCTTGTCTACATATACTTTCACTTTGAGAATTTTGACTATTTTAATTCCTTTCTTGTGGACTTTTCAAGAATTTTCTGACTTTCAATTGCTGTATTCTGCTCTTAGTTTCAAACACCAGAAATTACTTCAGAGTTCAAATCAGCATCACTCTTCTGGGTTCCAGATGCACTCTCCTTATGCTGTATAGGTTGTCAAGGTGTTGGTAAAGAAATCAGAAGGAATTGCTTTTATCCATAGATACACTGTGGACTTTGCTTCTCTGAATTTCATCTGGTCAATTGGTGATAGATTCTCGTTCCAGAAAAACTAATCCTACTGTCCTCACTGATCATTTTGTACAAGTGTTTTGAGAGGGGCTATTGTTCACAGCTGTCCTGTGTTGAAAACCACTGTGCTATTTACAGTTTCCTGTCTAGTGCTTTTTTTAAGGTTGACAAAATTGAAGTTACTTCATTTCAGTCAGAAGACAGTGAAGATAATCTTTCTTAGCTTCAAGATAAAACTATTTTTACAGTACCAGTGTGAAACGCTTCTGGTCTCACTTTATCATTTTTTGCCTTTCTTCACTAGGAGGAAGGGCAAGTATTGTAGTATTGCTATCCTGTTATTCCTTCCTCCTACAAAATATCTATTTCTACTGTAGGTGGCAGTTAACATTGTTTGTCCCACTTTATCTCGATTAAAGTTGTGGGAGGAAGTCATGTGTCCTGGGGAGCTGCTGTGTATGTAGCCTCTCTCTCTATTAAGCAAGTGAGTGGGTTTCACTTGAAGTTATGACATGCTTTCGTTTCTTCCACTTGAAGGTCAAGGGGGACTGCCTGATTGTTAAATACTGTCTTTTTCCACTACTCTCATGTGATTCAAAATGCAACTTCTGAGGACGAAAGAAAATCAGGAACATGTTGAGTTTGCTTGTCTTTTTTTTTTTTTTTTAAATGAAGAACAGTAAACTATTATAGTAACATTCTATGACTATTAAATTATTAGGGCTACTTGCAAAGCAGATTGCCTGAATAGAGATAACAGAATGTAAAATGTTATCTGCAGAATTGGAAATACATCATGTTCATCATGACTCTGTTAAAACAATTCTTCTAGTAAAAAAGATACACAATGAAATTATAAAAGCAACTTGCTCAGACAAATAAGCAGAGGGCTGGAGCATCTGTAATATAGGGAAAGGCTGAGGGTTGTGCTTTTTCATCCTGGAGAAGAGAAGGCTTTGTTGTGACCTTATTAAGGACTTTTGATATTTAAAGGGGACTTTTAAGAAAGATGTGGGCAAACTTTTTAGTGGGAGCTGTAGAGATAGGACAAGAGGTGATGGTTTTAAACTAAAGGAGGGTAGTTTCAGAGTAGACAGAAAGAAGAAAGTTTTTATGATGAGGACAGTGAAATGCTGAAACAGGTTGCCTGGAGGCGTGGTAGATGCCTCATCCCTGGAAATATTCAAGGTCGGGTTGGATGAGGCTCTGAGCATCCTGGTCTAGTTGAAGATGTCCCTGCTTATTGCCAGGGAGTTGGATTAGATGAGACCTTCCACTAGACCAGATTGCTCAAAACCCATCCAACCTGGTCTTGAACACTTCCAGAGATGGGTCATCCACAGCTTTTCTGGGCAACTTATTCCAGTGCCCCACTACCCTCAAAGTAAAGACGTTCTTCCTAAATTTTAATCCAAACCTGCCCACTTTCAGTCTAAAACCATCACTCTTTGTCCTATTGCTATACTCCCTCACAAAGAATCCCTCCCCATCTTTACTGCAGGCCCCCTTTAGCTAATGGAAGGCCTCCCTGTAGCTCTCTCTTCTCCAGGCTGAACAATCCTAACTCTCTCAGCCTGTCTTCATAGGAGAGCTGTTCCAGCCCTCTGATCATCTTCATGGCCCTCCTCTGGACCCACTACAACAGGTCTTTCTTATACTGGCATCCCCAGGGCTGGATGCAGTACGCCAGGTAGAGTCTCACAAAAGCAGAGTAGAAGGAGAGAATCACCTTCTGCTCTTATATTGATGCAGCTCATTCTGTTGATGCTTTCTGGGCTGCAAGTGCACATATTTAGTTTTTTATCCACCAGCACCCCCAAGTCCTTCTCTACAGGACTGTTCTCAATCCACTCATCATCCAGCCTATGTCCATGTTTGGGATAATCTGACCTAGGACCTTACATTTGGCCTTGTTGAACTTCATGAGTGAAGTTCCCCCGTCTAGGTGTCTACCTGTCAAGATTGGGTCCACCTGTCAAGGCTGCCCAAGTCTCTCTGGATGGCATTCCTTCCCCCTGGAGTATGAACCACACCACACAGCTTTGTGTCACCTGCAGATTTTCTGGGGGTGCCCTCAATCCCATTGTCCATGTCTCTGACAGAGATATTAAACAGCCCTGTTTCAAATACCAACCCCTGAGGCACACCACTCATCACTGGTCTCCGCCTGCACATCAAGCCTTTGACTAGAACTCTGACTGTGACCATCCAGACAATTCCTTATCCACCGAGTGGTCCATCCATCAGATCCATGCCTCTCCATTTTAGAGGATAGATGTTGTGTGGAGCAGTGTCAAATGCTTTGCACGAGTCCAGGCACATGATGTCAGTCACTCTTCCATTATCCACCAGTACTGCAACACTGTCATAAAAATTTGCCTTTAAATTTGCCAAACACCATTTGCCCTTAGTGAAGCCACGGTGGCTGTCACCAACCTGTCACATCTGTTCTCCATGTGCCTTAGCATAATTTTCAGCAGGTTCTGCTCCATGTACTTGCCAGGCCCAGAGGTGAGAGTGATTGGCCTGTATTTCACTGTGTTTTCCTTTTTTTACTTTTTAAACATGTCAGTAAGAAGTTCACCAGCATGCCACAATTTCTCAAATATGATATCCGGTGGCTTGGCAACTTCATTACCAGTGCTCTCAGGATCCTTGGATGTATCTCGTCAGGTCCCATTGACTTGTGCACATTGAGGTTCCTTAGATGGTCTAGAACCTGATCTCCTATGATGGATGGTAATTAATTCGCGTATTCCCAGCCTTTTGATTCTGTGAATCAGGAAGCATGATCAGGGCATGTGCCAGTGATAACTTAGAAAAAAATTCCTGACTTCACAAGGTTAATGTCCACAACGGACATTAAATGTCCACAGTGGACATTAGACAACTCTACTGATACTTTCTTTTAATATATGTGTGTTGTCACTCGAATTTCTATTCACTCAGTGCCGAACTTCTGCAATCTGGAGGGGGATCTCACTCACCAACTTCGAAATAATTTTGTGCAAATGTTATCTGAAATAACGTGTGGATTGGATGCTGTGTTATGACATCTGGAACACTAGCCCCAGCTGTCTTTGGAGTCAGTGCTCATGTGGCATTTAAATTAAGCAAAGCAAGCTTACTCATTTACATATTTTGCATATTTATAAACCCACCATTTTTCTGTATCAGTAAAAATTAGGTGCAGATTCAAATGAGCCTGGCTCCATTGATTTTAAAGGGCCTGACATGATCGACATCAGCTGAGATTTTGTCCTGCTGTGTTTAGCTCTGGTTTACGGTGAATCACATAAAGCCAGGAAACATGATGTGGCAAATGCGTAGATGTGTTCAAGATCTTCTCTTGAGAAGCTTCTGCACAACGGTACTAATTTCAAGTCCATGACACTTTACAAGCAAAAGAACTGGGACGAAGCAAAAGCAGCTCAGGACCCATGAAATAAGCCTGAAAATTATTTGTAGCTGAGAGTACTGGGATGTAGCTAGTAAAAGCTGCCACGGCATCTGAAGTTACACTGCTGTGGCCATCACATAAGTGGAATGGGACCTCCAAGATCCATTTCTGCTGGAATATTATTTCTTGATTTATTTTTCATCATTTCCTGCAGCTGGAGACTCTCCCTCAGTTTTAATGAAAATAAAAACACAGCTGGGTAGGAACATGATCTCCTGGAAAACAATGAATTCTTCACGCTTCCTGGAATAACATAAATAAAGAGAACCCACAGTAGGGTATCAAAGATTACACAGAGGAGTTGGTGACTGGCAGAAATTAAGTAAGGAGCTCCAGCTTAAAACACAGACTTGGGGAAACACGGTCTCGTGGGAGGTTTTTCTGAGCAATGGGGGTGGCTCCAAGCACAGTTTCCTGGAGAGGGGGATGAGGTGAGGTGTGTAACTGCAGCTGCACTGATGTGCTGGCTCATGGTATTCTGGTCACCTGCAAAATCCAGGACACCCCTGAAGATTTGATAAGGAATTCAAGAATGGTAGCTGTTGGCAGCCATATAACTGAGCCTAATGGACTTTACTGCAGATATTTTCTTGAACATATATGCATGTGTGTGCATGTACATGTGCATTATATACAGAGATGCACACAAGTGTCTATTAAGATTGTGTGGTTATCAGAAGTTTAACAGTGTAATTAAATAGGTGGAAGTACCGTATTATTGACATGACTGCTTGATGTATTAATAGATTTGAATATTGTTTTTATAAGAGGACATTATCAACTTGAAATCTCACTTGCATCTGAAAGTATTTTTACTGTTTCAAGGCATGTATTAAGTTATAACTGTCAGGTAATAGAGGCTGAAATATTTTACCTGTTGTTCTATTTGTTTAGTGTGTTTGACAGCATTTCATATACAGTGGGTTTCCCCAGCTACTCAGTATCACCTGTCATTGTAGAGATCTTGTTGAAAACGAAGAGAAAAATCATTCTCAAGGGAAAAATTTTTGTGCCTTTCTCTCTTCACTACTGTCCTTGATTCCAGAAATATTTTAAAACATGGCTCTAAATGTAAGCATAAAAAAGCTGAGGAAAATCGTGTTATTTGAATGCTTTAAAAATAACATTTCTTTAAACTTCTTGTCAAGATCAGGCCCATTGCCAGTGTAATCAGCGGGCAGATGTAGTCCTTGGAACTACTTTTAACTCATCTCCTGAAACTGATTCAGTTTTAATTTGATGATCTCCCTTCAATGGTGCTTACTGTACAGTCAGTGCTAGTTAATAGGAGCATTCCCTTCTTTGCCAGGAAGCGGTATTTAATGGATATTTCAGGCCTCATGTCAGATACTATGATACCTGAGAATTTATTATTGCCTTCTTAAATGCAGTAATCCCTTGAATAAAATCTTTGAAATTTGAAAAAACGTTGCATTATTTTTCAAGTATACGGAGATATCACAGAAGGAAATAGCACTATCATTACACATTCAACAATGCAGCTTGTATTTCTTCCATTTTTACAGCTGAAAATGAGCCCGGTTCTATGATTATAATATCTTCTGATCCTTTTTATGTGACAAAAGGGCATTTTTAAATTTTATCCATCATGATGAACTAAAAGTAAGCCTCGGGAAATGCTTGTATTTGCTAGAGGTGATCTTTGATTTACACTAGAAAGAAACTGAGGCTTTGGTGCTCCAAAGGTGGATTGCCTTTTAGAAGCAGTGCTGTCTCCATACAGCTGTGTTTGAGATCTGGTTTCAGTGTAGTGATGATTAAAAAATGTAGAGGAAAGGAGGCAAGTGATTCTGAGAAGGAAATGGACTGAAGTTTATTTTTCTTGAAACAGTGTGAAATTTGGCTCTGCTCTGTACCTCCACAAGAGAACCTTTATTATACTCTCAGGAATGGCAGTTTTACTCTTAACTTCCCACACGGTTTTTCAGCAACATCTTTTATTAGTTTTCCTCTTCTTTCTTATTTTTAATGAGCCTTTAGAAGAAGAATACCGACACTTTCTAGCTATATTTAAAATTGTGAGCTCAAGGAATTAGAAGAAATAATTCATTTTTATTTTTCCCCTAATTATATCTCTTGTGCTGGATTTTTGGTTCCATTTAGGCAAAGGCTTCCCCAAATTCTGGAATATTACACCATTATTCATAAATGGAGCAATTGGAGTTTGTCAATCAATTTGTTGGAAGCAATTTGTTCAGTAAGATTGTGGGAGGAATGACAATGCAGTGAATGAGCTGTGTGGAAGAGTGCAGTGCCTGTAATGGGAACAGGCTATGAATTACTTTGTTGTGGACAGAAAGGCTTCTATTAATCTGCTCAGGGGGAAAAAAATAAGAAAATAAAAAACAGTCTGTCACTTCCTATGTGGTTTATTTCCTTTTTTTAGGAGATGCAGTTCAGATCTCAGAGACCATTTGCCCTTTCGGCTTTAGTTAATGTCTTTATTTTATCTCTGTATTTAAATAATTGACAAGTCTCCAGAGATCAGGGTAGTTAGGAAGTGTCTTGAATTGCTGCTTGGTTTCAACTTCATTCAAAATAATAATAAGATAAAATGACAGTGTTTCATTAGTTACATAGCAGTCAAAGTACTGTCAGTAAGAAAAAATATGAATGTCATGTTCCAGGTTCAACTTACATAATAAAAAAAAAGAGAGAAACCAGGAAATAATTTTTTTAAAAATTATATTTTTATTTAAATGGTACATCATAAAAGGCTGTTTGCTTCAACAGGTCCAAAATATAATTTATAGATTATGTTTGCTTTATAACATTAGGCTGCCCACAGCAATAACAACCAACAGCTGAAGCAAAATGTGTTGTCAAGCAAATAGTGAAAGAGGGAATTAAAGGGAACACCTGTGTCTTGTTATTAGAAATCATATCCATGCTGGACTTGTAATATCCTAAACAATACAGATTTAGCTAGAAGGAACAAAGCAGAGGGATACATCTGTATATTGTATGCTGTGACAGTTATTGGTAGAGTATCTGGCCCTGCTTTTCCTCTTGGTAAACATTATTTGCATAGTAGTTTTCATCCTTAGCCTCTTTAACCCTTGAAAAAAAAGTTGATGTCTGATTAAGATAGGATAGTTTATATTACAGCATTAGTAGACAGAGACAGTCTGGTCCTGATACAAATACACAGGTACAGATGTAATTCATGTAAGAATTACAGTGAACATACTAATGGACATAAGTGGAAAATACAACGTTTAAACTTTCTTGAACATACATCTTTCTCACTAAGTGAAAAACTCAGAAAAAGGTGGTGTAATGCCAGGGATGGCTGAGATGACAAACAGCACATCAATGCAGCCAGTTTGCCATATCCCCATAAATAAAAGGTTAAGTCAAAGAAATTTAGCTCTCCCTAACATGATGCGTCTATACTGGAGGTACAGAGAATGTGAGCAAGCTGTCCCATTCTACTCAGTGCAGTCAAAGGAACAGGGAAACCATTCAGCTGGGCAGGTGTCAATATCTGTTTTATTGAGAGTGGAATATCTCTGCAGCCTCTATCAGCTGTACTGACTGATAGAGGCTCCTCTGTCTGTTATGGGAGCTTGGACATAGACCTCCCCTACAGACACTTAGGTGGTAAGACATCTTAAGCTGAATGTCCAAAACCCAAAGCTGAATCCTACTTTTGTAGTTTCTTTACACACAGATTCAGTTATGACACTATTTTCAGTACATCAGTCACTCTATCTTAAATTTTAAGAGAACTTAGATGCCACCTGACAATTGTGGGAAAAGATTTTTTTTTTTGCTAATCACACATATTTGTGCCTACACATTTTTTTACCTAATGTCCTCTCCAGACAAGATTTCCTCAGAGAATGGAAAGAAACCAAAAAGCATCAGTAAAAACAGATCATATGCAATGTGTAAAGTGTACAGGACCTCAAAATGAAATCTATGACTCTTAGTAAAATCACTTGGAGTGAAAATTCTGCAAAGGAGGACTCTTTAAAAGTGTTCCCTCCTGATAAAATACTAAAAGAAAACCAGTGCAATAAATCTCTTAGATACAGATTTTCTTTTTCATTTTTCTATGATGTATCATTAAAAATGAATTATTTTTTTCAGCTGCAAGGTGTTCTGTCAGCAAGCTGAGGTGGTTGTACACTGGGCACATTGGGCCAGAATAGGTCTGAGTTACTACAACGGCAGATTCTAAATGAAACCTTGAGATAGATGAAGTTAATAATACATGGGATGATGAAAAAATACATTTCTGTGAGTGTTTGATGGCACAAAATATGCTGTTCCCATAAATACAGAATCTTCTGTTCCCATAAATACAGAATAATTTCTAAATTCTCCCAGTGTAGTTGTCTCAATGATTTCTTACAGATGATCTATAGAGACCCTGTTTTGCTTAATTTATGGCTTTGGGTTTCTTGCATATATCTATGGCAAAGCATGATTCTTCTGACGCAAAAAGAACAGTCATTGTAATTGCAGAAACAGTAATTTTTTACTGTAGCTTTTCTCTTAATTCTGCTGACTTTATTAGTAAGAAAGCAAGTAATGCATTTTTCTATTCTTCATCCAGCTATTGAGCATGTTATATGATAAAAAGGAAACATACTACTAATGAAATTACATTTCTTTATGCATTATTCACCAATCTCCAGGGTTTCAATGCTATTTTGTATTGCTAAACACTTACTATATTCATTATTTAACATGCAACAAAAATGCAGATAAACAAGGCCATTTGGGTGTTAAATCAGAAGACGGAGAATATGAATTAGCCAAGGAATTTCTTTTCATATCAAATCTTACTAGGTTCTCCCACCAAATTCTAAAAAACACTGCAAAGAAAAATCTCTATTTAAAAAAAAAAAAGGAGGAAGAAGAAAAAAAAAACACACCTTCTTGTATTCTGACCTGTTTATCTTCTTCCTCGTTTGGAAGATAGCCATGGCTCTCTTCCATCTTTAGGCTCAGAACTGTCCTGTCACTGTTTGCTGGCCTTCCTTACTCTCTATTTCCAAGATACTAAACACCTTCCTAGATCTGTTAGTCTCTGCATATATGTTGCTCATAGATATCAATGACAGTTGTTGACAGATTTCTGCTTTTTTCTGCTTAATTAATGTTAGCCTTTCTATACTGTTCTTTAAATCACTCGTGGCAACCAACTTGGCAAAGATGATGAAGGCAGGAAAACTATAAAAATGGAAGAAGAATTAAGAGAAAAAAATAGTAGTGCTTTCTCTAAACCAGAGAGGTTTACTGTTGGAAATGGGAAATTTAAAGTGTTCTGTGTTTTGTATCACTTGTGTATGGCAGGATCCATGATTCATATATCACATAGTGCCTAAACGTCTCCAGTCATGACACTGTACAGTTACCCATTTTATAGAAATTTGGTGTTTCATCCAGACCCTATGCCATTGATTGTGGGTAGGCTACGCTCACTTACGGTTTTAATAACCAATGCTTGTGTTTCAATTAGGTCATAACACTCCTCTAAGGATCAGTCTTCTAAAGTTTCATAATATTTTGAGATGTTCCGTGGTGGCTCTTGTCCTAGACACAGGTATGACATTTTTTATTTAGTCAAGAACCAAACCTCCAAAATATTTCTTTATGAGATCACTATAAAACCTAAAATTCTCTCACCTCGAAAACTCTTTTCATGTGAGCTGGTCAGTTTGAGGCTGAGTTCCTTTGTCTTCAAGGAACCCCAGGGCAGAGTGCCATTCCATTCCTGTATCCACATTCTTTCCCACCATTATTTCATAGAATCATAGAATATACTGAGTTGGAAAGAACCCATCAACATTATCTAGTCCAACTCCTGGCTTTGCATAGGACACCCCAAGAATCACACCATGTGCCTAAGAGTATTGTCCAAATGCTTCTTGAACTCAGGAGGCTTGGTGCTGTGACCAGTTTTCCGGGCAGCCTCTTCCAGAGCTCAATCACTCTCTCGGTGAAAAACCTTTTCTTGATATCCACCCTAGACCTGCCCTGACTCAGCTTCACGACGTTTCTTTGAGTCCTGTCACTGGTCACCACAGAGAAGATATCAGTGCCTGCCCCTCCTCTTGCCCTCACGAGGAAGTTATTGACCACAATGAGGTCTCCCCTCAGTCTCCTCCAGGATGAACAGACCAAGTGCCCTCAGCTGCTCCTCATATGGCTTCCCCTGAAGGCCCTTCACCATCTTTGTTGCCCTCCTTTGGACACTCTCTAAGAGCTTAATATCTTCTTTATATTGCAGTGCCCAAAACTGCACACAATATTCGAGGTGAGGCCGCACCAGTGCAGAGCAGAGTGGGACAATCCCCTCCTCTGATGGGCTGGCCATGCTTTGCCTGATGCCCCCAGGACACAGTTTTCCCTCCTGGCTGCCAGGGCACTGCTGACTCATATTCAACTTGCCATCAAACAGGACCCCCAGATCCCTTTCTGCAGCACCATATCTCTTCAGCCTGCTGTTCCCTAGTCTGTACACTTAACCAAGATTGCCTCATCCCAGGTGCAAAATCTGGCACTTTCCTTTGTTATCTTCATGCAGTTGGTGATTGCCCATCTCTCTAATTTGTCAAGGTCTCTCTGCAGGGCCCCTCTGCCCTCAAGGGAGACAACAGCTCCTCCCAGTTTAGTGTCATTGGAAAACTGAATCAGTATTCCATCAAGTCTTGCATCCAGGTCATTATTGAAGATGTTGAAAAGAACTGGGCCTAAGGTGGAGCCCTGTGGAACCCCACTCATGACTGGACACCAGCCTGATGTTAAACCGTTCACTGTAACTCTTTTTGCCCAACCTCTGAGACAGTTGCTCACCCATCACGTAACATCTATCTGTATGCTGGACATGTTGCCCAGCAGGATACTCTGAGAGACAGTACTGAAAAGCTTTTCTGAAGTCAAAAAAAAAAAGATTGCTGGTGTTCCTAGATCACCTGGGTGGCTTTCCCTGACTTAGAAGGAAATCAGTACTTTTCCCTCATGAAGCTGTGCTGGCTATGACTGATGACTGTGTTTTTCTCAGGGTTTTTCAATACGTCCCAGAATAACCTTTTACATGATTTTAGCAGGCAGTGAAGTGAGACTGACAAGCCTGTAGTTTCCAGGGCCTTCCTTCTTGCCCTTCTTAAAAATCAGGAGAACATTCGCCAGCTTCCAGTCAGCTGGAACATCTTCAGATTCCCAAAACTGCTCAAAAATCATCAAGAGAGGCTTTACGATGACTTCAGCATGTCTTAGAGGATTTTTTGATTAATCCCATCAGGTCCCATAGATTTGTAGGGAGCCAGCTGGAGCAGCAGATCCTGCACAAGTTCATGATTGACTGGGAGTTGATCCCTCTCACAGTCATGGTCCTGCAGCTCAGGGCACTGACCCCCTTGGTCTGCAAAGAATGCATTAAACATCTCTGTCTTGTCTCGTTCCTTTTTTTAAGGGCATCTCATCCTGTAAAGGGCCAATGTTATTTCTACACTGCTTTTTGCCATCAATGTATTTGAAAAAACTCTTCATTCGTGTTTTGGTTTTTTTTCCTGTAGTGCTCTTAATTATGTTTTACTCCTCTCTGTGCCCTTTTCTGACCTTGGTGTGTTTTCTAAAAATCCAGTGGTTTTTGACCTATGTGTCAGAATACTAGCTTTCACCTGAAAATATTTTTTTACCTTCATAGTTAATGGGGGCAGGGAAGGAGGCGATAACCGCAACTGCAAACTGTGACCCCTCTAAGCCGCAGAGATTCCAAAGTTCAGAGAGGGAGTTTCATCAGTTTCATACCGAAATATGAAATGTAAAAAGCTGTTGAATAAAAATGAGCATCATTTTGGAGGAACTGATTCGCAATTGCTGGAGGCTCCTGGCTGGCAAGGCGTCAGTGGGAGCACCTGCAGTGGAGCCCCTGCTGTGCAGTTAGCCTCCTGCCAAATTTTCCCCATGTGGTGGTGGAAGCAGAACCTGCGAATGTTCCACCGGGATTCCTACTAGGTAAGTGTCAATGAATTTCATTTTGCAGGTGAGCTCCAGAGCAAATTATATTAATACGGATTCCCGGAATGGGTATTTGGGAAGGACAGCATTAGAGCATAATGATGGATATTGCAATGGATATGTTAATACTTAATTAGATAACCTACTTATATACATCTCTATAGCATCCATTACCAGAGCAGCTGTGATCTGATTATATCAGCAATCTGAACTTTATCAAATCGTTAACTTATGGCATTAGTAGTTTGGGAAGAGAATCACAAAATAAAATGGCTGGCATTGCTGTTATTGTAATAGATGACATAGCACAGTTGCAGCTGATAATTAACCATGTGATCAATCCTTGTGTTTGTCAACCGTGGAGCATTATAGTTTTAAATAACATTTAGGAAATGGGATGCTGGCTGAAATATAATCTCTTGAGAAGAAGCTTTATAACTGTGAATTAAGCTCTTTGTAAAGCAAAGTCCAGTGTATGTGTTAGCATGTACCTGGTGAGGGAGTTGTATGCTGTACATGAAATAACAGGGCCCCTGTTTGAAAATGTCACCTGCAATAGTTGCCAGAAAAACATGTGCTTAGTAGACTGTGAAAGAACTCACACAAACCAGGTGGGATTCCTGTGTTCCTGAAAATTACTGAAATGTATCTGACATTGCTGTAATTTAGGAAGTCTGGAAGAATGTAGATTGAAAAGCACAATTTTTTCACTTTATGTCCGCTGCTGAGAAGAACTTGTGTTTTGTTGTGCTGATGGATAGTGTACTGAACTGTCTCTTAAAAAATTCTGCTCAGTCCCTACCGGCATCAGGTCTGGAGAGCAGCACTCAGGTTAGATAGGACTGAAATCTGGATTGCGTTTGTTTTCAAAATCAGCTATGTTGTTATTCAAGAACATTTTTTTTTCTCCCTCGCTAGAACTGTATAGCTTCATTTAGGGTTACATGCTGAGTCTGCTAACATTCCCTGAGTGAAATGTACCACTTCTGAAAGTGTTAGACTGACAGCAGAAGAAGATTAAGCCATTGGCATATCCGCCAAACAGGTTCTGTAGAATCAGTGTCACCACATTTGCTAACACACATATCTAGTCGTAGTTTGATTTTGGTTTTTCACACTAGGAAAACACAATGTGTAAAGTGCAGTCTCATGACCCATTAAGCTCCTAGTCATTCAACTTCAAATCTGCAGCAATCTGCCCCTGTATTTTTTTGTGCGAAACAGCTGATTCATTGAACTGAGACCATCAACTCGCTTAACGTATGTCCACAAACAAGTCTTGCCCTCAAATATCAGGAGAGAACTAACATTGTGAAGGATACGTCACAGCATTATTTATCACTCTTCTTCACCAGATCATGTTTTTCATGTTGTCCTGTTTGTAAGCTTCCTAAAAGAAGAAACTGAAAATGACAGCATAAATGTTAGCATATTCCCAACCTACAATGTGATTCAGCTTTTCTTCTTCTTTAATATCTATTCTTTTAATTAAGAAAGAGACTGTCTTTCCTGTCTGCACTCCCCAAAAGATATTAATTCAAAATCACATTAAGACAAAAAACCCAAGTCGCTCAACAGGAAATTCCACTAATCACATTCTCTCTTTCCAGCACTATGGTCCTGCAGTGAAATGGAAAGAACCAGACATCCCACTGGGTCTTTTATAAAACTGCACAAATGTTACATAATCCCAAAGGCACAGGAAAATGTGATAAAACCGTAAGATAAAACCTATGTTTTATCTGTTCATGAGAAACTCATAGGTCTCTGTGATATTCAGGCTTTTCTCTCACGCTTAAAAATACTTCTGTCCTTGGAATCTAGCAGAACATTTCTGACCATCATTTTGACACCTCTGTGTCCGACTGTAAAGACAACTTGCTTACATATCTCAGGCTGGCAGAGCTTGCTTTTCATCATTTGTAATTTTCCTATTTCATTTTTTGTTTGGTAACAGTTGGGAGGTTGGCATTGCTGTTATTTTAGTGAGTATTTTGTGAATGTGCTTCACTTTAAATGAACCAAAGGGACTTACTGTTCAGTGGATGTTGCAGTGCTTGCATTGATACTGCCAGGTTTTTGTGATTGGGTGGCATAAGCATGCATATTAAAGTCTTAGTGGCCCTGATCCAATAAAACGTTACTAATGTCTGATAGTAAGAGCCAAGATTTTCTTAGTGATTTCAGTAAGATAATGCAACAATTAATTGTTTTCTGAATTGAGACTATAGTTGATTACTCCATATAGAGTGAAGAACATTTCTAAATGCCTATGCAAGCATTTTGTTTTGCTTAATATATTTTCTAAGAAAGAAAAAACATCAAAACTACCATATCCCAAATTATGTTTGCAGTTATTTTTCAGAAGATGCAAAGGGATTATTTTTGTGCTTTTCGCACTAAACTAAAAGCTGATCCCTCCTCTGCCCTATGAAATCCTACTATCCCCTCACTGGGGACTAGGTAACTGAAACCATGAAACATGAGGAAAACTTATTTAAATAAAAAAATGAGTGTGGTAGTTTGCCTGAGTAGCAGATTCTTGGTTCCATTCAACTGCCATAAACACAAAGAGAAAAAATATGGATGCTTAGGCAGAATATCTCAGTTTACACTCATAAAACTAAGACCAGGTTCCTCTTAACATTTTATTTTTTAAAAAAGAGTGAAAGTGATCTTTTAGCATCATTAGGGACAGAGTGTTTTGTTTTTGCAATTAAGTCTAACTGCAGCCTCAGTCTAGAGAGTACTTTGTGCATACTGTTATTCCCATTAGCAGAATTAAATAATACAGTGGTAAGTAGTTTATTACTTTGAGTCAAAATGGAGAATGTTTAAGGAACTCTTGAATGGTATGTAGAAAAGAAAGTTTTAAGGTTACCTTGCATCCCATAAATGTTCTTCTAAAGATGGCTCCAAGATGGCTAAGGGACACTAGAAAAAGTAAGCATTCTAGGTGTTTGATTATTCATGTTAGGGGCATGGATGAAATCTCAAGACCCTTCACACTAGTCAGCTTCAGATTCTCTGTGCTTTACAGGTATAATAGAAAATAAGATCACCACATGCAGCCACAGCAACTGATTGGCTTGTTTCATAGTCTTTACTCCAAAGAAGAAAAATTAATTATTTCAGAGTAAAAGTGACTGTTAAGAATGTGAGTTCTCTTTAAAGATGTCAAGATACAAGGAGCGCTGTGCACCCTTACACTGCAACACGCTTTATGGGTTTGTTTTCCTTCTAATACTCACATTTCTGTTGGTTTGCCATCCATCCCAGGTGCCGCTGCAGAAATGAGCAGTTTGTGATTGAAGAAAAAAGAGAAGTCATCATCAGGGAGATGGCACAGAAATCCAAAAATATGGAATGAAATAAATGGCGAAATCTTCTCTTTGTTTACATGCCAAGTACTAGCTAAAGAAATCAATTGCAGCTTGAAAAGAGTCCTGCCAGAATTTTTTCTGCAATCAAATCAAAATTCAAACTTTGTCTTGGAGACCCTGTGATTTTATTGTCACTCGTGCATCCCAAGTAAGCCACCAGTGTCTAAACATTTCATACATGAGGCAATTTGTCAGATTCTGAAGATGACACCATAATTCCCATAGCATATTTTTGTACCGAGTAATGTTTTCTGCACCTTATTCAATACCATGTTTTCTGCATACAAATAAGCTCCAACGTTCAATGCTTCAGTGAAGTGCTTTTCCCCTTATTTGTAAAAAACTTTGAAACAATGGGGACAGATGGGGATGAGTAAGGAAAAGAGCTGCTGTTTTCACTAACTAACATATGCAACCATCTCCTGGGTTTCTTCAGACAAAAAAATTTCCTTTCATGTTCACTGAATACCGGCTATGAGCAAACCTGGCACTGGGACAGTAGCCAAGGCAGACCAGAAGGCCCCAAATAGTAGATAGGAGGGGACAGCCCCTCAAAACTCTGTGGAAAGTGTTTTCCCATATGGAGGAGGAATGAATGCATGTTAAACATCATAGCACTGCTATGTGTTCATTCATTTGACTGAATCTCAAGCTTTCAGTCAGTTGAAATATGGCCTTAAAAACAGCTCAACATTCATGTGAATGGAACACAATTAGAGCACGTTTTGGAGTTGGCAAAACATGCAGACATGTTTTGTTTTGGGGAGGTTTTTAAATTTCTCAAGTTAGGAATCAATTTTTAGAAATACAAGGTTTCATAATTAGTTTCTCCAATATCCCTTTCAAAGGATGTCATAAATCTGAGTTAGCTCTGTTAAAATGAAATTTTTTTAGGCTCATGGCTGACCCACAGGATGGGTCTTTGTGTTTTATCATGTTTCCAGCAACGTACCCTTCCACCCTGGGGTAAGGCAGTTGAAGGACGTGGGCACACCTTCTTTCTTCCTTCAAGTAGAGTAAAAGTCACAATTTTTTCAGGTCTTAGAAGTAAATCAAGAAATTATTCTTTCAGCTGTGGGAATGTTTACTTGCAAGACTACAATAAAACTGTAGTAAAGTGTGTAGTCTTCTAAGCTTACAAAACTGCTTACTGTAATTGAATCTATTCAGATTTTCCTAAACAAAATTCTTTTCCTATATTCACGAACCATGAGGAATTTTAGTTGCTAGGAACGTACACATGTACATATAGTGTTGTGGTGATATTTTGTAGTTTTAAAAAATGGAACATCCTAGTGGTTAGACATTTCATATGAAACAGCTGTCAGCGATCTTAAAACCTTTCATATTCCTTCAAAAAGTTATGAGGGGTTTTGTAACACTCTCTCAAAACTTTGCACACTGTAGTGGGTTGACTCTGGCCAGATGCCAGGTACCCACTAAAAGCTACTCTCTCACTATCCCTTTGCAGCTGGACAGAGGAGAGAGGAAAAAAAACAGCTAAGGATTCATAAGTTGAGATAAGAGCTGGGAGAGGTCGGTTACTGATTACGTTCACGGGCAAAAACAGAATCAAAGTGGGGATAGTACTTAAATTTATGACTAACAGGATAAGAGCCAAAGAGTGAGAAATAAAGCAGTCTTAAAAACACTTTGCCCCCACTCCTCCTTCCTTCCATGTTCTCCCTCCTCCCCCTAGTGGTGAAGGGAGACAGGGAATGGAGGTTACGGTCAGTTGTTTCTGCTGCTACTCAGGGAGAGGAGTCCTTCCCCTGCTCCCATGGGGTCCTTCCCATGGGAGACAGTCCGTGATGGACCTCTCTGGTGTGAGTCCATCCCTTGGGCAACAGTTTTTCCCAGACTGCTGTCCCAGTTTGGGGTCACTCCTCCATGGGGTGCAGTCCTTCATGGGTGAGCTGTACTGATGTGAGTCCCCCACAGGGGCCTCAAGTCTTGTCCAGGAAAAACCTGTTCCAGCGTGGGTTTCCCTCTCCATGGGCTGCAGATTACCAGCAAGACCCCACTCCATCTTGGGCCTCCCGCAGGGTCACAGCCTCCTTCATGTTTCCACCCGCTCCAGCATAGCCTCTTACGTGGGCTGCAGGTGGGTCTCTGCACCTCAGTGGTCTTCCATGGGCTACAGGGGCACAGAAAAACACACTGTGCAAAACTGAAAAATAAAAGGTTGATCTTGTTTGCATAAGAGAGCTTTAAAAAGTAGTGATGTTTGGCTGACCAAAAATGTTCAATTTTTGTTAACCTGTGTATTTTAACAAAAAACACCTCTAAGGACTGCAGTTTTGTGAATTGTACATAAAATTATTCACAGTGGGAATTAATGTAGTATGGAGATCATTTGAGAAAAGAAGCATAAAAGTATAGCTTACTTTCTTTCAGAAATTGAAAAAATATTTATGAAAACCTTTAAAGGAATTAGTTCAATTGCAGTATTTAAAGGGATAATGTAACAGAAAACATGTATCTACTTATTCATAGAACTTCACTAAGTGAGGAGATCTTGATGACAGAGTTATGTTTTTGGTGATGGCAAAAGTGAGCATCTTTTATTTGTCTAGTTAAAACTGATGGAAGATATTGTTAGTCCACAGCAGTGGAGTATTCAAAAACTATTCATAGGGAGAAGTTTGCCAGTCCAAAAAATGCTTATGGGAAAGTGTATCTGGGACAATTTTCAAAGCTCATTTATTGGCTGGACATTTATGAATGCTATATGTACTCTAAATGGAAAAAAAGATGCTGTTCAAAGAGGAAAGAAGTAGAAAGCATTTTTAAAGGGTCCTCTAAGAAAATAATTTGTATGCTTAGCCTGTCTTTATTCAGTGGGATAAGAAGTTGCAAGTAGCATAATATATCATTTTACATTTCTGTTTTCTCCTTAGGCTTGATAGAGAAATATTTCACTGTTCACTGGGACTAGAGTGAGAGAACCAGTGAGTAGTGTAACAAAGGAATACATGTCTAAAATTAGCACATGTTGTTCTGAAAGGTAATGATGTGAGAAGGAAATGTGGAGAAAAAATAAAAGAAAAAAAAAAAGAAAAGAGAGAAGAAATTTATAAAAAAGATGCAAGAATGAAGGCAAAAGAAAGCAAAGTAAAAGGGAAATAAAAGATAAAGTTTTATTGAAACCTATTTCAAGTTTTCACTTCTGCATTGGTAATTTCTAGTCTTCATTTGTTTTGATTCTTTTTCAGTGGAATTTCTCTGTGCAATTTCTCTTTCTTGGCTGTTCAAATAGAGATACTTCTGTCCATTTTTCTTATTCTGTTTTCTTCACATTTGTCATCTCTTCTCTGAAGAAAAAATGGGACTCCTGAGGGTATTTCTTCACTCATTTTTCAGGATTCTGTTAATGAAAAGGTGGCTTCTTAAGAGCTTTCATAACCAAACCAATTGTTCCTGTGCCCAGAGTTCTACTCTATTTTTAATACACTTTCACTCTGGGATTTTTTTGGGATTGTGATGTTTCTATTACTGAGCACTGCGTTCTGTGTTCAGGCGAGTTTAACATCTTTCCAGTCCTACCAGTCTTAGTAATTTTGAAGAAGACCTAGGTACGAGTGCCAACCTTCCTTATCTGTAAGCCACATACTTGAAAAGTTGAAGCCTATCTTCTGGTTCAGACAGTTACAGACCATGGGCACAGCCCACATGGGGCAGGGAAGATAAAATTTTCCAGGCGTTTTCAAGCCAGAGAGAACAGTGATTCTCATGTCATACCTCAACACTGCAACGGGTGCTGAGGGTTGGGCAGGGGTTGTTTGCCAGGATGACTGACCCAAAATATCATCATCAGAACCCTCTCTGTCTTGTGTCCTCCTACAGGTGTGAACGACTTCATGCAGGAGCACATTGCATAATAAGAGCATGAGAGAACATCTTTGTTAGAAGTAAAGAAGTCCACATGCAAAAGGCTTTATATTTTGGCCGAAGTTTCATCAGTTAAGATACTTTTTGCCCACTTGGTTCATCAAAATTGCTGAATTGATCTTTAGTCAAACAAAATCGTAAAACTTTTTGTATGCTAGCGAGCAAGAGTATACACACATTTGCACTTGGAGTGATAGTGACCCAGCTGAAACAGCAATATAATCTTCCTTATGTTAAAAGTAATTTATTGTGCATTAAGTTCAACATTACCCATGATATAAGTGGAAGCAATTTCACTTTAAGCCAGAAGATACCCATTTAGTTACTTTGGTCACTAAATTTAGTGCCACAACTTCTTTATTTATAATAATTTATTATATATTTATAATATTAAACTGGGGTAGCTCAGCTTCTTTTGACAACAAAATGGTAGTCAAGAAAAAATAATTTATGAGGTACTTGAGAGGGAACATGAAAGAAAATGCAGCACAGATGAGTGTGAGGTACTTTACATTCAAAGCAGAGATGAAAGCGTGGTGAATTTAAATTAGTATAATGACCTACAGAAACTACGTCAAGGTCTCTGGAATTATTCAGCCCTGGCAACCAGAAGGTGTTCAGATTTTATTTTATTTAGAGTTCAAATTAAGCACAAGCACTGGTAGCAGTCATTTCACCCTTCACATGGAGGAAACACTGTGTAGAACTTTGTTTATCTGAGTAGAGCCTGTTGCACTGCTTCACATTGTGCTGTTGGAAAATAGTATTGCTCTGGTTCCCCCCTTTCTTTTCTTTTTTTCTTTTTTTCCTCTTTTTATTTTCCCTCTTTCCTCTTACTCTTTCCTAGTATCATGGAATTAATCACAGAAAAGCCCAGGCTGAAAGGGACTGGTCCAGATCATCTGGTCCAGAAACCTGTGAGAAAGGGAGCCTAGATGGGATTAATTAGCACCTTGTCCAATCACATCTTGAAAACTTTCAGCAATGGGGTCTCCACCACATCCTTGCAGAGGTTATTCTAGTGTCTGTTCTCACTATCAAAATTTCTTTCTTATGCCAAGATGAAACTTACTCTGGTGCGACTTGTGTCTTCTCCAGGTGGCTCCTTGCAAAGAGAAACTCTCTGCCCTCTCTGTATCTGCCCTTTAAATGCTGGGATACTGTGAAGAGGTCTTGACTGATATTTCTTTTCTCCATGGAGAAAAGTCTTTCTTCACAGGGAAGGTTTACAGCACTTTGACCATTTTCATGGCCCTCCTTTGGACCATCTCCTGTCTGTGTACATCATAAATTTTGGGGACCAGAGCTGGGAACAGTGTTCCAGGGGCACTACTCTTTCTTCTTTCCCTTCATTTTATTACTGAAATAAAGGGCTCTGCGTGACTCTCATTCTTTAGTTTTATCTTTTCAAAGAGTGAAAACTTGGATTTTTAGGATATCTGAAGGTGGATAACAAGGCCATCCACTTACTATTTCAGCAGTCTTTTGAAGTCTTGTTAAGAGTCTTGTTTGGTTTTCTTTTCGTATGAGTTGTGAGTCTCTGGAGCTTAGTTCACAAATTTTAAATGGTTGGCAATACTGGAAATCAAGCTTCTAAAATGTTTCAAAGAAGATGATGCATCATTTCTTGTTGTCTATATTTGAAAAAATAGGATGGATGTTGGGTTTTAAAATAAAGAAAAATTAATCAGGCTGTTATGATAAAATAATTACACTTCCTTTCTTTTAAGGCTAAGAAGTGCAAGTAAGTTTTGTATTAAAACAGAAGAAGACAACTTGGCTGGGAAAAAGTTTAGAACTTAGATTTTATTCTTTCCTGAGAAGATGTATCCCTGCATAACCAACTTGTAATTAGCAGTATTAAGGGACACATAACCCAAATCAGTACATGTAAGCTGTTTGAAAATGACATCTGCACTATTTCTACATGTGATTAGGTTCTGAATTAGCTGTAATCTCTCAGGGAAAAAAAATAAAAATTAAAATGTCACTGTGGACAGCTCAATGAAGACATCTGTTCGATACACACCTGCAGCCAAAGGGGAAATGTTATGTGCCTTTTATTTCAGTGGAAGCCTTACAGAAGAGATAATGACAGGAGCAGGCTCAGAGTGCTGAACACCTGCTTCAGAGGTCTTGTCTTTGCTCTGGTAAGAGAGAGGATATGAGACTAGGTGACCCATTGCTTTGTCCCAGGATGACAATTTCTACGTTCCAGTAATGAAAGGAACAAAATCTTCTGTGCAAGAAAGAGCAAAGAGATCTGCAGATAATAGGCAATTAGTGGTTCAAAGGCTAATTAGGTAAGTTCTCAAATAAAGTTTTGAAGGTGATACAGTCAGCTAAGCAGGGAATTACCATAAGAGAGGATAATGATGCTCTCTATACAGCTCATGAAAGGACAACCAAATACCCCAATGATGCTTAAAATGGTAAGGAAAAGAAATATTTTTAAATAAACATACCAAAACGAAATCCCTTAAATCAGTGGTTCTAGAAGTCACTGGTGGAATTTGGACCAAATTAATGATAAGACTGGTCCGTTCTATTTTAAAGTAACTCATGTTCTATTGTTTATTTCTTAGATTTGAGAATAATCAGCAAGCAATTGAACATGAGCTATTTTTTAAATGTAAATATATGGAAACAGACATACATACACTGATATGCACACACATTCACATATACACCTTGCCTGTAGTTATTCTGAAGTATGTTATTTGAGACTGAAGGCATGAGGCTGAGTTCACCCCTGAATTAATAGCTAGATGATTGGATAACATTTAGAGAGATGCTCCACTCAAAGAGGAAGGTAACCTGCAGATTGATTTATTCAGCTTTTACAGAATCTTACTAGTTTAATGACAATATATCTACTGAGGGTGTGAATTTTGAGTGAAAGGAAAGAAAGAGGGATGGTTATTTTGTTTGTGAGTGCAAGCATTTAACATCGAGGCAGATATAAAAGTTGTTAGAGGCAAGTAGTGCCTAAATCAATAATGAGGCTACAGAAAGAACTCCTGTATGTATGCATTGCCTTCCTTCATCTGCATAAGTGCACCCTCTCCCAGCAAACACTGACGTGCTTCCTTAGTGAGACCCAGTGCTCACCGTGCCTGCTTGACCTCAGCAGTGCCTGCTCAGACTCCGTGGCACACATGTTAGCACTGGAGAGGCTTTGCTGCAGGCCGAAGCAGGGAATAGTCCTGCTGGAAAACACAGCTTTTCTGAGCTGTTCTGCAGGGTTGCTTTTCAGATAGAGTTGCTCTGTGGTCATACAGTCATGTCATCTCATGCCAGTATGAAGGATATGATGGGAATAGGCCACCAAGTCAGCACGGGATTCAGCAAATCATGAAGTGTCACCTTTGTGTGTTCTTCCTACTTTAGTCTCCCAAATTCACGAACTTGATTCTTTTTCCTACATCCAGCCAATATTTGGGTTTTCATATGGTAATCCCCTTTATAAGAAGCAAATAATGAAATATATAATATTTATGAGTTTTGTAATCTGGCTCCAAAAGTCACCATGTGAATTAATGTCCTCTGTGGTTCAGTGCTACAGTGCAAACTACCAAACTGCTTAGATGCTAACACACGTCAGCTTTCTTTCAAGCTAATAACCTGAGATACCAAGTGACTTAAATTGCATTCAAACATTCTGAATGTTTCACTTACCCGGTATTTTAAAAACTAGGGCTTTTCAAAACTTCGGGTGTTCTGAAACTTTGCACACTTGGATTTGTGAATTTTGTCTTTGTTGCTGTTGTTTTTTATTCACACCTCTATTAAGTTCATTCCTTATTAAAGAGTGTGTTATATTGCAGAGTGTGTGGAATCACTACTCCTCCTAAGCAAGGGAAGGACTTAGTAATGCGGTCCTGGGTTCACGAGGCCAGACAGTGCTTTTAAAGTGTGGCCCCGTGCATCTCGCCTAAAGCTCCTTGTGACTTCCAAAGAGAACTGACAAAGTATACTATAGGTTGAGTGTTTTTGCAGGACATGTTTTTTCGCATTCAAACATAGAAAATATTCAGCATTAGGGAAAATTTACTACCTCGGTTCTGTGCTTGCAACCTTGACGTGCTCAGAAATATGTCCATCACCCACACTATATTTATTTTTATTGAAATACCCAACTTCTGTCATAAAGGGTAGGTTTCATCTAACTTACCTGTAATAATCTATGTCAGGCATGTAGTAGGACATGCTAGTTATCTATGCTTGCTGCTCTGGTAGTCGAAGGGAGATGCCATCTCCAAAAAGCAATTTGGTTTCTTCTAGTATAGGCATCTAAAAAATGGGTGGAAAAAGTTGCTCTCTGGAACTATGTGCCTTTTAGAGGATTTAAAGACATTGCTTACAGTTAACTTTTAAAGTAAAATGTTCTACTGTCAATGGGGAACAGTAAAAATAGGATTTATTTGGAAAACAAAGGGAAAAACTTAATTTTTTGACAATTAAGATATATTAAGTAGGGATAGGATTATACCAGTAATGCTGTGTTTCCTTTGTTTCAGATGTTGTCGGATTTCTTTTTTTATGCTTTAATTACAACCTGTGTGTATTCACTGTAAAGTATGTTGATTATTACTTTTTTGTAGACTACTACACAGGTTCCTTAGAAGGACCTTGAATTCTTTTAAGGAATAGAGATGATGCATACTGTCTAAGTAATGAAAATCTCTGGCTTTTTTTTCTTTTAATTTTATTTTTTTTTCCCCAGAAAGTATCCTCTAAGCTGATATATGGAAAGCAAATATGAACTGCCAGTAGCTGATAAAAATAGATCGGGCTTTGCTTTGATTAAAATTTGTGCGGGTTGTGCTTTTTAAGTTGGAAAGCTCTAGCTTGCACTTCAGATATGTCATATGGACAACAAGTCCTTATCATGACTATGCTTCTTTTTCTTTGTCCATTTCATCTTTCTTTACATTTTACGTTGTGTGTCTGTTTTGCTGTTACTTTCATGAAATCTAGATCTCCAAAACTGGAGTTTAGGAAAAACTTACGTGCTGAATGGCATATCAGTGCAGGGACTCTATCCTTAAATTTTTATCATACAAATTTCTCATGAACATAGTACGTACATATTCAAGTGACATATTCCAGTGTACATTAGCAAAGTTATTCATGTAAGATAAAGCATAAATATGTGTAGTGCTTTGCATTCTGTGTATGCTGAAAACCCACCTAAAATCTGTTGTAAGCTTTTTAATGCATATTATAACACCTGTGTAAGATCAGATGATTCTAGCCTCATCCAGTAATGCTACAAACTATTCTTTTGCCCCTCTCAGAATTACAACAGCTGCACTAAATGTGCTGCCTGTTTTTCAAGGCCCTGGACACTGCAAAAACTGAATCTGTGCACTCTCGAAGGTGATAGAACAGTGTGCACCAAGGATGTACCATAAAAGATACCATTATCCTGCAATGTTAGATCTATTTTCTTGTCACAAGAAAAAAAGATACATGGCATTCTTAATATGTTGCTCAATTCCAGTGATTTTATGGAGCATTGCAAGTATTTCAGTGTAGTGCTATTTCATTCTGAAATATTATTTTCTTCTTTATAAATACCCCATAGATGGCCTTTCCACTGCCACTCTCTTTTTTGAACCAGTTATAATTACACCTCTCTTATATGGAATGATTGCAACTGTTATTGAGACATTTATGTCTTTGAAAGCTGTTTCTCTTTTTCTTAACCAAATGTTTAAACCTCCTAGTATTATATGCATTATTTAAAGAAAAATAAGGGAGTGAAAATTCTTATTTTAAAAGTTTTTTTTAAAAGTGTTCTTTTCCACAGTTCAAACTTAAGCAACTTCACCAGAAAAGAGACCTGAAACATAAACCCTGAAAAGAAACTCAACATTTTTAAGCAGTTCAGGGTATAAGTCAAAACTGAAGAATAAAATGTATTTCTTCTGTTTTTATCATTGGAGACTAACTGAAATCTTAGAGATATAGTGCAATACTATGCTAAGTTTATGAGAAAAACATTGCTTTTAAATTAGTTAAAGAGGTCATAGTTTTCTCAGCCTTCCATTTTAAAGAAAAAATAAAGGTGTGATCAAAACTGTAATTGCTTTTGATTTTTTTTTTCAAGTAAGACTATAAAGCCTGTTGTAAAGCACTGTTGGCACAGGCAAAAAATTAAAAAAGGTAATAAATTGTTTCTTAAGACAGAAGACTGTTTAAAGAGAAAGAAAGGAGAACAAGGCAATTTTGAATCTTGGTGCTGGAGAAAAATCAATGATGTAGCTTAGGTCAGTACCACATAATATAGGCTAGTGATCTGGATGAGAAAGTAGTCAATCAGTTGGATGTTTATTAATAACAGTGCTTTAAGATCCTTTACTTAATCAGCGTGATTTGGCAATTAAAATCCAAAGGTACACAGATGCAGATACCCTGTCCTGAGCAGGACAGTGCCTATGAAATTCAACCAAGTTGAGTATAATGCTTGTGGGTGAAAGTAAGTGAAATAATTGATCTTTTATGGGTTTGTTTGGTTGTTTGTTTAATCTGGAAGATGAGAAGCCATGAGAGGACAATAGAGAGAATGGCTTCTCTAAAGAAAAAGTTTCCTTGTGGGAGTTTTCTGCTTTACATTATTTGTGCTGTTTGTAACGGTTCAGTTAGAAAAATAACCCACAGAGGATCTTCTCAAATAATAAAGTTTTTAAAAAAGAGACAAAGCAATAAAGTAATGATGATGACACTGTGAAAGTAATAACATTACTGTCTCGCTTCATTATGTCCTATAACTTTGATCCTATTATTTTAAGGCAAATGTTGCTGTGACTGAAATAATTGTCTCACAAAGATGTATATAAAAGAAATAGCATCACTCAGGAATGCCTTAGACTGATGAGGAGCTATTATATGCCTAAAAAAAAAAAAAGAAGAGGACCAAACCAAAACCAAAAATAAACAAAAAATTCCTTCTCATGATAAAAGCAGTCAGAGCTATGGAAAATGACAGGGGGAAAAAAATGAATTGTTAATATTCTTGAGTGGGAAGTAGGGCTGTTACACCACAGAAAAAACAAGAAACCCTTTGGTTAGCTTGACGAGGGCACACTGAAGGCTACAGAAGGCACAAGACAGTTTGCCACAGACTGTCCTCAGATCCTGCACTCATTGCTATGAGTGGTTTTGATTTCTGTGAATTTATGCATGAGCCACTTCTCAACACTTGTTTCTACAGCGAGAAAGAAGAATCAAGTTGAATTAAAAGCCCGTGTCTTCTTTTACGTATAAGTAATTCTGACTTGATATCCATTACTTCTCTAGTTAAAGAAGCAAAGGCAAACACATAATAAAATCTTAACCTGCAGGGAAATAATCCATCACCTACAGAGGCCAGGAAGGAATTTTCTCTCTCCTACGAAGAATATTGCCTTGGGTACGCTAGGCAAACTTTGTCTTGCTCAAGAGCATGAAGTGCTTGATCATTGCCAGTGGCAGGCAGGGCACTGTGATAAACCAGTTGTCTGATCCAGTCTGACAAATGCTGTGTCTCTAGATTTAATTTATTCAGCTTTAAAGTTTGCTTATGAAGTTGATGGGGGGGCACAGCAACCAGCAACACAATATCATTTAACTGTCCAGGAGAAACAGTTACAGTTTCAGAATGCACAGCCTCTAATTAGAGTAAATTACTCCTGATGGAATAAGCAATATGAGAAAAGGAAGAAGAAAAAGTGAGTGTAATTTCTAATGCCACAGGGAAATGTTGACTGTCCAAAAACTGTCTTTAAATCTTCAGAGCTCTGCCCTGAAGCAATAGCTAATAGCACTGGGCAAGGAATAAGCCTGATTAACATTTTGTTAGTAAATTTGAGCACAAAAGATGGAGTTACAACAATATCTTCATCTTATCATCTTCAACTGAACCTGACATTTGTTTAGGAAAAAAAGTAAATTGAAACCACTAAATAACATCAAATAAATTAGTGTATTCATTCTGTACATTGCTTATCACTTTCTCATTTTAAATAATATGTTTGGAGATCTCCTTTTCTAAATAACAGGGAAGCGTTACCATTGATTTAAACAGGTTATGACACATTTATATATGTTATTCAACAGTTAATATTAATTCATATCACAACAATATCTGCTGCTCTTTAATACAGCGAATCAATCAGCAATATCTACAATAAAAATCTGGGAGAGATGTATTAGGTTTATTGCAAACAATTTACATTTGTAACCTTAAGGCCTTATTCCACAGGATTGATTTGAATTCATTTCACTGCATGAGACAGTAGTTATGATTTTTTCTGCCCTACAGAATAATTCAATGTAAAACTTGGATGGGCCACATCTTTTTCTGTTTGGATTCTCATGGTACCATTACAGCATGTAATTGTAAATGGATTTTTGAAGGAGAGAGTTTTTCCTGTTGCTGTTGATTTGGCTTTTGGCTTTCATATTTTTAATGAAAGTATTTCAGAGCAATTTCTCTTCTGTTTGTATTTTTTTGTTGTTGTTCAATATCTGTTAGCTCAATTTTGTGTGGAACACAGAAGACAATAAGGGAAAGCTCACAGTAATGAAGAGAAACAATATTTTCCCCGGAATATAGAAGAGAATATTCCCCTCAAAATCCATAATGAGAATTTCCAAAAGGCATAAACTTTTTGTCACCACACTGCTTAGTTGTAGGCATGGATTACCAGACATTTGGGAAAGAATAGAGAGATGTAGGGAGGCAAACTTTAAGAGTATATTTTGTATACCACTCACTTTCCTTTACTGGAAATTAAAAAAAAAAAACCAACCAAAACAACAAACCAATTTGGAGCTTGAGAAATAGATGGAAAGGAATGGAAGTAAAAACTGTAGAGGTAGATGAACTCTAAGTGTTCATCGGTGTGAGATTTTCTTTCAGGGGTTGTGGTTTTTTTCCTTACTGCTTTAAAGTTTTTCTGGTAGTTTTGCTGTCACATGGGGTTTGCTCTCAGTTTTCTTCAGTAGGCTGAACATGATTCACTGGTTCCTCTCAGTGTCCCCACTTTTCCTGGCTGCCTGTGGACCACTCATTTCTATATGGAGAAGGCTTCTGAAGGCTGAATGGCAGGAGCAAGTCATCTGTTGTTGCATTCAGTAACACTCAGGCAGCTATGTACTGATAATAATATATATGCATTCCTCTTTAATGTAAATTTTGTATTTTGTATTTTATTTTCAACTTTACATATATGTATCATCATATTAACTTCTTCAGGAATTTTTTCCCTAGGACTTGTACTCAAGGGTATAGTATTGCTGACTATTCAAGTCCTCAGTACCCCAGAGACTGGTTTGTTTAACCTAATACTCCCATGCTCAGATATGAGCCTTCCTAGCCAGATGTTCAAATCATTGGCTTGAAACACATAAGAAGACCTTAGAAACTTTTCTTTTCCCCTAAGTATTGGTAATCCTTTTATTTAAAACTGGTGCCAGGAGGTTTGTAAAAATACTGACTACTTCTGTTTCAAGTCATTAATTATTCAAGTTTCCTCCATTTACTCTATATTTCAGTCTAAAGGAATTTTGATTTCTCAATGAGGAAAGGATCATGGAAAAACAGAACTGTTGGTATAAACCCAGTGTTTTTTAGTACTCAGTACTGCAATCCATTCAGAGAAGTGGGTGCAACCTTCTTTCTCCTAAAAGAATTCAGAAAGCATACAGCCAATTAACTGCTGAAATTTTTGTGATTGTGTTTTTCTTCTCTCTGAATAAATGATGTTCAGAGAGCACATGTGGAAACATGATCATTAGCTAGTACGTGTACAGTATGTATGTGATGCTGTAAGGCCGCTGAAAGGCTGATCTGAGTCCCACAAGAATGCTTTTAAACAAACTTTCCAACTGGTCTCTAGTCTCAATCAACATCAGTTTTGCTCTTACATTAAGAATTACCAGTATAAATAAAAATACTTTCCTATATCCTTATTTAAAAGATCAGTATAGCACTGAAAAACCAATAAAATTGAGTAATTTTGACTTGGTCCCACACTAGAAGATTATACCTCCAGATACAGACCAAAGGCTGTTTTCTCAGATGTCTAGTTTTAGATTTAACCTGACAGATTGCTGCCTTGCCAAAAATAGCATGCTCATTTGCCAAGATGCAAAGTTTCACACAGTCCATATGCAAGTGTCCGTTTGCAGACTCTAAAGGTTCAAAGGTTATATTAATTTCTTCAGGGGAACTGAATCTTAAATTCTTCAAATGGACATCCTCAAATAGTGTGTTTTGTGTTGTGATTCTGCCCTTGTCTATCTCAGCTGAAATGAGATGCTTGAAGGAAATCATATTTCTCCTTCTGACACCTCTTTATCTGCAGATTTTCTAAAGTATTTCTTCCTCAGTATATTTTGCCTTTTCCTGCTGGCTTAGTCACAAAAAGTCAGACCATGATGGCAAACAGGCAAAGCTGACCCAAAATCTTCAAAAATGCTGTAAATGTTATATTGCAGAATACATGTAGCCTAACTGGAGGCTAAAACCTGCCCTGGATTAGATGATAGGCACTAACTATACCAGGGGAGAAGGGAGGATAGAATGTCTACAGATATTGGCCCCTGCATTGACATTGCTTATTGCAAAGATTCTTTTGCTCTACGACTAGTCCAAAAGGATACACCATAGACCTCAGGGCAAGCTAATTCATGTGTTTCCTTCCTGGATCTCTGTACTGTAGGGCATGAAAATATATATCCATTGCAGGCAAAACGTATATCCATTGCACTGTATAAAGGAAGAAACCCCTCAAAAGAGAAAGCATGTAGATGGAAGTTCAGCTTTAAATTGCAGCATTTAAATTAATACCTGCTGTTATCACTAAATCGTTGATTCTCTCAATAATTTTAAATGCTAAAACAAGAGGATTCCTATTTGGGGCTGTTTGTAGATCCCTTGATTCATGAATGCTGGAAGTCTTTTGCACCAGTCCTAATTTGCAGTTACTCTTTCCAGATCAGGTGTGCCCTGGGATCAGAGTAGAGTGAAAGAAATGTTTTATTCCAATATTTTAGAAACCTAGGAGTTGGATTTGTTTCTGAGCTTGACCTTTCAGAAAAAGGAATTGGCTGTCTTCATTACTGACTGTAGGATATTCTTAACAGACATGGATCAGTTGGGTCAGAAGGTGAGAGATACTGAGGCAAACATAAATGAGAATCAAATATCATCATTGGCTGCTTTTCTCTGTTCTATTGCCTTAGAATAAGAAATCAGTCAGCAGAGTCTCTGTGGTGCACAGAGCTGGCAAACTCTGGGTCTATGCTCTTTTTGTTAAACCAAGTGTTGGAAATATGAGAGAACAGGGAAACCAAAATCACTGCAGTTGCTTCCTTGTATTATCATCTTGGATGTCGTAGTGTCACCTAATATATGCCTTAAATAGTTTAGCCATTCTACTGTATCTGCTTGGATAGTCCATCACATTCCCAAGATTAGGTGAGTTGCAATCATTTTTCCCTTATGTCAAAGCCAAAATATCTTTCCTTGTGTATTGTAAGTGCACTCTAGGATTTTGACTACCCTGTAAATTGTGTGGATTGGCTTTTTGTGTAAGGCAAGAAACCGTAAAAACAGGTGTTAAGTCTGCACTGCATGATGAAACTGGAGCAGAGACCCGCAGGCTGAACTCATCCGAGTTGCCTCTAGAGCCAGGAGCAGCACGGATATGGCTGCACTGCACTCTGAGACAATTAAGGTATGGAAAGGAGAGAATGTTTGAGAGAAAGGCATAACATCAATTAGAGAAACACTACTGGTTTTGTTTGTTTTGTTGTCTCATCTGTATATAATTTTATATATATAAAATATTGAAAGAGCATGTTTTTTTATCTTAGGCAGACACTACTTGTTAGTGCATATATATCCACTTCCAGAAGGGCTACAGTTGATTCCCTATTGTATTCTCTATATCATAGCTCTGATAAAAGGGTTGGGAAAGCTTTTCTGTTCTATTTGCCTCTCTTGGTGTTAATAGGATCGATCTTTTCCTTGCATTTCAGACATTCAATGAACCACACTAAGAGCAGGGAGAGAATGAGGATGGTCTTAAAGAAAGGGATCATTTCCTTCACAGATGCCTATGGACAGACAAGCATTCTACTGCAGTCATTACTGCAGTACAGTATTATGCTGCAGTACAGTGAAAAAATGTAGAGCATACAAGTCTTCTCTGGAAAAAAAAAAAACAATAAAATTTAAGAATTATCTCTAACACCCTCTTATACAGAAAAAAAAAGGTAAATCTTACAATTTAAACCCAGTAGGAGTCCCCATACTAAAATGTCCCTTCACTCTCCAATCACAAGGTAACAAATGATACAACTTTTTCTAGAAGTGAAGTGTTGACAAACCCAGGCCATGGAAGTGAGAAGCAGATCTCAAAGAAACTGAGCAGGAGGCTTTCTATAACTCCTGTCAGTGAGCTATATCTTTACTTTTGTAAGAATCTGTTTATGAAAAAAAATTATTCTTATGAATGTTTGCACAAGTTTATGTGATAGTGAATGTGTGCTTGCATAAATAGCAAAATAGGACAAAGATACAGCAGCAACAACAACAATAATAATGACAATAATAATTATTAATAATAGTAATTCTGTGTAAATGAAGATTGAGGAATCTTCCCTAAAGGCTGCTGTTATTTTCAAGTTTTCATTTGCAAACCTTAACTCATGGGTAACAAAATAAAGTAGGCAATACCTAATAGGATTTTCACTTTTTAGTTTAGATTTTTTCATTTTCATTTCCTGAATAAATTTTTTTTTCAGGATTCATGTTTTTCTTGTGTTCACAACTGTCTACATGCTCCTCAGTCAATCAGATATTTATACTTATGCCTTAATAGTGTTTTCTATAACCTCTGTGTGTTACTTTTCTTTCTCACTGTCCATTCCAAAAGGAAGTCTTTGCATTGCAGTTTAGTTTGGATGATCAGTTATTTCTCTTCTCTTGCTGATGTATGTCTATTAAGGGGATGCTATTTTAACTAGAGATTATTTGGCCCCCTAACCATTTATACTACAAATCCAAGAGAGGTGCAAATTCTTATTTCCTTCTTGAGGAAGCATATGAGGGGATACCAGAATTAAAAATTACTATTACAATTTATCCTCAAATAAAGCAAAACCTTGGAGAGGGAGTAAAGTGAGTGGATCTACAAGCATTATTGGTCTGCAAGATCAGTAGAAAATAAAGAATTTCCACTTGTTTTTGAAGTTTTTCTTCTTCACCATTAAAAACTGAAGTGTGCTTTACTTAGAAGACAAACTTGATTCTGAAAATGCTTATAGTCATATATTCTCTGGCATATAAGGAACAGTAGTTTCCTCTTTTTAATCCATGAACGCAACAATAAATAAATATTTTATTAACGTTTTTATTTGTCTATTTCACCCAGCTATGTTTGTTGATATGATGTAGAGAATGGTGTTTGTTCAGTCTTGAGAAGAGATGGCTTTGGAGGGATCCTGTTGCTGTCTGCAAATACTCAGTGTGTGGTTGCAGGAGGGAGCCAAAGTCTTTTTAAAGGCACACAGTAGAACAAGAGGCAACAAAACCCAGTTGCAACAGTAGAAATTTTTGCTTATACATTATAATTTTTTTTCTCATGATGGAAGTCAACACCAGAACAGGTTTTCTTGGGAGGCTGTGTAATCTCCATCCTTGAAAATGTTCAAAATAAAATAAAAATTTAAAAAGTTATCTTGATTGTGTAATAATACACTTAGTGACATAACAGCTGTTATGTCTCTATATCTTCAGTTCTGCGGGCAATATTTTTGGCACGAGTTGTTCTACAAACTATTTAGAGCAGCTGGGATTCCAAATTTTATTAGAGGAGGGGATGTGGAACTGTGCTAACTGAGGCTTTATGTAGAGGTGCTGTGGAAATTAAGTAGTTCATTAATTGCTGCTTGGTGATTATCTTCAGGTGACTGTAAATAAACCATACAATGGGATTAAGTCATACTTCTCATGAATTATCTCCTTTAAGTATTTAGTTTACAGAAAAAGTGAAGATCTGTAACTTGCCAGCAAAATCAGGAGTCACAGAGAATGCTGAGCACCTTACATGTCAGTAACAGAAGACCTACTGCAATACAAGGTAGATAGCAGGATTTCTCTAGAGAAATAATGGCAATTTTAAGAAACCTCATAACTTCATATAAAAGAGGCAGAGAGTGCTGATGGTAACTCTGCTCTTCATGTGAAACTGAACGGAGTTTAAGGGTTTGGATTATTTCTTTTTGTGTCTTTGACTACTGCCTATTTTAAAACTTTACTTGAAGTAATTAAGAAAGGTTGGGGTTTGGGTTTTTTTCTGTAATGTTAATAGTACTGGTCTCAAACACTTTGTTGATGACAATCTCTGAGACTCCCAATGCGCTTGTGCTGGCCAAGGCTTGGTGTGAGCTGATCCCAGTGTGTTATGCTTGCTCTCTGCAACTTGCACTGATTCTGCATCAGCACTGAGTGCAGAGTGAGGGGTGGGGGTGGGGTGTAATGAAGGATTGCAAATCCTCCCTCCTCCTTGCCATGCCACCTGTATCGTCCTGGTGTAGGTGGTTTAAGCAGAAAAACACGAGATATTGCAGAGGTGCCTTGGACATTCCACTGACTAGACCAAATAGTGGCATCTACACTGGAGACATCAAAAATGAGGAGCACTCAAGGGAAATAAATAGATAATTTCATCAACTCCAGAAACAACAGACAAATATTACTGTGTGAAGCAGCCTGTTTCATTCCATAAAGCAAACCAAAAAGGGGTTGCAAGGAGAGGACAGAGGTAGGGGAAAATGGAATTAAAACTACAGGAGCAAACAGTAAAAGCTAATGTATATCTCAAACTCCACAGGCCACATACATAGACAAGAACAAAAAATAAGTTAGGAGAGGACTCAGCTTAGATTTATATTTTACAGTGAAAGTAAATATAAGTGGGCTGTAGAGCTTTTGTGTACAAATCTCCATAGCTCTCTCATATATTTTAATCATATCTCATTTTGAAAAATGTTGTGTCTTACATCCAAATAAAGCTAACTTTTTTTTTATTAGTTACAATGACCTTAATTGGTTGAGAACAGAAAGAACACAAGATGACTGCTGAAATGAATCAATCCAGTCGAATTTCACCAGTAAATTGCCACCAGTGTGCTTCAGTCAAAAGGCAGTCTGCAGCGAGCCAGGGGTTGACCCTAGTGACATGGTTTTCATCACGAGCACAGACAGCCCTGCAAGAGTTACAACATTTCAGGCAGTTCTCGAGAAGAAAGAGAAAGAGCATCAAAAGAATTGGTACAAAGTGTTGTGTTCCTGTAAAGCAAGCAGAAGTGGCCTTTCACTTTCAGCTGCGCTTTGGTTGTGGTCCTGAGAGCCTGAGCTCCTGAGTGTCAATGCCCTGAACTGAAACTGTAAAAGCATCCCATGAACACTTAGTCCTTAAGTGTCCTTTTATTTCAGTGAGATTCCTTTTCTTGAAATCTTCCTTATGCATTATACATCATCAGTACTATTTTTGTTTAGACACATCAGGAATCATCCCACAGCAATTAAAAATCATTATTCCATTAACTTTCATGCACAGGAAAAATTAATGACTCCATGAATCATAATTAAAGCTTCCACTTCTTTTGGCAAGCAGAAAGCCAGACATTCAACAGACCTTCTAGTTATCTATTTTGGCTGCTCTAATGCTTCATTTTTCATCTTGATTTCATACCTAACTGAGATATCCATGCTTTCCCTTCGTGTTTCTTTCCTGTACTTGGTTGTGAAGTTGTTGAGCTGCAGTGCACAACTGTAAGTAAAGAAAGTTGTATGGATAGGATACTTTGGGTATTTTTCTAGTATTTTAATGAGGACCAGAGTGGATTTTTTTTGTTTGTTTGTATTATTATTTATTTATTTTATCTTTAAATATGACATTGGAAAATATTCACTGCATTTTCACAAATTAAAAGGCTGATAATTTGACTTACTGTTGTCCTGCTGGTTTTCCCCAGCAATCAGTGTTTTACCAAAACATTTGTTAGCAAGGTCATAGTTACAGAATCATAGAATATGCTGAGTTGGAAGGCACCCACAAAGGTCATCAAAGTCCAACTCTTAGCCCTACAGAACCATGCCCAAGAGTCACACTATATGCCTGAGAATATTGTCCAAATGCTTCTTGAACTCTGACAGGCTTGGTGCTATAACCACTTCCCTGGGGATCCTGTTCCATTACCCAAACATCAAAGGGGAAGAACATTTTTCTAACATCCAAACTAAACCTCCCCTGACACAACTTCAGGCTATTTGCTCAGGTTCTGTCACTGGTCACCACAGAGATCAGTGCCTGCCCCTCCTCTTCCCCTCATGAGGAAGTTGTAGACTGCAATGAGTCTTATTGCAGTCTCATCCTGGATGAACAGACCAGGTGACCTCAGCCACTCCTCATGTAGTTTCCCCTCAAGGACCTTCACCATCTTCATTTTCCTCCTTTGGACGTCCTCTAACAGCTTAATATCTTTCTTATATTGTAGTGCCCAAAACTGCACACAGTATTCAAGGTGAGGCCGCACCAGTGCAGAGCAGAGCAGGACAAACCCCTCCCTCTCAGAGCTGGTGATGCTTTGCCAGATGCCACCAGGACACAGATGTCCCTCCTGGCTGCCAGGGCACTGCTGACTCATATTCAGCTTGCCATCAAACAGGACCCCCAGGTCACAGGTTTTGAAATTCAGAGGGAAAAGGATGTATATTCAATTAAAAAACAAACAAACAAACAACAACAAAACTAAGAGATACTTGTTTTTATCATAGCAATCCAAGGAAAAACATAATAAGTGTTAATATGTACAATCACTTGATTTTCCACATATCAGATTTTCTTAAAAGCAAATTAATGTAACTTCTTGGCCCTCACACAGCTATAACCTATGCAATGATCCTTTCCTCTTGAAACCTAGCTTTTCCTCCCTCTTCTCTTACTTCTGTGTTTACCTTCTGCATCTTCCATCATTTTAGGGTAGTTGCTGGTGCAAATCAGGCATTGGTAATGCAATACCTAACACAACAGAGGTCAAGACTTGTAGTTGCTTGTAAGTAATGGTGCTGTGCTTCTGAAATAATGGTCATAATTGCAGTGCCTGAAACCAAAAGAGCTGCCCTGCTGAGGAGGCACCAGGCTGTTACCTGCTAAAAGTCAACTTTCAGTTGAAATTCTTGTATTTTCCAATTGTAGTGTAGGGCTTTTTCTTTTTTTCCCTAAAGGACTATTAATTATAATGCACACGTATATAAAACTAAAATTATGATTACGTAAGTTTTACACAATACAGTTAGCTCTAAGAAGACACTGGTGATACTGGCAGACATGGGGTTTCTTTCCTGAGGCATTTTTCATCATGAATGGCAAGAATTACTCGTTTATCTCAATTTCCACCTTCCTAATATATTTATTTACCCAGTGTAGCAGATAAAGCCTTGCAGCATGGCAGAGGTATGACACTGCCTTCTGCTATTTGTCTACTTCTTTCTGGTTTTTTAGTTCATAGGTAAGATACTTGTGGCTTTTTCCAAACCAGCAACAGAAAACATTTGTGAAGATACTTCCTTCTACTGAAGAAGAGGACCTCTTAAGCTCTGCTGTTACAAATCCTCTTTCCACATTAATTCTGAAGAAGGAGACTGCTGAAAGAACTGTCTTTTAACAAGTAGTTCTTTTTCATTGTTATTTTAGTTGGTGGTTATGCAGGCTTTTTTCCCACAGTACTCTAACAAGTGAATACAAATTATCTGTGTTCTTTTTCTCAGATGCCCAGTGAATCCATAGTAACAAACTCACTTTGCATAGTCAACCAGGAATTCACAGACCTACCTTTGTAGCACCATAGTGAGAACTGTCTGTGTCCAGGGTGATGTTCAAAGATGTCCATAATTCTTACCCTGGTTGAGGATTTTTACAGAGACATTCAGCACCTCACCCATAAGTCTTCACTCCTGAGAGACAAAACACATGAAAGAGTTTGATTCACTTACCATCTGACAATACTTTTTATTGGCAAGCTAAACAAGTGTTGCCAACATGTAGAAGAGATCAAACCACTCCAGTGTGTCAGTGAAGGTAGAGTCTGGTCACAGTTTCCTGGGATGTCTGGATTTTTTTCCTGTCTCCATTTATCATTGGGATCTATTACCATCTTGATGGGAACCTGCCACAAGGTTTGGCCTCTCTATCCCTCTTCCTGTTCTTCTGAGACTTATAAACAGTCTTTATAGTGATGTTCAGTGAAAATCTAGTCCCAACACTTCTATAGATTTAAAAAGAGAAATCTAAATTTATCAGAGATAAGAAACAGCAATTTACCACGTCAAGTGTGGGAGCCAGTTGTTACCATAGTCAAATATCTTTTCTATTATCTAGCGTTGCAACTCAGAGAACTTTCTTCAGCAATAACTTGAATAAATATTATGAGCAGCCACTTGCAGTCTCTTTCCTTTGGAGACACAAAAATTTAGTAAAGAAGCTATAATACATATTCCTGTAAGCTGTTATTCAGAAGGGAACAATATACTTTAAATTCTTTGGAAGGTATAACAATGGCACAAAATAAAAATTAATAGTAGGACATTGAATGATCCCCCACCCTGCCTTTTCTCTCTCCCCCAGTAAAGCAGAACATTTTCAAAGTTTCATCATAGCAGCTTTCAGCAGAGATGATTTCTTGCCCAAAGGCACAGGAAGATTAACCAACTATATCCAACTGCTCAACCAATAACTCATCTGAAAAGGAGTGTAAAGAGCATATTGTAAGCTTCGCAAATGCAATCAGTTTATCAAGGTCAGATAAGGACAAGAGCCTGAACAGATATGATTCAGGATAAAAATTGAAGAGATACTGATGCTGTGTGATTAGAGCCAAAATGAGGGTACCTGCTGAATCACAGAGGTGAAATACCACGTTCTGCAAAAATTCACTGTCACTAGAACATACAGAGCCTGAAATCCCTGCTGATGATGAGAAATTAACTTAGTAGTCAACAAATTTATTGATGCTTTCCTTTTACAAATGTGCAGTGGAATTACTGGTGAGAGATTAGGAGGAAATTTGTAATGCATAAATGAAGAGCTTTTATGCACATTTTCTATCATGTCAGTGAAATGATAGTATGTCTCTGACAGTGACCTCTGGTATAATCATCATTAGTGATGGAGCAAGATGGCATCTGCTGGGAATTTGACACCTGGCAGGTGAAATATGTGTATCTTTTATGTAATTGAGGGCAACATTTTAATGGCAAAATGCTGCATAGATAAAATTAAGTCAGCAAAACAAATTGCTGTACAATCTTGAATGTGTAAAACTGGGAGAGAAGTGGCCTATTCTTCAGAAGATGTGAAAGAAGAAAGAAAGTCAGAGTGTAGAGAATGAAACCAGAGACAAAAGAACGTGTCATGGTCAATGTGCTATTCAGACACAGTAGAAAACAACAAAGAGAAAAAAGAAAGTTAAAAATATTTCTGATCTTTTCAAATCTGTCTGTAAAATTGAATAGCTTCATTTTTGTTTTCACTTTTTAATTTGTAAATTCACAAAAACAGATGGCCTAAATAAGGTCCTTATACTTAGATAATATTTTTGTTGTGGAGCTGATTGTCCTTTGGGATAGTTGTGGTAAACACTTAGGCTGTCAATTTGCTACGGTGCTGTGTTCATATATGTGAGTCACTAGGACTTCAGGGTTCAAGCTGCACATTTCCTACCATCACAAAAAAAATAAGATATCCCAAGGAATCTTTCCCTGAGGATTTTTGTCTTTCCGAACATGTGGGTGGATGGTACAAATGCATGAGAGAAGCTTATTCAATATCTGAGTCAACATTGTCTTTCTTCCACCCTGTTGATTGGGTGCATAACCACCTGTATTCTGCAGTGTTTCATGTTTTGGTAGAAAAACAGAGCTAAGTCACCCTTATGTGCTGTCATAAGGGTCTGTTCTCCAGAGATGTAAGACTCTGACACCACTGAGATTGCTGTGAAAGAAACTTGTCTTCAGTCCAGCATTTGGTTAAAGCTTACAGGGTTTTAGAAAGTAAAGCTGAGATAAGTGCTAGCCAGTGCCTCTTACTGTTTCACATTTAGGAATGCCTACTCATATATGGACAAAATCTTACCATCTTAAGACAAGTTTAAAATAACATGATGAGTTCTTACTAATTAATCTTGCAGTCCAGCAGTCACTTTAGATGCCTATGTATATAGATATGCTCTGACTATAATCAATACTTTTTTTTATTGCTTATCTGCTAAGTTTCCTGAGTTTTCTGGAAACACTGAAAGTAACACTGCAGCTAACTCTGTTACAAGTTTGATCTTTACATATGAAGTGCTCTCAATCTCTCAAACAGAAACTTGCTACGTGAAGCTATTCTTGAGTGGTCTTCAGAGAAATCTGTGTGTGCATACACATTGTACATACAGTACATTGAGGCTGGATTAGCCAGAGATTAGTTTAGCAAGAGGTTGTGGAAATCAGAAGGCAAGTATTTCCTTTCCATCGTTGTTAGGTTCACATGCTCAGTTCCCTTTCCCTGTCAATGAAACCTAGGCCATCACAATGTTTTAGAGAATAATATCGTTTTCCTTTATATATCAGCTACAGAAAATGCTATGATACTTCTTCATGCAAAATTGAGCTCTTTCACATACAACATAACACCATGTGAAATACATTGTTATTTTGTTATAGGAAGTATATTTAGAGGCAACAAAGACAAAATCTGAAACTCGGATTATATTGCTGAAGGAAAGAAATTACCTTAGGAGAACACTAAGCAAAAGAACAGCCTATGGAGGTTAAAATCCAAAAACTGAGATTCTCTACATCTTTACCAAAAGGTACAGTCATAATGAGAAAGATTGTTAACTGCAAAGGCTGTTCAGTCAGAGATTTGCAGAAGTATCTCAACTGTTTTTCTGGCCTTCACACTTCAAAATACTGGTGCTTTGAAAACTTTCTTAGAAGCAAGATTGTTTCAAACTGTTGGTAAGTGGCATCAATGAGTAGTTGCATCAATGAAACTTACCACTGCAAACTTTTTATAGAGTCACATGGTTCACTTTCTGACAAAATTTGACAATTTCTAGAAAAATACAAAGGCAATGATTTCTTGTTCACTGTAGACAAATAGTTTCAAGCATGTATGGAAACTATTATAATCTGAAGTACAGTTTTTTTGTTTAATTTAGTTTTGAAAATTCTTGATTCATTCAACATTTAGTTGAATGAAAATCTGGTGCCATAAACAAAATAATAGGACTATTAGACCATAGCAAATAAATATTGTTAGAATAGACAAATACTACTTAGAAAAACCCTAGTTTTAAAAAAGCTGTGAATCTTTGAATGTCTTCTTATTCTCACATGGACCAACCCTTCAGCAGAACTGTGAATAGGAATACTGAAGCTTAGCCCTTCATTTGCAATAGGGGCAACATTCAGATCTTTTTATTTTTTACTTTTTGCAGAGGTGCAGATCAGGCAGAGATAAAAGCAGGACAGATATGATGGTGTCAGTTAATAATAGAAGTTGATGCTTTGTGCAGTGGACTGATGCTGATATGGTGGTACTCAGGTGTCAGACTTGTGCTGTGCTAGTAAAATCATTGCAATCCTGTATGAAAATGATATATAATGAAAAAAATAGTGCAGAAAACAAACCCTTCAGTGCACACAGAATTTGCAAAAGGCACCACAACATTTCATCTCTCTGTCCTGAAGTGTCTCCTTATAGGAAGAGGAGAGGCAGGTAAAAAATATTAGGAGAGGTTTTTGAAGAGATAGACCAAGGGTATAGAAACAAATAACGTAGGTATTAAAACCTGTGCTTAATTTGGTGAAAACAAATATTTCTAATAATGAAAAGAAATTCAGACTCCTTAGTCCTCTTCCCAGAGCCAAAGCCAACCCATAGAAGACCATACAAAAGGAGAGAACAATAATTTGAAACCACATTTACATAAATCTTTCTGGTAGGATTTCTGCTTAATTTGTGCCTATAATTACTCTTTGTCTATGTCCCTCTTCAAGTCAATTGAAGCTCCTCTCAGAGTGTGATTCATTGTCTCTTAAAATAGATCTGATAAATTATCTAGAAAGAGAGCCTAAGGTAACTTGCTCGCACTTAGATCTCTAATTTTTGAGCAGCTGAACCTCAGCTGATGCTGACAGTAAAGCAGGATCACAGAGTACATGCATTGCAATTGCCATGCTGAGCTCTTTGCCAATTCTTTTCTGTAACCTCTATCCCACTCTAATGAAACAGCCCTCATAAGAATGATTTTTCCAAACTGAATTATGCCATAAGGACTTTGTTTTTTACCTTCTATTTTTCACCTCATGTTAGCACTTCTATCTTTGTAAAATCTTTTCAAACTCTGCTCCCAGGCCTCTGTCCTTTTCAGATCCTTTGCTTCTTTATTTCCCTTCCAATATACTATTTTTAGTTGAAGGTCCTCTAGGGTCTGTGCTGGTCCATTCCCTCCTTCCATTATGCCATAGCTCAGTGTAATCTCATCTAACAGCAATTTAATTTACAATTTTTTTTTCTACTGGGAAGGTATGTAATTTACTATCAATACCCATCCTGTTTCCTTCCACTCAAGCTAAAACCTTGTTTCTCTGATACCTCAGGTACAAAAATTTTCTGTTCTTAAGTTTACCTGCATTACTCTGCAACACTTTGAACAGCGGCAACATCTCCCCTTTCAGAAAGTCTTGTAGGAACTGAAGATAATAGTCTGTTTGCAATTTCTTCCAGATTACACACAAATATTGTAGAATAATTGTACATTATATCAAATATACATCTTTTTCCTGAATTAACATGCTTTTATCCATATTATTTTATCCAGAATCGTGAGTCATCCTTTTCTGGCCTTGACCAATGCAGTCTTGTTTCTGTTCAGCAGTCTTTCTAATGTTTTCAGAATGCTGTAAAGATTGTTCTCCCAATCTGTTGCTTTGGGGTTTTTATATTTCCCTTTGCAGTTCTCCATTCTTATTAGGAATATCCTGAAGTAAACCTCTTTCAAGTTTGCTGAAATTATGTCCACAAAGTAACAGCAGAATTTTCATCTGTGCTATTCATGAGCTACATATTTCTATTGCCTATTATGCTTATCAATTTCTGGTTCTCTTCATCTGAACAACAGTTTCTCTCCAATTCTCCTGTTATGCTCAGTCTATATGATTTGTCCTGGGTTTTTTTCCTCAGTCCTTTTTTACAACAGGGTCTTGATTTTTGGCTGGAGATCATGGTAGCAATAGTAATTAAAAAAAAGAAAAATAAGGAACAGCTTCAGGTTGATGTAATATAAATTAATACACTGTCAACTGGGTGGGACAAATTTGTATTTATTTTACATAACAACTTCCAGTTATTTACTTCTGATGGCCAAAGAATATTTAAATTATATTGCAATATTTTTGTTTCACCTTTCTGAATGAAAAAATATGCTGAAAAATTTTACTGCCAGGGAAAATAGAATAATGCACAAATGTGTTTATACAGATTCATAACCTTGAAAATTAACGTAAAAGGTTAGAAGTGATCATATGTTCCTTTGAACATCATAAATTTGTTACGACCCTCATAGCTCTTGAAGTGGCAGTATCCACTCAGGTGGGTTGACAGTGATTTTGTGGTTTTATTCTATATAGCTCAGCTGTGTTGTGTTATACTGTTATAACTTTAATCTTATAGGAGATTTCTGTGTACATTACTATACAGTGCAGTAAGAAGTCCTTCAGCCAAAAAAAGAGTTATTTCTGAATTATCAGTCTTCAATAACAGAATTCAGCAACCATGCTTATTAAATCAAAACTTTAGAAAAGAAAGCATAAAACCAATAGTCCATATAGATGAGAAATATGTTTCTCAATATTTGAATTGCTCAGATGTGAAAATCAGTGCAAGCTATACAATCACTGTTGTATTGTGCTTATAAAGGGATTTTCATAACAATGCAGTCTTAGCAATTGCATGTTTTATTTCTTCAGGATAGCAATACTGGTTAATTTTAAATTATTTGTGTAAGGTGAAGATATAAATCCTAAAATCATATACTCTGTGAAGCACAGGGAAGGATTGCATAATTGAAGCTGTTTTAGAGCAATGGCCTACTCCATCGAATTAGAGAGTTTTTTTCACACCCATAATTTGGACAGGGAGCTGTCAAACTATATTTGAGTTTTGGCACATAAGGTTGTGAGATCATAGTCTGATCATTTCTTGAAATGGACAAACTTTTTCTCTACATCTGATTTAAAAGCATAATTCAACCTCCAATTTTTTTTTTCTAATTTGAAACAAGTAGATTCCTACAGATAACATCTCCTTGCTGTATTAGTTTTTGATTAGAATTCCTTTTCCAACCTCATTTTTTTCCCCCGGCATTTTTAATACCCATGAAAAGCCACTTTGTATTCAAGTTAAGTTGTCAAAAAACAGAATTCAGAGGGCCTTGAGAGAAGGCAAAATAAGCTAATTCATTTATTTTATAAACTGTCTATGAACAATAATTCTAGCAGATGCAAACTGAAGGCAGGCAATCCTCAAAATCTAGGAAAAAAAGTAACTGATTTAATTGTGCTCTAAATTAAATTTTACAAACTATTTAAAGTATTTTTAATATACTATATTTATGCTATAGCCTTGTTTACATAAACTCATATCTCACAGTCAGAATATTGCAGTGTCTAATTTAGTATATTAGAAGAAGAGATGTCGTCGAAATAACTCTTGTCATCTCTTTACTGCAGCGTTTGGTAACTAGAGCTAAATTCTCTGATATAATCATTTTGCTTGGCCATTTAAAGATTTCTTTGGACTTGGCCCTCTCTGAAATCTGAGGATTCATTAAAAAACAACAACAAACCCGAAAAACTAAACCAACCAAACAAAACAACAACAACAGAAACACAAAACTAGAGATCCCCCCAAAAAATCCAAACAAACAAACAAAAAAAACCCTATAGGTGCAGCTGCATTCTCTAGGGAAAAAAAATTATGAATTTAAAAATCCTGTGCTAAAAATTAAAGGTCCTCATTGGTACCATATGCCCAGTGTATAGGTTCTACATTATCATTTTCTAACATATTAATAAAAGTGCTTTATAACAATTGCAGTTATTCAACCATCTAAATGTTCATAATGAGCCTGCAACAAAATAGAAGGAAAGAGCATGTGTGATAAAGGCTACATTCCCGCAGAGACCATGCTCCAGCATGTCTGTTTCCTTCCTGAATCCGCCACCTCCATGCCCTCAGTCTCTGCAGCTGCAGGCTGGTCTGCAAAATATGCTCCTGCCGAGAGAAGTCCTTGTCAGTGAGTTAGGAAGATAGCTGGAGCCACTAGCCTTGTGGAAAATCGATCACCAGCCCTCTGTTATTTCACTAACCAGAGAGCTCAGGTGGCTGCCCTTCTGCTCTTGTAGCACAGCTGATCGACTTTGCAGGGACAAAGTAACATTTTTAGGGGAAGTGTTGTGGCATAAGGTGTAAATGGGGATAGCAAATGAAGTGTGGAGAACTGCTGGGACAGCAGTTTTGTTGGTGCATAAACAATTTAAGAGGCCTCACATATACTTCGTATTTTTCTACTGCTGTGGCCCTGCAAAATACCAGGATTATGACCCTGACTGACAGGTTAGCTCATTGCAAATAGTAACCAGCAAACGTTTTGGGAGGAATATTCCAAGCAAATATAAAAATAGAGTACTTAACTTTGGGGTCGGATGTTTGATTTAGAGAAGCTTCAGATTTAATTAATTCCAATACCCTGAAAGCAGGCAGGAAATCACAAAACATCGACTTTGGTATGTTTTGTGTGTTTAGTTTGCCTGAGGCTTATGCCTGGGGTTTTTAAAGATGCATGGAAATGTTAAATCACAAACCAGCAAAAGTGGTGAAAAAAGTAATTCTAAGGAGTGTATGTGCTCTGTCCTTTTCTTTCCTAAAGAGAGACACATTTTAAATTGAATGGCCCATGCTTGAGTTCTGCAATTTGTACTGTAATAACTGACTACTGCTAGCAACACTGAAAATGCAAGGACATTTCTCTGCTTTGAGGACTATGTTGGGTAGTTTTAACCTTAGGTTGTTCATATTTATAGACTAAAGGATATAGAGAAAAAAATTAAGTAACCAAACCAAAAGAAAAAAACACCCAGTCTTAATTCAGACTAATTCTTCTTAAGAATTTACAATTTTTCTTATTTATAACAAAAACTTTTTAATCAAAAATATTTTTTCAACTACTCTAAAATTAGTTTCTAAACAAAGAAACAAACAAGCAAAAAAGCAACCCTCAAACAATCCTCTGCTAAGATGCAGAAGGAAACTCCAAAATTTAGAATTTTCTAAAATATTTCCATATTGTACGTGGACTATTGGTATTATTTACTAAATTGCATGCATAGAAATTATGAACCTATTAAAAATTATACACAGACTTACCTCCTAATGAACGAGTACCTTTTTGAATTTAATACAAGGGTGTAAGAGAAGAAGAAACATATAATGTTTCTGCCAGCTATCTTTCACAGGGATCAAGCAATCATGGGAAGTGAAACCATTTTAAGGAGGAATTATCACAGTTGCTATACCTTCCATGAAAATAAAGACAACTGTCCTTTTCTGACATTACCCTGCTGGGTGACAGAGTATTACACAATCCTGAAATGTTGTGCTTATTAAACTTTACGATCCTATTCTTACAGGTCACTGAAAATCGTCTGAGATATTTTGTTATATTTCAGCCACAGATAAATGAAGCAGAAAATGACTGTGTTAGAGACTTGTCAATTAAAGACGAAAAAATCTGTGCTTTTTCTGCCCTTATTTTGACAGATTTATATTTGTTTCTCTAGTAGAGGATTTTATATATATATATATTTTTTTTTTAGAATTTGAAAGACTGAAGAAAAAGCTTACATGTGGAAATGAAGCCTTCCGTTTTGAACGAGGGAATAGACTTTCTGCATAATACAAGCATATGAGATTTGCTAAAATATTTTGCAGTCTTCCAAGGGGTAGTGTTTTACCTCTGAATTGTGTTGCCTGATGCATTAAGGAGTAAGGTACATGTGCTCTGTGCAGTTGCTTTGAACCTTTGACATACAAGTAAGTATTTTAAAAAACATACCTTGGGCCAGTCTCTGTCGGGACATGCACTGTACTAAACTACAATTCACACATGAATTACAAACTAAAAATGCTTGTGTAGATGGAGAAGGATAATCCCCTCTCCTCCCTTTTCCCCTCCCCTCCCCTGTCCTCCCCTCTCCTCCCCTCCCTTCTCCTTCCCTTCTGCCAGATTTTCAGTTTCACTAATTTATAGGACATTGTAAATTATTTTTTGTTAAAAACACTAACAGAAGCAGATATTACTGCTGTAACCTATTCCCACAAGTAGTTCACAGCTCATTTATATTCTCTTGTTAATACAGAAATCCCCTAAGCTTTCCAGGTTGAGTGCATAGACTTGGACCTTAGGACTTGATGATTAAGCTTGGGGTACAGGTTCCTTCCTGATTTTCAGCACAGATTAGATATGATCTTTATACCAGGTTGACTCATTTACCAGTTACCTTAAGAGTAAGGAGGATTTTTGGCCCCAAATTCACTGTTGCTGGCTGTCTTGGGTTAAGCCCAGCTGGAAATTAATCACCACACAGCCACTGGCTCAGCCCCTCCTCTCTCCCCTTCAGCCCAGTGGAATGGGGAGGAGGGTCAAAGCAAAACTTGTAGGTTGATATAAGAACAGTTTAATAATTGAAAATAAAGCAAAATACAATAATAATGGTAAATTATAATAATAATGATAATAAAAAGGGGAAAACAAGTGATGCACAATGCAATTGCCACACCTGCTGATAGATGACAGACCCCTCACCCCTTCCCGAACCCAGATCAACCTTCCTTCCAGGTAACTCTCCCCAGTTTATATACTGGACATAATGTTCTGTGCTGTGGAACATCCCTTTGGTCAGTCCAGGTCATCTGTATCAGCTATGGGCTATGCCCCCTCCCAGTTTCTTTTGTGTGCCTCCTCACTGGGGGAGCATGAGGCAAAAGTCCTTGATTTAGGATAAACACGACAGCAAAAAAACAGAATATCAGTGTGTTATCAACACCACTTTTATTTTGAATCCAAACCACAGCACTCTTAACTGCTACTGAGAAGAAAGTAAGTCTCCCTTAGCTGAAACTAGGACAATATCCACCCCATCCAACCAGACACTGGCCGTGTCTGAAGAAGAATATTCCTGAAAGTAGTACTTCTAAGACATATTCTGCTAGAAAACACTGCAGTCACAAGTCCGTGTGCGAGAAATTTCTTTTCTCACAGAGTAAGGCTTGGAGGATACTAAAAACAGCTACTGCAAGATCAATTTTTGGTAATTTTCTGTCTGATCTCCCTTCTACAATGTATACTATGCACCAGTGCACTAAAACTCTGTCTAACAGGTAACTGTAGGATTCATCAAGAGGCAAAGATATTCCTTTCTATGTCTGAGCATGTGTATTTTCTCACATATATTTGAAGATACTGTGATACTTGGAAGGGTTTAAAGATTGAAGTCTCACTAGAGAAGGTCCACTGAAAACATGAAGTACAAGTGACAAGATTTTAGTCTGTTTCCAAGAAACAGAAGCTAACTATAAGTGAGAGTTATGTCCACAGTTTCGTCTGTTTTCTTTCAAAACCTGGAGTGACAAAAAGAAACTAAGTTTCTTGCAACGGGCAGCTATCTGTTTCTCCTCACTTCAGCCTATTTCTGTCCCACTGAGGTTATGTGAGTGCATTATCTATATATATTCTGTATTAAGATATCTGTGTTCTGCATGTTTCTCTATCAAAGACTGAGAAAATCATTTAATAATACTGCCTAGAGCTTTTCATTTAAATTTTCATTGCATCTGGGAAAGCTGCTAAGTGAATGAGCATTGACTTTCTGAGATAAAAATAAACCCGTAGTGCTTTAATTTTTTTTGGCAAAGAACCAGCATTTCATAATTTCATCCTTTTGGCTTGTTATGGGCTAAAATTCAACTTTAATGATCTAATTCAATGAAATAATAAAATCCCAGCTTCAGTCTAGCTTTTTCTCTTTTCTAATAGCCAGATTTATTTGGGTTTTTTACACGTTTTAACATCTGCAGGTCAGAATCTGTCAAATTGCTTAAACCAAGGTAATGTGTTTCAAACTTGGGCACAAGTGAACACACAGATTTCCGTATTTGAATTATCAAAAGAGTGATGATTGTATCACTAGTGATGTAGCAAGGTTCACAGTCTTGTCATTTGCAAAAGATGACTCCATGGTCCTCTGCCAGGTTTTTTATTTACTTCTTACGTACTGTCACTGCTATTTTTAGCACAGAAAAAAGCAGTTTTATCTGAACCAAAAGAATAGTCTGAAACTGGTGTTTGAGGAACTGATGAGCATTTATACAGATGTAAGGAAGGTGAAAATTCATTGAATATTATAGTTTAAATTATACTGCTTAGCAAATTATAAAAATAATATAAATGGTTAATATTTCAGTCAGATATAAAAAACAGTTAAGAGGAAGGTGTGGAGTAAACTGGGTTATACTCAAAATTTAGAAGGAAAGAGTAGTTGCCAATATTTACTTCTCTTTTAACTAATTTTTTCCTTGTCATCAAATTAGGTGTAGACGGGAAAGGTAGAAGGGAAGTGTCACATCCCTTGTCGTGCTGGCAGTGATTTTCCTAATGAAGCCCAGAAGTCCAACAGGACCCACAGGGCTTTCTTTGCAAAGCTGCTTCCCACCTGTTAGTCCCCAGCGTGCTCTGGTGCACGAAGTTATTCCTTCTTACGGGAAGGACTTTAGGTGTACCAAGAGGGTGGTCAAACCCTGGAACAGGCTTCCTAGAGAGGTGGTCGATGCCCCAAGCCTGTCAGTGGTTAAGAGGCATTTGGACAATGCCCTTAATAATACATTTTAACTTTTAGTCAGCCCTGAGGTGGTCAGGCAATTGGACTAGATGATTGCCTATTCCAGCTGAGATGGGGAAACATAGGAACAAAGGAGGAGGAAAAGGCTGGGGTACTTGACACCTTCTTTGCCTTAGTCTTTAGTAGTAAGACCAGTTTTTTCAGAGTATCCAATTCCCTGAACTGTGACACAGGAGTGGGGAGCAGACTGAAGCCCCCAGAATCCAAGGGAAAGTGGTCAGAAACCTACTACACCACTTAGACCCACGCAAGTCCATGGGGCCAGATAGGGCCCACCCAAGGGTGCGGAGGGACCTGTCGGAAGGGCTCACAGAGCCACTTTCTGCCATTTACGGTCAGTCCTGACTAGCCGTGGAGGTCCCCCCTGACTGGAGGCTAGTTAATTTAACACCTGTCTACAAGAAGGGTTGGAAGGAGGATCCAGGGAATTGGAGGTCTGTCTGTCTGTCTGACCTCAGTGCCAGGGAAGGTCATGGAGCAGATCATCTGGAGTGCCATCGGGCAGAACGTGCAGGACAAGCATGGAATCAGGCCCAGCTAGCACAGATTTGTGAAAGGCAGGTCCTGCCTGACCAACCTGATCTTCTATGGCAAGGTGATGCATTTAACAGATGAGAGAAGGGCTATGGATTTAGTCTACCTAGACTTTATCAGTGCCTTTGTTACCACTTCCCACAGCATTCTCCTGGAGAAACCAGCTGCACGTGGCTTGGATGGGTGTACTCTTCACTGTAAAAATCCATCACTGTCTGGATGACGAGTCCTAGAGTGTGGTGGTGAGTGGAGTGGAGTTACATCCAGCTGGCAGCTGATCACTAGTGAAGTTCCCCAGGGTTTTTATTGAGGCCAGTCCTGTTTAACATCTTTACTGACAACCTGGACAAAGGGATTGAGGTCAGTCTCAATCAGTTTTCAGATGACACTGAGTTGGCTGGGAGGGTTGATCTGCTGGAGGGTAGGAAGGCTCTGCAGAGGAATCTTGACAGTCTGGATTGATGGGCTGAGGCCAGTGATAAGAAGTTCAATAAGTCAAAGTGCCAGGTCCTGCCCTTGGCTCACAACAACCCTATGCAGCACTACAGGCTGGGGGACGAGAGGTTGGAAAGCTGTCTGGCAGAAAAGAACCTCAGTGTGTTGGTTGACAGCCACTGACCATAAGCAATGGCAGGACACCCTGTAGTCTGCCAGATCAGCTAAGACTATCATCAGGAAGAGGTTTATGGTGATTTTCAGTGGCCTACAGCATGACTGTACTTTGCCTCACTGAGTGGAGAGGTCTCCACAGTTTACCTCTTTGGACATGTTTCCATATTAAGGCAAATGAACAGTGTGATTTGCCAGCTTTCAGAGGTGTTGGATTCAGTGGACTTTGGGGTGCAAAGGATTTCTCCAACATCAGTTAGTTGGAACTGACTTTGGTGGTCTCTAAGGCACAGGGGGCAATTGTGGATATTTCAGAATAATTAATAATTAAATATGTGAATAGTTGAATAATTAAAATGTGATCAGTTGGTTGGTTCATGCCTGATCCAAACATGTTTTGTACTGCCCTAGTGATTCAGCAATGCTCAGACTTGGTATTAATGTGAACAGAATCATAACCTTTGCCTCATCAAGGCTTCTCCTGACCCTCTCCAGTATCTTTTGTCCTATGACAAAACTGTGCTGAAGACTAATTCAGCAGGACCTGGGAAGTGATTGTCCCTCTCTGGTCAGCACTTGTGTCCAGTTCTGGGCCACTCTCTACAGGAAAGGCACTGAGTTGCTGGAGTGTGTCCAGAGAAGAGCAATAAAGTTGTTGAAGGCTCTGGAGAGTAAGTCCTGTGAGGAGCAGCTGGGTGAGCTGGGGCTATTTAGACTGGAGAAAAGGAGGCTCAGGGGAGACTTTAGCACTCTCTACAACTACCTGAAGGTAGGAGGTTGTAACAAGGTGGTGGGTTGGCCTCCTTTCCCAGGTAACTAGTGACAGAATGAGAGGATACAGCCTCAAGCTGCACCAGAGGACATTCAGGTTAGGCATCAGTAAGAATTTCTTCATGGTGAGGGTGGTTGAGCATTGGAACAGACTGCCCAGGGAAGTGGTGGAGTCACTACCCCTGGCAGTGTTCAAGAAATGACTGGTCTTGGCACTCCAGTGCATTGGTCTAGTTGACAAGGTAGTGTTTGGTCCAAGGTTGGACTTGATAATCTTGGAAGTTTTTTCTAACCAAAATTATTCTGTGATTCTATGATCACATGTCAGGAGATCAGATCATGCATCAAGAGATCAGACCATATTTACATTCCCATTCCCAAGGAAAAAAAGTTATGAAAGAAGCAGCTTAGTGCAACACTTTATAATCATATAGTCAATGCAAATGGCTATGTTGCTTCTGTTCTTTTAATGAAGCACTTTACTCCCCTGTAATTTCTGCTTCACAATATCCTCTTTATAAAAATGTAATAAACAAGGGCTGGAGGCTTTTTACCGTAACTTGTAAGTAGCCTTCCGTCAGTGAGGTTGTATGCAGGAGCAAGGACTGTGCCCCACTAAGTGTGTTTGATTTCAGATGATAGAATTAAATCCTAAAATCCATTTTTCTGCGGTCAGTGAAAATCATGCATTCAGCTCTTACAGTCAGCACCTGCAGTTCCAGAATTATCAGACATTTTCAGAAAGCTACACAGATATCAACAAATTGTGTATCTAATATCTGTCTTTCATTGAGCGGTATTTTATTTTTAGCAGGCTATTGTTTTCTCTTCTCAGAAATAGAATTTCAACACTAAAGTCATAAAGACTCCTCATCTGACAGGTGCAGACACCTATGCACTTATGTATGCATGCATATATATGCACTTAACATGCACTGTGCACACTTGCATACAAATTTTTGTCATTCAGATATGAAAGAGAAAAGAACATCAGCAGGGACCTCATTCAGTAATTAGCTATTGTTAAACAGAGCATTAGGCTTTCCCAGAACTTGCTCATGGATAATTGTCATCTACTCTACAAGTGTGTTAGTTCTCCAGTCATTTTCTTTTATGTTTTTGTGCACATCATTCTTTAAAACAGGGGATGAAACAGGCTTTTTTGAGGTCCATTTAACAGATTCATATTTGAGTAATCAAAGCTTTGCAAGGTTCAATTTCCATTTAAAATTCAAAGTCAGCTGCATTCTTATGAAATAATTATTGATTTTCTGCAGAGAAATTCTAATCAGGATGCTCCTGAAAAAGGGAAGGAAATTGAGTGTAGAAGAAACACCTTGTGAAAGAAGATAGGATATTTAGTGGCTCCTCTTTTTCTGAAGGGGAATATGCTTTTTGGAGCTTTGAGCTTGACGTCCAAGATTCTCTTCAAAGCAAAGTATCTGAAAATAAATTCTAAAATTTTGGATACTTTTCTTGCTATCTCGATTTTTCAGTAGTGAGATACTTCAAACCACAGGGATTATCATAACTGTTGAAATTATGAATGTTTTTATAAGATTTAAGACCAATTCTTTAATCTAATCTCCTTTCTCCAGGAGCTTTGCATAAAACCTGGAAAATGTTGCGAATTCTTGTTTGCTCCTTGAAAAAGATGTAGGCAATTCACAGAGGTCAGGGTGAGAAGGGACCACTGAGATCAATGGGGGTTGGTCTTGGAATCGATCTTCTGCACAACTTACATCTTGTGATGGACAGAGTCCTGTTCAGCCTCACCTATCTACTTTGAGCAGGGCTTTTTTTTCAGTTTATTTCCAGAGGTCCCTCCAAATCTAATTTTTGCCTTGATGCTATGTTAATCAATGAAAATAAATCTACAATAGAGAACCTAGCATCTTCCAACTCTGCACACCTAGTCTGCATCCTGGCTCCAAATCAACTTACATTTCAGACATACTTCACTCCTTCCTCCACTTCCTAGCTTTCCAGTTTCCATTTGTAAAGATCTAGTGAAAGCAGCAGTGTGATCCAACAAGTTCAAGCTTGTCAGGAGCACAGAACTAGAAGGCTTGTTTAGCAGAACTAGGTTTATCTCTTGACTATATCTTTAATGTAATGTATTTCAGTTTCTCTGTCTAAAAATATGAGAAATCACTTTCCCAGCGGCCATGACTGCATGGTATTTGTAGTCACGGTCAGCATCAAAGAAGTTAAAAGACTAGAAAAATGCAAACTGTCACTCCACCTCCCCCGCCACCAGCAGGCTTTATGAATGGTCTTTTATCAGTGTTGTTAGCTTTCCAGCTACAAGACATTTTAAATGATGGATGAACAAAAGCATCATCTGTGCAAACACTGGGATGTTTGAACCCAGAGGAAGGTTCAACAATTAGTCATGCAGAATATTAGTAACGCCCTTTGGTCATATTCCAAGTTCCTCCTGGATTAAAACACAGTGTCACTAATCATCAGCTGCTGTGACTGTTATTTTCACAGAGGAAAAGTTTCCTGGTGGTAATAGTGAACCTTGGAATAATATTTAACTCTGCTTCTTCCCTAAAAACAGGTAGTGTACAGTGACCATTTCATTCTACAAACAGCTTTTTCTGCTTCTGGAAAATTGACCTTTTTTTCATCTTTCCTTTCCAATCCTGTAATCCTACAGAGCTGAATGTGTTCAGCAATAGAAAGTGGGGCAGTTTTGTACTGTTTATATCATCAGCATAACTATCAACAGTTAAATATGCAGAGCCCTCTCTGTTATAGCTTCAAATGAGTACTAAGATGTACCTTTCCAGGCCCACTGTGGGCCTTAGGCTACATGGAGGGAGGTAAATGAGGGCAGGATTTGAAAGCAATGCTTTGTCTTTCACAGTTGTACCCGAAGGAGGCATTTGCCCAGCAGAAAGGTTTTTGGATTGTACTGTGCATGGAAGAAACAGCATAGTTTACTTTCCAGACTACTGGAAGGTTTGCAGAATGGACGTATAGAAAAAAATGACATTTTAGTCATCAAGCTAAGAAAATTTGATCTGGAAATCTTTGGAATATAACAAATAGGTTATATTTATTATACTACCATTTTTTGCAAAAGCACTTTTAAAGTAGGGCTGCATTTTAAGTCATTCAGTCTCAAATAGAATTGGACTATAGGGACAGTATGGATACAGAGATTATTTAAAGAGCAGTAGAAAAAATTAAAATGCCTTTCTCTTCAGCTCTAAAGTTCTCCAGCAACTAGAAGATTTCACAGTCATTGTAATTGACAGCAAAGGCCCATATGGTGTTAAAGATACCAACACAGTGCTGCACATTACTCAAAAAAAAAATCCTATTCACCTAACATTCTGCCTTTATGCTGGATCATTGTGCACTTAGTATCACTTCAAGATAAAAAAAAAAAAAACAGTTTGGGCAGACAGGTTTAAAATGGAACTCAGTCAAGCACACTTCCCTGGATAAATCAGGCTAACTTCAATGTGCACGTAGCTGAAACCTCCCGTGATTAAATATCAGTTGTGTATGGCAAGGCATTCTGGCTGTGACTTCAATTGTCTGTTTTAAAAAGCAAGCCTCCTGCAGAAAAAAGATTATTTAGTTAGCCAAATAAAGTGCTTGTTGAAAATTCAAAGAAATCATTTGTGTGATAAATAAGGTTGCTTATTACCAAGCTCAGATGATTATAGCTATTTTATGAAATTTTAATTACATTATGTGGCTGCTCAAATATTGGTTTTGAACATTAATCAAGTTACTTGGGAAGCATTTCACGGAAGGGAAAATAAAAATGAAATGGCTTATTTATTTATCCCAGTGTATTAAGAGCAAAAATTCAGCAGGGAAATCATGAAAAAGCCATAGGGGAGAAAGCAGTGCCTAAGAGTGTTCACAGTCAATAGAAGTCTGAAACAAATTTTCACTTGAATAATCCTCCAGCGCTGCCTCGGTAGTATCTTCATGCTCCAGACAAGAGAGCATGCTTAAAAAATCCATATGTATAATTTTCTAGGTAAGTTTATAGCCTAAAGCATTCACATATTTTACATATTTAGGAAACCATAAGATATTCTCATGTTACTAGATAAACAAGATGTCTACCAATTTTGTTATTCAAAATATGAAGTTATTTGTGGGGTCTGAAAAGTCTATAAAAAGTCTTGGTAGGAAAGAGAGTTTGCAGTGGAGAAAGGTGAATATAGTTTGAATTAACTAGACAGATATGGATTGATGCTGAACTGATGTGACAAGTCCCATGTTTTGCCACTGCATATGTTTTCCTTCTCAGTGATTTGTTTCCTGTGGTACACAGCACAGGACAGAGATGTCACCAGAAGCCTGCTGATTTATTTCATTATATATTTTTATTAGCCTTTAGAAACATTCCACGTTTGTATTAACATTGCTTCAAGGGTATTATCTGTGCATGCAGTTTTACTATGTACAGATCAGCACTGATGGAGGCAAAAGCCTTCTGATGGTGCTTCATCATATACATCCATGAACTCACAGATGTATTCAACAGAGCCCTTTAAAAAGAGATTCAGGTGAATAAGTATCTTTACCATACTGCATCACCAAATGAGAGCACTAAATATGACCTAGTTCTGCTCTTCCCTTATCCTCAATTGCAGTGATGCAGAAAAAAAAAAAGAAGTCTTTTTCCATCATTTTCTCCCTTCCAGAAGCTGAATCAAGGTCCAGCAGACTTTTGTCCAGTCAGCCACAGAGCTATGGCTTACAGTTTCCTCCAACCCAGAAGGAAGAAAGAAAGGACAGAAACAAGACAGCGGATGCTGTTGTGCATTTTTGTCCAGATATATGAATAAAACATGCCTTTCATTTTTTAGTTGGTGCTATTACACGTGCTATTTGCTCATCAGGAGCCCCAAAAGCTGTTGCTGCAAGCAGTTATCTTCACACCACACCCTTGGACATCCTTTTCAAGCCAAGGAATCAATTTAGAAACTCTACAGCATGATACTGCTTATACTAAAGGGATGAGATAACATGCAGTCACAGCTAGTGACTTTACAGTATTTCGATTTTAATTTAAAAGAGCAGTGAGGAAAAAAAAAAGGAAAGTATCACAAATTTTCTTACACAGTAAAATCTAAACCATATCAAAGTTATTTCTTGAGGTGTTTCTGTAGTTTTCTTTCAAATATTATGTTCTAATGAAGGAATTTTAGCATTACATTAGACTGTTTGGCAATGAGAATTCCCCATTGAGCATTGCTCTCAAGCCCTTTAAATATAATCCAATGTTCTTCCCAGAAGTATTTCACTTGTACTGTGCAATACATAGCCTATAAAGATAAAATATTTTTACGTATTGCTAATAAATTCAGTAATTATATCTGATATGATTTGTGGCATTTCTTTTCTCTTTGGACAAGAGAAAATGTCTGAGAAGAGAAAAAGTATAGTTGACCAATTATGGGGTTCGAATAATCAGATAAAATTTTGAATGTGAATATTTTTGTTGCAGCAATGGTTAAGATAGAATGAAAACCCAAGAGAGAACCTAGATACTCTCAGCTTGCTTTATATAAACATTAAACCTAGAAAACCCTGACTACTTAATCTCTGTCCAAAGGCTGACTGTTTATGTAAATAAAAATATTATTTAGATCACTTCTAACCTGTTGCCCAAGGTTGCATTTGCATTAAATATCAGGTCAGATCTTCTCTACTGTTAAAGATAGTGGTAATTCAAGATTGGACATTTGTATCACCAAAACATGAACATGGTCTAAATGTGCAGTGGAAATAGTGTATCTGTGAATCTCCAAATACACACATTCATTTTGCATCCAATTTATACAAATTGCATTAAATGAACTTAATAGTCACAAATATTCATCAGTCTTAAGAAGCCTTACCTAGCTTTAATGATAAAGAAATATATTTTGTACCCATCCGTGTAAGTTTGTCTCCTTAGAGAAATTTTAATTCCCATCATAAAGGTTTTGCTTCAGTGAGATCCAATTAAAAAATTCTTGCTTTTATTGTTTTATTTTTAATCTGAATTGTTTACTTGTGTATGTCAAGCAAGCTCCACATACTTGCCTGGATTATTAGCATCTGAAATTTTAATTTCAGGAGGAGAAAACACTTCAAGCTCTTTTGTGTATGTGCGTTTCAGCTCTTCATATACCTATTTAGACAAAGTGAAGCATGATAAATCTTAGAAGGAACACAGTAAAATAGATTTACTGAAGACTGCTGAGGGCTATGCAGAATTTCATAACTTCCAAAGACACCATTAGAGATAGTACTTGTTCCATTGCATTTCAGCTGGGTATGTCTTAAATTAACTTTGAATAGAGGGATATTGAGGGAAAAAAGAGACCTTCAAAGAAAATTAAATTTTCAATGCAAGGACCATCCAGGTCCAAGGACATTTCTGTCTTTTGCACTTTTCAAAGTTCAACTGAATAAGAATTGAGGAAGAGTATTTTATGTTCAGATAATTATCTAATTATTTTGTTTTATAATACCTTTCATTCTAAGGAATCCCATGAACCTTTAATATCCCTAAAAGGAACTGGGAGATATTTTGCTGAAGGATACCAGAGTACAGCTGGAGAACAAATAGCTTTCTGCCAAGTCAAAGTTTCAGGATTTAAAAAACTTTCTCCAAGCTTTTCCTCTCATTAGATTAGTGACCAGTGAACTCACATGAATGAGAAAAACTCTGATTCCCATGACATGTACTTTAGCCTATATCATCTTCATTTCAAATGAAATTCATAAGCAGGGAGGAAAGTAAAGGAAATTGCAGCTTCTTCTGTTGGAACTATTACACCTTGGATAAGTAATGAACCCTTCCCTTGTAAAGGCATTTGAGTCTTTACTTCCATTGGTAACCCAAGATAACTCTCTAGCTTCTGAGAGCTAGAATTAATCTCTTCTGTTTTCTCTGCACTATCGAATGTTTAACTATATATTAACTAGGAAAAAAAATCAGCAAGAGAGAGATTGTCAGAACAGATTGGAAAAGGACGAATCCCTTGCTCCCTTGTCTTGTTCTCATGTTGGTATAAAACCTAATCTTTGACTTCAAAAGGTTCTTCTACAGTCAGTTTATCAGTGTGGTGTGGGTTGACCACCCATCCAGTCACTCATCCACTTGTCCTCCAGCAGAATGGGGACAACAGTTTGAAGTGCAAAAGCAAGATAAAGACAATTTAATAAGTGATGGGAAGAGAGAAAAAAAACCAAACCAAAACCAAACACAAAAACGGAAAGGCAGTCACTCCTCGTGGCACAAGCAGACTGATGCCCAGCTGGTCTCCGAATATCTCTGAGATCATCTGTCCTGGCTGTGTCCCCTCCTAGCCTCTTGGCTACACCCAGATTACTTGATAGTGAGGCAACATGAGAAACAAAGGAAGTCTCACTGTTCAGCAATAGCTGAAACAGGTGTGTTATTAACATTGTTTCAGTCTCAAATCCAAAACACAGCACCATATGGGCCACTGTGAAGAATGTTAACTCCACCCCAGCCACATCCCTATAATCAGCTAAAGAGATCAAAATTTTGATAGTTCTGCATTTCCCAATGGAAAAGTTAGTTTACTGGAAAAAATCCCACGTTTTCAAACAGTTGTATACTAATATATCTGTTCAAATTTCCATGTATACGAGAACAAACTTAGATTTCCTTCAAAAGAAACCACACAAAATGTGTGAATTTATTTACTTTTAAATGAAAAAATGGCTCAGTTGAGTTTTCTTAGACTGAAGATCCTTATTCCCTACAGTCTAGGTTTTCAAAATCTGTAGAATATGCTACTAAATTGTGGTTTTCTGGGTATTTCTCATAATGTTGTATTCTCAATAAACTCACATAAAAACTAAGGAAGAAATTAGAAAAATATAAAATCATATAATAAGTATTTAGAAGAAATACATTTAAATTAGCATGTTGCTCAGCTTGCCAGAATATTTTAATTATTTCCTATCCTTCTGTTATTTTTCTGTATTCTTCACTATATAACTCAGTGTTCTGCAAATTCAGTAGATCAACATGTTCTTTTAGTAGATGTTTTACAGAAGGTAATATTTTTGAAAGAAAACAAAAAAAGCAAACCCACAATCCTTCATGCTCTAAGACCTCTGGGAGGTTACAAAGGGGATATATTATAAATAAAAAATGAACACTGGACACAGAAATGAAGTTGGAAACAGCATTTTTAAATAAGTGTTTTGGAGCCATGTAAGGAGAGATAATGTGCCACAATACCTAAACTGCAATTAAAATTGGAGGGGCTACAGTACATTCATATTCAGGAAAGCCCAAATTTATAGCTCCTTTTTGGGCTCTGTTTAAAAGTTTGGAAACCAGTACAGTTACACTCTTATAAAACCAATGTGAAAGGAATTATATAACACAGAATATGTAAGTAATACATCATCAATACCAAAACAGATCAAGAGCCACATCCTCGTTACTTTAAAAGCTGGTCTTTTTTCTTCCTCTGCCCTTTCACTGAGGATCTGCCCTTTTCTTCCCTTCCCTTCCCATGGGACATTCCCCATGTTTCATTTGCCTTTCACAAGAGCCTTGTGTACTGCATGTTCTCTCTGTGCATTTGACAGTCACAGATTCTTTTAATTGTTCAGATATTTCAAACACAGAGGACCTTTCTATGGTACCTTCATATCCTACTCTTCCTACAAGAGAAACTTTTGAAAATGAGATTATAGCTTATGATAAAGCAGAAAAATATCCAAGACCACCGTGCCTGTTCACATGTTAAAGATTAATATTTGATCCTGCAATTTAGGGGGAGTGTGACAGCTATTGTACAATCTTATTTCAAGAAAACTGGGAAAAAAATTGAACAAAATGGTCTTAATAGCCTTTTATGTTACCTTAAGGTTCTAAACACCTTCCAAATACCCTATCATGGTGAGTTCTTATGCCTTCAAATTTGAAGGGATTGCACTTGCTGCCTTTTGAACTTCCTTGCATGATGTAGTGAAAGATGAGGCAGCTACCAGACCATTATAAATACCATTGTATTTACTGGAGTAATGGACATTTTTTCCAGCAGCATTGCTTAATTTGATCTCTAGTCTGGTCGTCATTCTCCTTGTAGAAAATAAAGAGAAAATACTCTGTTCACTCATTCAAATGGAAAGGTAACCTTCATAATTTAATTTCTTTAAGGTGAATGTGATGGATACATGCATTGTAACTTAGTCCAAAAGAGCAAACAGCACATGTGATTAGGCATATGCTTCTTCCTAATCATGTAACTTACCTCTCTTTTAGTAGTTATATTTTAAACCATCTTCACTTCCTAATCCTCAAGGACAGTATGAAGTACCATGTCCCTTTAAATACATCTCTGGTATTACAGTACTTTGTTGAAAGGACAGCTATTTTCTGTATAATGATTTTATTTTTTATTTTTTTTTAGAAATCATGATGCTTTTAGGTTAAACTCCTTTATTATACAAGTATTTGCTTTGGATATACAGTCATATGCTGTATCTCTTCTGAGAGTAGTTGATTGAATAAACTTATTTTTATTTTCTGAAGAAAACATCTTATCAAACCAGGGAAAGCAAAGCCTTTGAAAGAGCTGCTTAGTTTTCTGCAGCATGTCATAGAAGGAAAATGCCAGACCAGCTACCACTCATACCAACTCGACGGGATCACACCATTGTGGGCAAGCATTCGATACGTAGCAGAATCAGTTTGGCAGGCACTGAATGGAGCTGTTGATACTATTTTTGCTGAGAAAATCAGTCTGAACACATAGTATAGGGAGATGGAAGGTCAGATTAAATGTGGTTGTCTCTACCATTTCAGTTGCTTTTATTGGGATACAATCTAAATCACACGCTTAATTCCACACTCCTTGTTATTTCAGTTTTCTGTTGTGTTCTGTGTTGTAACCTGTAGTGTGTTTTACTGATATTAAGGACCTATTCCACGCAGATTTAATACATGAATCAATTCAGTATTACTTAGTCAATTACTGATGAAACAGGAATTAAGAGAATCTTGGCTTATACAATACAAATTTGCTTTTATCTTCTTCCAAAGTAAGAATTACTGTGAAGATAAAGGGCAGTATTTTATTACACTAGAATTTCTACGGAAAGAGTGTTTCAGCAGATTTTCCACATAGTAAGGGTTTTCTTTGTTTTCAAACCCTCCCATTTTTTCTGTTATAGGCACTTTAGTTTTTCCTCTGTCATAACTTCACTCATGCTTATAGCTCAGTTCAAGGGTGTGTTCTATATTTATGGTTATATTTCATATTCTGTGTTAAATTTAAATGTGTTTTCTATAAATTCCAAAACTCTGTATGAGTTTGTTCAGATTATTTACATTCTTGTCTGGACAGTCATCTTACTTTTTGCAGGACTTATATTTAAATGAGAGATAAAAATACATGAACAGACTCTCAAAGATGCTGAGCAACCAAAGTTTCTACTGCCTTCAACAGTGCTTTGTGCAGGATCTTAAAAAGAAACTGTCAGTGGAATCCTAGTTGAGGAAGCGTTTTACTGCAAGTTATTTAAAATTTCAAGACTGTACAGATGTAGTATTTGAATGTTGAGATATTCAAATAAGTGACTTTTGTAGTTTGAGAAGAAGGGTGAAGCAGTACATTTCTTCAGCAACTAAAGTAACTACTGGAAAAGAAATGGTATTTTATTTATGTGAAGCTGGAAGCTGGATAGAGTTTTACTGCTTATGTGTAAAATAAGTTAGTTGTTATTGATAGACCTATTCTTGACATCTTTTTGTTGTTCATGTTGTTTCTCTCCATTTTGTGGGAGTCCTTGACAACCAAAATTGGTTTTACTTCATCCATCCTTCATATCAGAGAAATGAAATAGCGAGTACTGACATGTCCAAGACAAGTTTATCTACGTGATATCACTTCTCCTTCATTTTGATCTGATGCTTTGTTTTCATTCCACACTCATCTTCACTGCCAATAAAGAGACAGACATCATGCCATAGTTCTGCTGACTGAATGGTGAAAACTATCTTCTGTCATCAGTTATGCCCCATCTAGCTCGAATAATGAAACACATTTGAAAACATGATTTGAGTTCCACTTTCAAATATGTTTTTTCTGAACGTGTTTCATTTCTAGTGTACTTACTTAAAGGCTATCTGTTGGGGTTTTGGCTTTGATGTCAGTCTGTTTATGTCAGGTGGATTGTTAAAGTTGTTACCTATTGTTGAAGTTGTATATATGTGAAGGAATTGTTACATATTTCATCATATCTATGATTATTTCTTCTTTATACCTAGAGTCTTTAAGACTAAATTTTCAAAACAGAATATGTTCGTGTAACTGCATGTTTGTGTGCATGTTGCAGAGAGGAAGAGATAGAAACTGATCTACTATGCACTGTATCGGATGGATGATAACTATTACAACTGAATTTCTCATCAGTGAAGATCTTCTTGTTTTATGACACTAACATTTTCACAACCGTCAATATTGTGCATAGCAACCTTTGTAGAGAATTCATCAAAGAACGAGTGAGGCTTAGATACCATTCAGAAACCGATTTAAATTTTGCTATATGTTCACACTGCATGTGTTCAGTGTCAGATTCAAAGTGATTGGTTTTTCTTTTTTTATTAATGTGGAAAAAATTAAATCACTCTTAACAAAATCATCAGATATATTCTCAAAATTTCAATTGCCTTAGTATCAGTCTTTAGTAGTCAATCTCTGTATTAGTAAAAATCATTATCCTAGATGCAAAAGGACTGTTTTGTGGCATTATATTATATTAGCAGTTTGTATCATAGCATAATGTTATCATATCAGGTAGAGCGTACACCCAGGAAAAAATTTAAATATTTCATCAGAAGTGACTGAAATAGAAGTTGACCATCTTACAATATAAGGGTGGAGAATGACAGGCAGTAGGAAAGTGGCTTTGTAAGATGAGGGGGTTATTTGGGGATTGGTGTGGGGTTTTTTCAGTAAAGTTAAGCTATATGCTGTATGCTCATTTGGGCATGTATGTTTAAATGTCACTTTACATTCGACTGAAGGCAAGTACAAGTTTTTCCACTCCTGTGCCACAGATCACTTGAATTCTAGATGAAAAACATAGAAAAACTGGCATATGTTTTAGGCAATTTAAGCAGAAAACAGTAGCATTTATTTCCTGCTGAATGAGAGCGTCACCAGGGAAGCACAGTAAATATTTAGGAAAAAATTTGTTAGCTGTGGTCTTGCTTGTATTTAAACCTTTTGTTTAAATATAATAAAATATTTACTATTTTTGTATTGTCATGAAGCCACTCCTCAAGATTTTTGCTGTTTGATGAACTTCTTTTGGCTCTATGGGTGCATTACCTAAGTCACTTAAACTATATTTTACCCTTTAAAGGAAGGTAAAAGAATGGATACACAAACTATACTTTAGTCAAACAGAGAAGATAGTTTCCTGCAGTGCTTCTGGAATTACTTCATAAGGTCCATTGTGCTAATTTATAATGGGTAGTAGATTGAGTATGTGCAAGAAACGAAGCAGTACTTATGTCACCTAATGGCTATTATTTTTCATTATACTATTTTTTAAAAGTTCTGCATCATATAATTAAAAGAAAAATAATTTTAAGCTTCTGTCTGAGAGCTAGATTGTATTGCTATTCATTAATTACATAAATTAAATTTGCTTTAAACAAGAGTGAAGGAACTATACTAGCAATCTATATTTTTGCCACTTTAATAATAATCTTCTCCTTGTCAATAATTTCATGAATTGCAATGCTAATGTTTCATTGAGCTTTGCATGTTTGGAAAATATCATTGACTTTTTTTTTTTCAATTTATTCCCTGTCATTTTTAATTTAAAAAATACATCAGAAATGTTTTTCTATCACACTAGAACTATACAAATCAAAACTTTACATTTTTGGACATTTACTATTGCTGCCAGGCTTGGCAAGGAGAACTAGATTTTCATAACAGTTCACTTTCAAATGGAACAAGGACTTCCACATACATAGTAATAGAAAAGTGGAAAAAATAAAAATGACATCCAGATAAGTACTACTGAAGTAGTCACAGAATCTCAGAATTTGCTGAGTTAGAAGGGACCCACAAGAATCATCAGGTCTAACCCTTAGTCCCACACAGCAACATCCCCAATAGTCACATCATGTGCCTGAGAGTATTGTCCAAAAGCTTTGTGAACTCTGTCAGGCTTGGTGCTGAGACCACTTCCCTGTGGAGCCTGTTTCAGAGCCCAACCACCTTCTGGGTCAAGAACTTCTTTCTAATATCCAACATAAACCTCTCCTGACACAACTTCACTCCATTCCCTTGGGTTCTGTCACTGGCACCACAGCGAAAAGATCAGTGCCTGCCCCTCCTCTTCCCCTCACAAGGAAGTTGTAACTGCAATGAGGTCTCCGCTCAGTCTCATCTTCTCCAGGCTGAACAGAACAGATGGCCTCAGACGCTTCTCATACAGCTTCCCCTCAAGGCCCTTCACCATTTTAGTTGCCCTACTTTGGACACTCTCTGTTGAGGTGCCCAAAACTGCACACAATATTCAAGGTGAGGCTGCACCAGAGCAGAGCAGAGCAGGACAATCATCTCCCTCGACCGGCTGGTGATGCTTTGCCTGATGCCCCCAGGACACGGTTGGCCCTCCTGGCTGCCAGGGCACTGCTGACCCATATTCAACTTGCCATTGACTGGGACCCCCAGGTCCCTTTCTGAGGCACTGCTTTCCAGCATCTCATTGTGCCTGTATTTTTGAAAAATACTGTGAAAGAAATTGAAGCAATCTAATTATTAAAGCCTAATATCTGCAAGCACCAGGTGTGAGAGGCACTATGTGATGAAAAACATATTCCATATTTTCAAATGTCATGAGCTCCCATGACACAAAGTTCAAGTAATATCATCTGTAGTTTTAGCTGATGATAGAAATCCATACTAGAAATTCTGTAATTTCAACTATCTTGGTGTTTGGATAGAATGTCAAGAATTACAGAAATTTTGTGTATGTATATATATATATATATGTATGCATATACCCACAAACTTGTGTGTGTGTGTTTATATTTTTTTATGTTGATGAATTTTATGTTTAGGAAGATACATGTTTGCTCTTGGATCATCTCCCTTAACCAGATGGTATCCTTGTGATTGTTGTGACACTTCATTGTTGCTGCCGGCTGATGACTCACCGAAGGAAAATCCCAGCACGCCCAGTAGGAGAAAATAAGGCTGTTTGGTGTTCTTTGCTACATCTAATTTCCTAACAGAATTTCGACAGATGTGACAATTTTGCTGAAATGTTGTCAAAATAACAGCAACAAGTTGACAAATCAAATCTGGCTCATATTCAGTCCCCTGGTATTATACTGGTTCATATGCAATAACAAGGGAATTTATATCTGTGTCATCTTTGACAACTTGATCATTTTAGATGGCACATTATCAATTTTTCATCCTTCTCCATGCCTTTTTTTTTTTTTCTTTTTTGCTGCATCCTATTGTCTCTGATATTTTTTACAAATAATTATTACCAAGGGTAAAATAGTGTTCCCTAATCCCCGACTGGCAAAATAAATAAATAAATAAAGGAAATCAAAAGCATAGGAACTTAAAATCTGAGATCAAAATATGAAGGAAACGTGGCTCTCATAGACAATTTTCCTATTTTGTGCTATTTGCCAAAGTAAAACTGGAAACAGCAAGAGCAAATATACCCAACACCTACAGCAGTGGGGTCCCACATTTAAAAAATGCCAAATGGAGATCTTGGGGAATGCAATCTGGCTGTGGCATCTAATAAAATATGATAAATATGCTTTGTGAGAGAAGCTGTTTTGCTCACTCCACAAAGTATTCATATGTAAAGATATTCTTGTGGCTCCATGATGAAAGTTTTTTTAATTAATCTTTTTCCTCTCTTCCCTGAGCAGTTCTGATTTTGACAAAGATTTTGGTGATATGACATAAGGGAAGAGAGAGAAACCAAAGGGATGGATGGCTTCTTTGAAAAATAACTGTAACTGTGTCTGAATCTGAACTTAAAATCACCAAAATGTCACTGTCCACTGCCCGAATAAGAGATTTACAATACATTTACTACATCTCAGCTTTATAGCTGTGCTGTTTTACATAGGGGATAAAACAGTCATTAGGTGAAACCAAAATGACCCTTACCTCTTAAAACTGGTCATGAAGAATTTGAACCTTAGCCTTCAGGCTCTGCCTCTCAGGGAGCTCTTCATTTTTTAAAGGCTCAGCTACTCTGTATTGCGTTGCAAGTTGCTGAATTCTCCAGGTCTTTGTCAGAATTAATTCAAGAGTCATAAATACACTGTGTGAATATGCAAGTTCACAACAGATAGCATGTTTAAATGACTAAATCAACCAAAACTCCACACACAAAGTACTGTTAATTAATCAGTAAGGCATTTCAAAGTATGAAGTGTGATCTTTAGACTGGAACGGGAACAGAGATTTTCTTCATTTCTTTTTTTTCTCTGCATATGTTGTTTTATGATTTCAGTATGAAATTTGTTATTTGTGGGTGAAATAATCCAAACACTAGCCTGAAGCCTGATGTGTTGCCTGGGTTCTTTGCACAAGGCAATTTACTTTTGAAAAAAGACCACTGCATTTACAATTATATTTTTCTATTTAGTAAAGTCAGTAAGTGTTTATATGAATTCATTCTGGTAGACTATAGGTATTTTGCTGTCAGTCCAGGTCTTAGTGCATAAACATCGAGATGAGAAATTACACTAATAAGTACATTTGTTGTCACACTCTGTAGAAAGGTTAAGGGCTGTCTAGCCATTCATATTCCACAAGCACAGCAGTAGCCTGCTTTTCAGGTTATTTTGACTGGTACATCATTTTGCAGCAGTGAAAACTGAATGCAAATTTTTAGAGAAAACAGAAACTTATGTTGACAAATCTGAATGAGCAGAAAGTATGCCATGGAGAACGTAGTGGGTTTTAATGCCAATGTTCTCCAATTAAATGATATAAAAAAGGAATGTGAAAAAACATAGGTATGTAGAGAAACTGACCATCCACATTAGGGGTAAAAAGGATTGTGAACTTGTTTAATACGTGTTGTAATTTCTGTAAACAAATAAAAAGCTAGTTCTCACAGCTGGCAATTTATTACTTAGTAAAATAATGGTTTTATATATAAAATACAAACGAAGATTTAAAATAGACCTGATACTTGCCTTTAAACAGCACTCTGGTTAATATCAAAAATATCCTTGACAGTGGTCTGGCATCTCTAGATGTCATAACAGTGTACCATTTTCTGTACAATATGTTCTGATCAACTGAAGTTAATGTGATCATAACTAGGTTGTGTGATGACAGTCAGCTAGGGGTAGCATACTAACAAAATTCAGGGGAAAAAGAAAGGATTAAATTAGGAAAAATTAATCTTCTGGGGAAAAAAAAAAAAAAAAAGAAAAAAACCCAGACAAGATTTCTCCTGGGAGCAATAGGTTTTATATTCTTTAGAGGAAAATAAATATAAGTAGAATGAAAGACAATTCCTCCCATCAGGTTGAGTCTCTTTTTTTTTTACTTCTGAATTTGGTTTGGGTTAGAGCTGGTTTCCTTCTTCCCTTCCTCTCCTGGTGCAGAAAGGAAGGGTTTATCTGTAAATGCAAATTGTCTGATAACGGGTAATTGGATATAGTAAGGATTTCTATGTTATAAGGCATTTGAGGAATTAAGTATATTTGTGCAATACAGTACAAGGATTTATTTTCCTTCTCTGTTTTCAAATGACCTTTTCACAAATAATTTCCCAAATCCAGTAATTTGCAGAGCGTCTCCCAGTTAGATAGCGTAATGTGGATTTGCACTATGTTGTTTTATGGTACTTTATATGAAAGAAATCTTATAAAACCAAATAATCTACCTTTTCTTTTCCTAATAGGTACATTCTGGCTTGATATAGTTAGCATAAGAATTCATACATTTGCAGGATTGCTCCGGTGTAGCTGATGCAGTGGTTAAATGCAGTGGATTGTGGCATTTTGAAAACTTTAATCATTATTAAATACAGAGAAAGATTTATGTGAATCTTTTTGACTCACAGGGCTGGCTGTTCTAGTCTCATGAAGCTCAGGGGAAAGTCCACATTGTTTTTCATATAGAAAAAAAAAATATTTTATTCTGACATCATTCTTTTAAGATCTGCAGGAAACCATTCATGCTTCATTTATCAGTTTTCCTTTTAATTTTTCTCTTCATCAAAAAAGAACAATTGCTGAATATACTTATCTTTACAGCTTTTGAATAACTTTTTTTAACACCATCTTGTATCTTAATCATGATCATGATCATTTAATTGCAAGATGATGCAATCTAGAAGAAAATAATGTTAATAGAAAAATAAAGAGTTAAGGCAAACATCATGCCTAATCTCTTGATTTTCACTTATGTTAGAAGGAAAGTCTTCATAACAGAAGTGATGTTTTGAGACCAGCTGGGGATACTCTTTCCCTGCATCGTAGAGCTGGCTGGACAGAGGAGGAAAGTGACTGCATCCTGACCTCTCCTCCTCGAGGTGCTGACTGTGTGAAATTAGAAGTCTTCCCTTGTTGGCTAATCCTTGAAGTGACTAGAATTGCTCAGAACAAAGGGAAATAGGTCAACGCATTGGTGGCATTAAGGGGAGAACATTAACTGACTCCTGATTGACCTTTGGGCCCCACCAGAAACCGGGGCTCAAGTCTGACCTAGAGTATTTCCATCTTTTGCTGTATGCCTATAAAGTTTGCTTTGTAAAGATAACATTTCCCTTAATAGACATACCAAAGGGACATATTTGCCAAAGCCAGGGGCAGTGAACTTATCTGCCTTTTTCTAGTTCTTTACTAATCTGTATTTATGTAGTCAGTGCAGGCAAATCTTTTGAGACTCACAAACTCATTTGCAGAAAAACCACGCCAGCACTACTGCATCTCAAATCAGAAAATTTAGAAGAAATACGGATTGAGATATGTTAAAGCAAATATACAAAATGCAGTTGTGCACTGGCTGAGAGCTTGAAATAAAACAGGATTTCAACACAGAATGCTAGTTATTGCAGTTATTGCTATTTTTACAGTATGTGTGATATGCTAGGCACTTTACCATCCTCACGATAAATCATAATCCCTGGTCCTGTAAAACTGTGAAAAATTTCATCTATTACTCAAGGAAAAGATGGAAGGAATGAAGTAAAGATAAGTAGGCTGCAGCAGGACGGTGAGGAATGTAAAGGAAATAAGGATGCATTAGTCTGTGTTTTTTCCAGTCTGTGTTTTTTTACCTTCATATTAGAAGTCCTGAAAAAAGCAGGACTTGTTTAAGAACAGCTACCTTTAGTGACTCAATATTTGTGTGCATAAATTCTCTCATAAAACTGAACATCTAAATAGAGATGCATCCGAGTTTTACACTGCTTATATTGTAAGGGTGCGTAAATGTGGTGCAGAGAATTCCTTAACATACGACATTTTCCTTACTGTTTGTCCTTAGGGTTGGGACTATAGGTGTTACCAGAGAAGTGCTGCATCCTCTGATTTGGTGTCACTTGAAGCTGTCTGGTAAACTTTTAATGTAAGGGAATTTGCTTAGATGCTAGTATTACACTGCTTTCAGTTGCAAAGTTTCTCTTCTAGCTGAAGAGTCTCCATGGTCGATGACAAGTTGAATCTGAGTCAGCAGTGCCCTGGCAGCCAGGAGGGCCAGCCGTGTCCTGGGAGCCATCAGGCAAAGCATCGCCAGCCAGTCAAGGGAGGGGATTGTCCCCCTCTGGTCTGCACTGATGCGGCTTCACCTTGAATATTGTGTGCAGTTTTGGGCACTGCAGTAGAAGAAAGACATTAAGCTATTAGAGAGCTTCCAAAAGAGGGCCACAGGGATGGTGAAGGGCCTTAAGAGGAAGCTGTATGAGGAGTGGCTGCGGTCACTGGGTCTGTTCAGCCTAGAGAAGAGGAGACTGAGGGGAGACCTTATTGCAGTCTACAACTTGCTCCTGAGGGGAAGAAGAGGGTCAGGTACTGGTCTCTTCTCTGTGGTCCCAGTGACAGACCCCAAGGGAATGGCGTGCAGTTGTGTCAGGAGAGGTTTACATTGGATAATAGAAAGAACTTCTTCAGCCAGAGGGTGGCTGGGCACTGGAACAGGCTCCCCAGGGAAGTGGTCACAGGATCAAGCCTGTCTGAGCTCAAAAAGCGTTTGGACAATGGTCTCAGACTCATGGTGTGACTCTTGGGGTGTTCTGCACAGGGCCAGAATTTGAACTTGATGATCCTGATGTGTCCCTTCCAACTCAGCATATTCTATGATATCTTATGTTATGCTTTCCTATTTACTACAAGCATATATCTAAGCAATCAGCATACATTCACAAAAGTATTTGTGTAAATCTGCAAATTCAGTTAATTTCCAAGTCATAGGAGAAAACACAGCCCTTTGAAGTACCCTATTCGAAATTATTTATCCAGGAAGTACTAAAATTAAATCGCATTATATTCTGCACTGTATTCTGCTCTTTGGGAGCAGGATTAGCTTGTTTATAAACAATTATGAGTTTTAATTTGAGTAAATATCAAGTCAACAATTCCTGATATGTCTCCCTAAGTTGATTTCATTGAAGCCATGAACCTTTACTATAGCATGTTATCCTGAACATGTTGTGAATTTCAACATCACATTGCCTCTCTCCTTTTCTGTTATTTCTTTCACTGCCAAAACATCTGTTTACTTCTCAGGTCTGTGTTAAGGCGGCTTGTGTTTGATCTTAAAATGTAATAAAACATATGAGAAATTAGTCAAACAAGGAAATAAAGTAGAGTTGAGCATGCCAATATTCTGATTTGTTTAAATCTACATGTGGCTGGAAAGAGGAAGAATGATCATTTTCAGTCAATAATGACCTTGTTTGAATGACCTGTAAGACAAAGTGATGGGTCATTCAAAGCACCGTTTTCATCTCTTAGCCTCTCTGTTTTTCGATTGACACCTCATAGCAAAAAGTGACTGAAAGCTGCTTGTGAACCTCCCAGTGCAACAGATCGTTAAAATCTGGACAGCTTCAGGTGACACCAAATCAGAAGATGCTCATGCAGCACTTGCCCAGGAGCACCTGTGTTCCCACTCAAGAACAAACACCAAACAAAGCACAAGCAAAATGTGATACATCCCCAAAACCCTAGAAACAGTACACCATGTGTAAAACCAGACACCACCAGCAATCCCCTGCTGGCACCTGAAGTCAGGAGTTGTCACAGACATCCCTCCTTCTCCTCTCACTGCACAAATGTCACTGTGAGAGATAATCACTGGCTACCAGGAGCTGTGTCAGGCAACCAAACCCTCATCTTGCAGCCAGGACTGGACTCCTAGGTGTCAAGTTTTGGAAAGAAGGAGCTGTTTCCCTTACCATGCTTGAGCATGATCCAGGAGGTACAGCTAAACTCCTCAATTTAAGTGTGTGGTGCTGCAGCATTTGCTTCTCTTATTGGTCGTCAGACTATGCAGGTGGTTTGCAAAGGTCTAGAAATGCCCTTTTTTTCCTTTTAATATTTTGAGGACATTATAAACTAAGGAGGTAGACTACTTGATTATGACAAAATCTTGTTTCAGTGAGTCTGACTGCACAAGCAGACTCAGCGTAAGGGAGCCAGGATCTGGCCATCTGGTGTTATGGCTGGTGAAACGTGCCCATGCTGTTGGAGGGGTGTAAGCAGCTTGTACAAGTGGCAGGTTTTGAAAATGACATTTCAAAAGGGTTGTGAAGTGGAGGGAACAAATTTGGTCTTCATTTTACAGTAATATAGAGATAACAAAGAACTGGAAGAAGAATAAACTGCATATTCCAGGATAAATGTTCTGACCTTTGACATCTGGAAGCTCTTTTAAGGGGACACAGTCTGATCACAGTAAGTTAGGTAAGATAATTGAAAAAAAATGCTTTGGAAGTTTTTCATCAAAATGCCTCATCCATATGCAAGTAATATGCTCTGTTATGCAGTGTCACCTGACCTTGTTATGTCTTACTCACTCCTAATTAGAAATGAGGTATCCAGATGTGAAAGGTCATTACACTAGTTTCTGTGACACCTATCATGGCATATTTCTGTCACCTAGATTTTTATTAGAAATGCACTGAACAAGCCCAGCACTCTCTGGCATATGTTTATTGCCATGTTCAAGGACCTGCAGGTAAAAAGAATATTCTGTCTACCCAGATGGTTATTGCCACATTTGTTTTTTAACTTCCACAGAATCTCACAGTGCTAATTGGTTCACACTCTGATGCCAGGTTACAGAGATGTTATTTTTAGTAATAACACCATTGATAGAAACATCTCTTTAAGGACTAAACAAAAAAAAAAAAAATAGGGACTTTCCTAGCCAAAAACAAAGTTCAAAATTTTTTTAAATGCTTATTCATATGAAGTATATTTTCAGTTTACCCTTATTTAACTTGTAGGGTTCATTTTTTCTTTTGCTTTTCTTTATAACTTTTTTCAAAAAGTTATAACTTTTTGAAAAGTCATTTCATTCATATTTATTGAAATGCCTAAAAGAAAAAAAGCAATAAAAAACACAAAAAGGCTACTTAAAAAAAAAAAAAAAGGTATTTGCTTCACACAAGAGCATTTATGTTGTGTTTTTTTAAAACTTTATTTCGTATTTCAGCATATATGAAATGTCTAGTAGTCATCATTTTTATTTTTTTTTCAGTTATGGAAGGTGACTTCTGATATCCTATTTAGTCTGTAGAGTTTCTTATTTGGCAAATAACAGTATTAAAATCAATCGCGCCACTTTCTAAAAAGGGCACCATTCTACCTGAATCCAGGGTAACAGAATCTGGCGCAAAACTGATCCTGTCAAAATTGATTGATGGTAATTTTGTCTCAAACCCACTTGAATACTAAAAAAAAAAAGGAATCCCAGGCTTTTCCAAGTCAAGCATCAATACACATCAGAAAGTCAGCAAATTACTTATCCAATGTTGATATAAGGTTGTTTTTTACCTACATGCTGGAATTAAGTTCTCCCTTTTCCTTGAAAGCAAATATAGTCTCTGACATCTGTAAGGATTACCATATATTCATCTGTTTTTCCCAAAGTAACAGAATGTGATTTGTGAGTGAATTTTCAGGTGATTTTCAAATACATTGGCTGCATATGGCAACAGAAGTCTCAACAGGGCTGAATTTAATTTCATTTCATTCAGACAGAATGTTCACAATGTCTATCACCAGTAGTTTTGAAAGCTCTACTGCTGAGTAGTACAATGATATCATTGCCCTTTTTGTAGCTCAGTCAAATCTGAACAGATTTTCCCAAGGATAGCCACCAATACTTTTCTAACCTTTTCAAGATTTCAGATGCTATCCACGAACAATAGGAGTATGCTAAAGACTGCTTTGAGGATTTTTAAAAGCCAGAGATATTTACAATGCCAAAGGTTGGGCAACCTCAACAAGGGGTCATTTGACTGTATATTACAAAGACCAGATGGTAAAATCAATGTCATTTTCCTGTCAGACCATATATGATAATTTAATTGTATGGGTTTTTTCACTTAATGGTTAAATTGTGTGCTTTTCCTATTAATTTATTGTCAAGTTTTCTGAGATGGTCAACAGATGTAGGATAGACTACTGCATATACCAGGAAACAGGTTCAGGGACTATTCTCTACCCCATAGAGGGTGGTGCATGGCATAGCTCATGCCCCAAGGACTAAACTCTCTTGCAGCCCAAAACAGGCTGGCCTTTTCAAAGGTGCCTTTTTTGGGTGGATACATTCTGTCTGGTAAAGCTCCAGGCGATCCAAGCCCTAGTTATCTCTCAGCACTCAGCAACTGTGTATAAATGTGAGTTGTGGTATAGGCTGTGACACTCTACCAGAACCCTCCTTAGGAAGGGCCTGGGTAATGTGCTCAGGAGACCTCATCTCCAAGGCATCCAGACTCCCTTCCTACACCCATGCCTGAGTTTCTTCAGAAACTGAAAGTGCTCCTGGAATCAGTGATAGAGATGTCAAATAACAGCAGATGTTTTTGATATTAATACTCAAAGAATGCATCAAAGAAAAAGTTCTTCTAGATATTTTTTCAAACCAATGTACAGCACAATAAATTGAGAGCACTTTTGTGTGTCATTAACTAAATGAACCCATGTACCTGAAATCCAAAGGAAATAGGTGATACAAATCTTAGAGTTATAACTTAAAAGTAAAATCAGTTGTGAGGGTAAGGCAGAAACTCTCCACCACTGAAAATGCCACACAAACTTAGCTTAATGACTTATATGAAAAATTGACAATTTTTCATTGACCCATATGAACTGAAATTTTAAAATATAAAAACTTCAGCCATATATTTTGTTGCTAGCAACAGGAACTGCTCAGCTAAATTCCTTATTTCTGAGATTAAATATCTCAGTTGTAGGTGAGACCTTGTGGTTGTTCATTATCTGCTGTCTCTAGGAACTCCTTTCAAGAAAAACGGGACACTAAATTTAATTATAATTTACCCCAGATAAAGCTTGGTCTGAGTGAATGATTTACATTAACAGAAGTTACATTGGATCTTCAAATAATGAAAATTTTCAGGAACATTGTGCTACAGAGATAGTCTGTGAGAAATAGCTTTTTACTATAAATATGAAAGGTAGATATTTCTCTGAGCACACATTGTTTACATTAATCTAATTTCCAAGTCCAAGGATTTTTCCCATTTCTTAGTCTTTATTTTAAACTAGTCATTTATTTTTAACAAAACCTGTTCAAGAATCTCTCAGATATTTGAAGAACACCTGTACAAATTGTAAGTTATTGACTACAGTAGCTTCAGGGTCTTTTATAATTCCTTTTCAAGCATCAGTTGGATTTTCTAAGGACATCAAAATGTTGATCATTCTGACTGAAGTTTTCCTTTCCACTTCCTATTCCCCTGGGTTTGAGAGAGAAAAAAAAAAAGAAAAAGAAAACAAAACATTACTTGAATTTTAATATTACATAAGGGTGTCATAAGTACCATTATATGGAGACCGACATAGCACTTCTGGATAGCTGATGGGTTATAATCACAGGTCAATTTTTTGTGGGTAAGATGTTGGTCAGAAGTTTGTTATTTAAACAATATTAAAAACGAGAAGGGAGGAGGAATTACTACTGTCTCATTCCTTTGCTTGGCATTTGTGAGACAAATTATGGAAAAAAAGGCATTTTTTTTTTGCTGTCACTAATTGTATCAGCTATATAGCAGGTATTTCCTGTGGCATGGATCAGCTTGGTCTAAGGTCAGAGGCACAAGACAGAATGAAGTCATTATTGTTTGAAGACATATGGCAGCCTGGATTCGCTTAAAAAGGGAAATTGCAGTTCTCCTTCTCTTCTAGCTGCATTCATCTTCACTTGAAAGAAAGTTGTGATAATATTGGAACAGGAACATAGTCAAAATACTGGATTCAGAAGTAAACAGGAATGCTAGATCCCCATGTTGGCAAATATTTGAACTGAGCCAGAAGAAATTTTTCTTTTAAAACAAGTTCAGCAGCCACTACATGATCATGTTTTGTATAAAATGTACATGTGTACATTTCCTCCCAGACTTGAAAGCTGAGAAATAAACAATAACTTGCGGCTTTTGCATCATCCACCTTGTCAGTAGCATTACGACAACCATCAGGGAGAGACTAGTTATGTCAAATATCACAGGATTTACCATCTGCTAACTTTGCAAAGTTTATTATGCTATATATGGAAACCGTAGTGTTTTCAGAAATTGGTACTGTAATTTGTAACACTTCTTTTTGCTTCTAGGCTTCTTGCTACTAGAAAATAATTGGTTTGCTTGTGTTTGCTGTGAAGAGTGAGAAGTCCTCACTGCCCAGGAAAAATGGGAGTATGTAGAGCACATGGCAGATTTTCTTTCTCAGTCTAGATTATTTAATCTTTTGTTTCTGTAGATTCTGATAGATATTCTTGAAGTAACTCTTGTAAAGCTCTGTCTAGAATTTGTGCAAAATCCCATTTTTGTGATTATTTTGAAGAAGCAAGTTCAACAGTGGTAGAAATGCCAACACTGAGGATGATTAAAATTCTTTCAGCTTTCCATAGGTGGGGCTAGTACTACAAAATATTTGGTTAGGGTGAACAAGAAGGCATTTAATGTTAAGAGAACATATCAGCCTCTGTGGGCTTTTTATTATTAATCATTATTAAATTTTGTTATAAATGGTCGTATTTTAACTCCAAGTCTGAAAGAAGACAGCTTTCACAACTCGCTCCGTAATTCCTAGTCAGGTAACCTGAAAGCACTGGTTTAGTGTTTCTCAGTTCTTTCCCATCAAATCTCTACCAACCTGAAATAAAAAATTATTTATTGAAATACATTATAGGAGACAGTATGTTCACTTGCTCTTCAGCTGCTCGCTTTGAAAACATTAGCATATGACATAATGCACCTTCTTTCATTCAAGATTTAGCCAAGTTCCAGCTTATCGAAATGAAGTGGCACTGATAGCTGGCATAACAGCAGGTGGAGGACATTAGAGTATGACAAACAGGTGAGCAAACTGAATACAGAAATTATTAAAGGAGTGGAAGCAACATACGTTGTAAAAACTTGGCAATCATTTTGTCTCATTTTCTTTTCTAGTTGCAAGCCATGCAGAAGTTACAGCAGCAGTAGTTTCTGGTCCGGGTTTAAACGTGAAAAGATAAGATGGGGTGGAAAGGAAGAGGAGGAAGGGTTTCTCTCCTATGCTATTTCATCTCTCTTTGTACATAAAGTTACAGAATATCTAAGATAATTTTAGGAGAAGTAGGCCAATGGCATTCAGTGGCATTTCATTTCATGAGATCTTGATTATCATTACTGGTTGGAAGTCAGATGAAGTTATTGTATTTTGATGGATGGCAGGCACCTACACTGGTTCCATATTTGCTTAAATCTGAGTTACATGAAGTTTATCTACTGATTCACAAAAGGTTTTCCAGTGTGCATTCATTTTTCTCTGTTCCCAAGTATAACCACTTTATTACCACGTTGGAAGTTGGAAATGCTTGAGGAAGCAAGTAACAGACCCATTTTTAGCAGTGGACCAAAGCTTCCTGTTGTCCATCTGCACAGAATAGAAAGAAACACCATGACACTATACCCAAGTGTTAGAACTGTAAAATATATACATAAAGAAATAAAATATAGTTAATACTCACTAGTTTTCCTATGGTATATCCTTCTCCATTTTACATTTGAAACTATATCATATTTGATGAAATTGTCTCCTATCACCAGAATTTGAAATTTTGAGCTTTTGAGCTATTACACATAAAACTTGAAGATTTACAGTACTTATTTAGCATTTTATAACTTCTTGGAGTTTTACTTCAAATATTTGCAGGTACCTCTGTACAATGGTAGATGCCATGGAAGTGTGACCATGATGTTAAGGAACAACAATTTCTGACATGCTCTATGGGTGATTATTCCTGGCTATATTCTCATCCCATCAGTTTTGGTCTAGGGCTTCATTAAATATTAAACTGAATGAATTCACTATTAAGTTTCTACCTAGTTTAAGTAATAAGTGGACCTCATTTTTCTTTCTGTGTTACTGATATGCATTCTGTGTAGCTGATATACATTTATCTATGCAAATAAATGTCTTTGCAAATTAATATTTTGTGAAATGCTATGAGCAAGTATTAAAACCAGCACTAGGATCCCAGCGAGGCTGTGGCAGTCTTAATTATTTTTATGGACTTAATCCAATTATTCTTTATTGGAAACCATGATGTGTAATTCCAGTGCTTGCTCTTGGTAAAGAATCTACTTCAGTTATTACAAAAAAAAATAATAATTTTTTTAAGAGGTTATCCAAATATTCTTTATACAACTGGTGAACTGTTTGCTTGAATGTGATGCCTGTCATTTTGATAAAATGCCAGAGACCTTTGGGAATGAAAAACATAAACTGTCTTAGTTTAAGAAGAAGAGACAGAGTTTTAACATTGAGGACAGTCATGCCTCGTATCCTGTGCAGACCAGCCTGCTGTGGCAGCACACACTCTCCAGTGGGTCATCTTTCTGGCTACTCAAGAAGTGCTTTTTCAGCATTTAAGACCTACCACTGACCTAATCCCAGGTGATCTGCCACTCAGGAGATTTACTGGTGGCCAGCACTGGAGGCTGGAGCACAGATCTCCAAAATTAGTAGCACAGGTCACCCACTGCTCTTGTGTGTAAAACATGCTGAGGGTAGGAAGGGATGAGGATTAGCATCAACTCCTGCCATTTTTTTGAGCAGCATCAACTTCTGACCTCTGTTGAGTAGTAAAACCAGTGGTTTACATTAATGTTTTCAACTCTAATGAAGAAGGTATGATTGCATGTAATTTAACAGAGACCTGATCAGCCTTGTTGTCCCTGGGTAGTGACAATTCAATCTTTTGCTATTCAAGTATCAATGTAAAAAATTTCTTCCACTGATTCTAGTGATAATAACTTCACCGTATCTCTTCTCTTTACAGGGCTGAATGTCTTAACATTTAATTACTGTTAACAAGACCTTTATGGGAAGAATAGAAAATTTCATGTACTGTAATAACATTAGCATATTAAATGTAACTATCAGGTGGCCCTCTTAGGATTACTGCTCCTGACTGAAGCCTATTCAGTTTTTTTTTCATTGTCATTTAAACTTCATTAAATATAGAAATTCATTCTTTTTACTCCTTTCCATGGCAGCCTTGCAGTCAAATTTGTGTAAGATGATAATTGTTTGGTTTGATGGATAGAATTTGATCTGATTGCATTCTGGCTTGGAATAGTCTGAAACATAAGTTAGATTTTTCAGTGACAAAATAAGCATAGGAATGGTCATTCTATGCAGAAGTAAATAAATTAGAAAAAAATTAGAATTTTTTTATTTTAAGGTGTTCATATGTATAGAATTGTGCCCTTAAGTGTACAGAGTTTAATATTACTTCAAATTTCTTATAATCTGTTTGCGTTTTGGAAGGGCAACCCTGATTAGGATAAGGAACTTTTTAAAAGTCATGCTTAAGGTCCTAAAGCATGACCAAAGCTGAGTTCCTACAGCATCAAAGTTCCTGTTACTAAGTAAATGCTGTTCAACCTTCCAAAAACCAACTTCTCTAGTTAAAATAGCAAAAATAGGATGAGAAACTGTTTTCTTAAAACAGCATGTAATATTCTTCATGCTGCTCTACTGTCAAGAAGCTTCCGACCCTTGGAAGAAAAGAACAAAGCATCAATGATACTGACCTTTTTAACAAGAGGTTACTTTTCAGTTTTTCTGCCACTAATTAGTATTAACACCTAAACATTATTTTGCATTGTTTTAATTGGCAGTTCTACTAAGATTAGGACAAAAAACAGGTGATATTGTCATGCATAGCTGCTTTGCTATTATTTCTGCCTGTCCCATTTGCTTTGCCAAACAACATCATGTAGGTTCCCTTGTCTTGTGATACAAGCACAGCAACTCACATTTCAGGTGGCAGAACACATGCCACTTTAGAGCAATGAAATATATACACATTTTTTACAACTGATTTGATTTGAACAGCTCATGGTGTTCCTTAAGGAAGCAGTGAATGCTTTGCTTTCAAGAGATGGCAGCTTTGGAGCACAAGGTCATGTTTGTATCAGGGAAGCATTCATATGGGGCAGTGATGATGTACCAGCCTGCAAAAGCATTGCGTGCACAGACAAAAGGTCTTGGTTTTGATGTCAAAAAAAGAAAGCCCAAGCGGGTGCAACACATGCTAATATTTGATAAAAATAAAGCTTCCCTTATTTGTTATTGTGGTTGGTTGACCTTGGCTGGATGCCAGGTGCCCACCCATCTGCTCTATCACTCCCCTTCTCAGCCAGGCAGGGGAGAGAGTAAGATGGAAAACAATTTGTGGGTGCAGATAAGGCAGTTTATTAAAGCAGAAGCAAAGCAAAAGCTGGCATGCGCAGAAGCAGGGCTTCAGCACATGGAATGGTTCCTCAGCAGGCAGCCATTGGAGAGAAGGAATGCCCGCCTTCCTCCTCCTTTCCTCAGCTTTTATATCTGAGCTGATGTCATACGATCTGGAATATCCCTTTGGTCAGTTTGGGTCAGCTGGCCTACTTGTGACCCCTCCCAGGATCTTGCCCTCAACTGAGAAAGGAATGTCACAGTGCTGATGCTCAGCAGTAGCCAAAACACCAGTGTGTTATCAACACCTTTCTAGCTGCCAGTGCAAAGCACAGCAGAGGGCTACTATGGGGAAATGAATTCCATCTCAGCCAGACCCAATACAGTTATTTAGCTTGTTTTAGTTTTGGGGTTTTTGGGGGGGATTTTCTGTGGGGTTTTTTTTATAGAGACTTCTTTCTGCAATTCTGTTTGGCTTTTCCATTTGTATCTTTGCACTGTAGAGACAAAATATTTTTTAATCCAAATGTATATATTTGACTGTGCAGAAGGCACCAGCTGATTATTTTTTCTTATTTAAACTTTTTGAGATTTGTCAGTTTAAGTAAACAGGACAAAGACTTTGATGGATAGAAGAAGTTCTCTTAGTTATATAGCAAGTGTCCTGTTCCCATACAGTATGGCTGCATAAGAAGGAAGCAAAGATTGCCATGAAGACACTGATTTCTTTTATGTGGAAAAGGTGGTGATTATTATTATTTAGTTATTTTATATGACATCACAGAGCTATTTCCCCCTGTATGTGCTGGTGTCTGTGGCTTAGCTGGGCATTCGTGAACATCAGACAAACCTTTTCCAACAATCCAGAGTTGGCACCACAGCCTTGGCATGGACATCATGGGGGATGTGACATTTCATATTTTCATCATTGTCACTAAAATTAGTGAAAGTGGACAAAGGAATTATCTTCCTGAAACTAGCAATTTGGATTTATTCTGCTCTTTTTCCCTAAGCTAAGGACATTAATCATAAATTGATATGATCCACTGGCCCATAGTCCAACAGCCCATGTCTGGAAATAATCCAAAGTCTCTGAGGATTCACTTCGTATCTTTTTCCTTCATAGTAAGTGAGTAAAACTCAGTGACATGCTTTTGCAAAACAAACAAACAAAATGCACAGAAATGGTCTTACTATGACATCAAAGAAACACTTTTCCAAAATGCCAAAGTCTACTTGACAAAACAGTGAAATTTGCTTCACATCTTTCACTGCAGTAGGAAAGGAAGAATTTGTCTATAGAGATCATTTTGGAAACTTCCTCTTTTCTGAGCTCCTTAAATGAAGCTTCCAATACATTTTGTTAGTAGGAACTATAAATAATTGTTAGTTAAAAGTTCAAGGGATCTGAAAACCACCAGTGTAATGTTGTATTCTCCTAAATGAACACAAGATAAAGGAGAAGCAAATCCAGGTATAATTCATAATTATTCATGCTTCAGATCAGTATCTTATGTTATAAATAAATAGAGAGAAGCACCAAGCTCTGACTGTTTTAAATGGGGACTAAGGTCACTGAATGACACTAAAAACATACAAGACCATGTTTCATTATTAAAATGAAAAGATTTTTTTATTAGCTCATAGACATCTTATTTGTGAACAGTTTATAGATTGGATGGAAAGAAGAAATGGAAGCGAAAACACTATTATGATAATAATAATAATAATAGTCAGTTCTATTACAAAAATATTTTTCTAAATTATCCTAGAGACAGAGTTAACACTGTTAGTGAAAGGTGTAGGTGTCATAGCCTGGGAGAAAGGCAGAGAAATAATTAGAGGGAATAGAAAGAGATTGAAAACATAGGCAAAAAGTTCGTTTCTAAGGGTTTATAAGGAAAATCAGCAATCACACAACCAAAGAAAACAAATAAAATTCCCAGACAAAAATGTTGAAATTAGAGTTATTTCTTGAACGACAAAATTATGTCAAGTAATATTTATTAAAGAAAAAAAGAACGAGCTAAATGAACAGGAGTTTAACAGCTATGTTAGAAATGTCTAATGTGAAGAGCTAAATTTTGAGCTGAAAGGGGAGTTATTTAGTAACTGCCACAGGGGTATAAAAACTAGGTGGAAAAACAAGTCAGAAAAAGAAACTTTGCTTCACACATTAACTAAAACTTCCTATCTAGCTTTGAACTAGCCTTCCAAACATGGTGACAAATTAACTTCTCCTTGCAGGAGAGTCATGAACATGTCAAGAATATTGGGTAGATGGCCAAAGGTTTTGTCTTTAGTATTAGTAATTTTCTCACAAAAAAATATTTTTGATAAAACATCCTAAATATATATTAAGTTATAATTTGGAAATAGTTGAAAAAAACCATCTATCTGAAAATCTCTACTTTACAGAGAAGGTTGATCTGTAGTTTCTTTTATTCTATTTTATGGTTATTGTAAAAAACTATCCAGAAACTTCAAAGCAGGAAAGATTCATTTCACCATCCCAGAATTCTTTGCTATTTTTTCCCAACAAATTGAGTTGTAAGTCATTTTCAGGTGGTTTCTCCGATAAGCTTAGGCAAGTGTAATTTCATGCAGTGCAATTCAGACTCACATTCCCACTGTGAAAGAGAGCTCATCAGTCTGTCTCCTGGACAGAAAGGCAAAACCCTTCAGAATTACTTAGTGTCAGTTATATTTTCTTTGCAGTGCAGCATAACTCTTTCCTGGGAATAGAATATACCTGGCGCTTTTTTCCATTTTTAGCCAAGATCAACCAATGCAATTTTAACAAAGCTTTTGTAAGCATTTAGAGAACTACAAATAGTTCCATATGAATATCACAGTGAAGTAAATACTCTTTTTTTTTTTCCCTTTCCTTTTTTTTTTTCCTTGAGATTGCCATGGGTAACAGACAGATTCAGCATCCACAATGGGGCTTTTCGGATTAATTTGCCAGCCAGAACACCACTTAATGCAAAACATGATGGTAGTGGTGGGGTGAATGGAGCTCAGTAACTTGTCTCCTTTTCTCACACTGGCCACCAAACAGCCATCAGATGGTATGAACAGAAGTCATGATCCTGCAGCTGTCTCTGCATGGAGAAAATGCTCTGCAAGACTGGGGCCGTAATATGGCCATTATTAATCTGCCTTCCAACTGGAGACTGAAAGTGATATAGCCTTTGTCTTCTTGTCCAAGCCCAAGATGTCAGGGCTGCTTTTGGGAAAATTTTGATTCTTGTAAGTCAACCAAGAATGAGGAAAAAAGATGTCTTTTAAATGGCCGGTGTTTGGGGATTTTTATCAAACTGATACTCCTATTTTGTTACTGTCTAAGACATAGGAGCCTTTTGTAACTCTTAAAAAAGGTAGAGTTCATTCCACATTATTTTCACATTGTAACCATATTTTTAATTATTATTATAATTCTAGTTTAATTAATTACTTTATCTTTTGTTCTAAAATCTTCACTTTTAGATTAAGTATAATAAAGTCATGGAACTTCAGGGTAGAAGAAAAGAATAAGAGTGGTGGAAGAGGATTTTAATTTTATGTTTCAGTATCGTTTTGGTTATCTTGTGGCATGTGTAAAGTGACATACTTGTATTTGAAGATTAATTGCCTTGCAGCCAATAGCCTTGTAAAGACACAGGGAAAAAACTGTTGTTATGGATCAACCATCCTGATTTTGTCCTCAAAGTATCAAAACCATCAAAGTGTGTGTTAAGTGAGTTATCATAGATACTTCCAATATTGAATTATATATTGAAATTTCAGTTTATGATAACTGCATTAATATGAGAAATTTACACATTAAAAATTGAATTCTTTGAAGTTGAGAAAGTTGATTAAGTGGTTTATTTGCATGAGGTATTGGCAGGAATGAGGAAATCCTGAAAAGGGTAGGAAAAATCATGTAACAAAAAGTGAAGGTACAAGGTATACACAGAGAAGAAATGCTTGATAGGAGATATTGTGGTACCAGAGAATGGATTCAAAATACAAAGACTGTTATTTGCAATAATTTTGTCATTTGGGTTTAATTTCTTTGTGCTCGAGAAAACATTTTTATGCACTTGTTTTGGCTGTTTGAAAGTAATTCTAAAAATGTTTGCAGTTCAAGGCAAGTTCTCTATGTTCTCTATACCTTCTCTCTGTCTTTTACAAAAGAGATTCTAGACAAAAACGGCTAACTGTAAACCTGCACACACTGCAGCCATAGTACTTACCCCTACAACTATATAACAGCTTCACTTCTCTGAAAACTATTCATTTCTTCTTGTTGCATTACCACAGTATTGTCATCGATCATTTACCCCCCAAATATGCAATCACTTCTTCTACTGCTTTGTTTCTCCTATTTTTGGAGGAATTTTTATGAAATTTGTGGCATCGTAAATGGTTATATCACGCTTAGAAACACTTTACCTCTGTGCATTATAGTAGCCTTTTTTATACTACAGTTCATTGCACACTAAAAGCATAAAAGCTTTCAAGGCAGTTGACTCTGTTATAGTAGCATTTGCCTATTGCGTTGGACATTGTACATTTATAGGATAAAGCAGCAGATAAGTGTTTAGACTGAAGTAATCTTTCTCTAACTTTATGTGATACTTCTATTGAATGTTTTCTCAGCTGTCTGGAGGAGATTCTACGTGTCATTCTTTGTTTTTATTTTGTTGCCCCCTTAAATGAGAGTCCTATTTCAAATTCTATAAAACATTCAATTTCTTTTTCAGTGGATAAAAATTACTTACCAGAAAATGTTTAGATTATTTCTTTTGGATTTTTTTTGGTGGTTTTTTTTTGTTTTATTATAGGAGACTGATGGTCTTAACATCATATTTGTATTCTTAAGTTTAACTACCAAGACTTCACAAGGACTGAGCAGACAGTCTATTCCATGCAAGTTAATAGAATTTGTGAGATGCCTGGTTGTTTTGCTATTACTCAACGAGTCAACTTTGTTACGGGCTCTTAGTTGTTTTGTTGGTTGTTTTTTAAACCTTGGCCCACATACCTACCTCAATTTTTCACATAAATTAGGAGTTGCAATTTTATGGAGAGATTGTAGTTTATCATCTGTTTCTCTTAACGCCCACCTTGTGCTCATCATTTACAAATGATAATAAAAAAACCCACAAAACTTGGCATAAAATATAATGGAAATCAAATTTAAATTAAATAACAGTAGAGGAAAACTGTTATCATGCCAGAGAACTCAAAAAGATTGGGCTTTTTAAATGAGATGAACTAAATATATACAGTAGCACTCTCCAGACAAAGCACAAAATTTGCAAATGTTTTTTCTCTTCTTTGAAATGTAAGTGTGTTTCACTTCAACAAAGAGATGTGCCTTTTTATCTTCTTTATGAGGTGTCATATGCATTGTCTAATGTAAATGAAAAATTGTACTATGTGGGTTCAAAATTCGTTTTCCTTTCATGCACGTTGACATCTTTGCTTCCGAAATCTAATGCAAATAAATCATTATGTCAATTGAAAACAGCATTCGACACCAAAAAAAAAAAAAAAGGGGGAAGGGGGGGGGTTGGGTAGAATATGCACGAGAAAAGGCATCTTCCTGAGTTTAAGAAACAGCACTGCTTTGTTAAATACTCTGGATCTGTTCGCCTTTGACTCAAGAGGGACTTTTGATCTAATTATTTACCTTCAGAGCTCTGTTTTAACAGATTAGGTGAATTTCCAAATGGACCTGGCAGTGTTGCTTCTGTTGGTTTTCATCTGTGATTATGAGGACTTCATGTTACACCTGTAGCATGCAAATACTACTGGCAGGGTTGTACTTACCTTTCAAAACCTGTGTCCTCTTTCATTACAGCTGTTTCTGTTCTGCACAGGATGCTTATGAGATGTGATGTTGGTGTGTATATAGTGTAGCTGTTAGTTTAAAGGCTCGGAAGGTATTTTCACTTGGGAATCTCATACTTCTAATCCCCAGAAGGTCTGGGTAGAACAACTATTCGGTGTTTTTCTGATTCTTCTCTTAGGATTTCTCAATTACTTTTACATCTGCTTACAGGTTAATTATCTCTGAATCAAGAAATATTACTGGGTGTTGAAGGTGTGATTTCAATCACATCCCTTTTATCTTCCAGACCCAGTGAAGGCTGTTGCATTGCCACTCTTGCCATTAGCTTCTGTGTGTGTTCAAGCTTTCAGCAACACTTTGTGCGAATCCTAGAGAAAGGGCTCCCTCAAAACAGTACTCCATTGCCACCACAGCAGACAAATGACAGTTCCACAGTGAGACCTCAAACAGGTCAGATTGCTTCAGCACAGCTCAAGAGGTTCCATTTCTGGGACCTCCCTAAGCAAAAATAAAGTATTGACTTGTATTAAGGACTAGCCTAATTTTTTGCTTCAGATGGGAAAAGTCCATCTTACTGCTAATCTTGTTTGAGCGTGGCCGTCAAATTCATGACATAAACCTAGAGTCAATCAGACACTGGCTGCTGTATACAAAGTGAGCCAGCTGTGCATCTGGGGTATTTCAATGTCTGGCAGGCCTTGCCTTAGATTTTCTGTCATGGGCTTGCAGCTTTTTTTAATCTGCTGTTGTGATGGGTTAGCCTGCTTATACAGTGACTGCATTTGCTTCAGAGGAAAACTTCTTATTAAATAGCTTCCAGGCATTGGAACTCCATGTTAGCTTGCAGGAGACCTCTAGCTCTCTTAAGGGAATGCAGAGATACATAAGCCCTGTGAAGAGGGCAGCATAACTATTTCAGAACTTGATCTTCAGGCCACATGAAAAAAACACATTGCAGGAAGGAGAGCTTTTGAGTCACTGGAAATTAAGCCATCCCTTAATGTTTCCTAAATAAGGGAACATTTACACTATATTGTCTTCAGTGAGTAGATAAGCTTTGTGACTGCATAATTAGGATAATAGAGATAAGAATGTGAATTTTAAATTAGAGTTTGTGAAGCATAAGTTATTGTGCTCAATTTCACGTAAATGCTTAGATTAAAAGTAGAAGCATGTGGCAAAGATAGAATTCAAATTTCCACATATGACAATCAGAAAGTACTTGTAGCCAGGTTTCTGTTCACCATTTTTAAAAATATTTTGCTAACTGAAAGTTTATAGCACAATTATTATATGTTTAGAAAAGCTTATTTGACATGAAATCTTGTTTGTGAGCATAAATCTTTTCTATAAAATAAAAGTGGAAGGTCATGTCAGTTTCACAGATTTTTTAATTGTAATTATCTTCATTTACTTTCCATGGAGTTAATGTATGCATCACAATGGGAAAATAGACTCTGGCACCTATCAGTGGTGGAAGAAATGAACTTACAGGGCACAGCAATGAAGGAACTGACACAACACCTTTTGTGCAAGTGGCCTTTACACAAGTTTGTTGCTTCTTGCTGAACAGCCGTCATTACCTGCAAGACATGGCTGACTTCACGGAGAGTTCTAGGAGGTCTTGATTCATTGTCATGACTTTATTAATACAAAATCATGAACCTGAATTAACCAACCAATTTAGATAAGACCATCTGTTGTCTAATAAGATGTGACTGAAATTTGAATAGTCGTTTTGTAATGAATGTATTATGGGATGAAGGACAAGCAGATATTAGCTTTGTCTCATTAGCTTACAGGAAAAAAAAATTGTAGTTAGTTGGCCAGTATGGAACGTGGAATATTTTTTTCTTTAGCTCTTAGCTCGTGCTGTATGCAAGTAGACCTCCCTGTCTGTATCCTCTCTACCAGATACTAATATCAAAACCAAAAAGAAAACGGGATGCAGTGCACCTTTTGGAACACTCTTGTAAGTCCCTCTTTAGTGGAAATAAATATGGGTTTTTCTTGCTCGATTTTTCTTGAACTACCGGATATTCTGACTGCTGTGAAGATGAAAAGGCAGGAACTAGTTTATAAACATTATGTCAATGTTACCTGGGTTTGATTTGTTTAGTTGCTCTGCCTGATCTATTACAAGAAGATAATGTGAGCTAAGTACTGACAGTGCTGGAAAATCATCCTCTTCTGTTTGGATGTTTTACAGTGAGAAAATGGACAAAATGAATGCTGACTTGTCAACTCAAACTCTCCCAAAAGCTTTCTTATGTTTTTATATGAATGTTAGATAATACTTTAGAGTAGATTAAGCTTTACTACTCGCTATCATGCTTTTATTGAACCTCTAAAACTGAATTTTATAGAACCATTGTCCAGTTAAGTAAGGAGGATAAACCTTTTCTTTGGTCATACAAAGCTGGGCAATAATCTGTATGAATAAAGGTTAAGACAGAAATAAGTGCACATTTGTATAGCAGTGACTTTTCTAAAGAAGAGAGAATATTGTGTATTTTATATTGATTTCTTTTTGAGCTGTTGCTTCCTCTCATATCTGAGTGACCTTGAATACAGGACAGCAAACCAAACAATTAGCAAGGAATATAGAAAGATTTTATTAAAACACCAAGCTGTGTGGTGCAGTCAACATGCTGGAGGGAAGGAATGCCATCCAAATGGACCTTGACAGGCTTGAGAAGTGGGTCTGTGTGAACCTCTTGAAGTTCAATAAGGCCAAGTTAAAGGTCCTGCAGCTGGGTTGGGGTAATCCCAAGCACAGATACAGGCTGGGTGGAGAATGGATCAAGAGAAGTCCTGCTGAGAAGGACTTGAGGTGTTGGTGGATGAGAAGATTAATGTGAGTCAGCAGTGTGCACCCACAGCCCAGAAAGCCAAAATCATCCTGGGCTGCAAAGAAGCGTGACCAAGAGACTAAGTGAGGAGATTCTCCCCCTCTTCTCTGCTCCTGTGAGACCCCTGCAGTACCTGGAATACTTCATCTGGCTCTGGGACACCCAGGACAGGAAGGATGTAGACCTGCTCAAGTAAGTCCAGAGGAGGGCCATGAAGATGATCAGAGCACTGCAGCACCTCCCATGTGAGAACAGGCTGAGAGAGTTTGGGTTACTCATTCCGGAGAAGAAAAGGCTCTAGGGGAACTTGAGGCAGCCTTCCACTATGTAAACGGGGCCTACAGAAAAGCTTGAGAGCAACTTTTTCCAAGTGCCTGTGATAGTACAAGGGGATTGACTTTAAACTGAAAGAGGGTGTGTTTAGATCACACTCGAGGAAGAACTTTCCTAGTGAGGGTGGTGAGTCACTGGAACAGGTTGCCCAGGGAAGTTGTGGGTGCCCCACCCACAATGAACTCCAAAGGTCAGTGTGCTTTTAAGTCTCCAGGAAAGGAAAGAATCTGAAACTGATCAGTTTTGTTAAAAGATCCAGTTATTGTATCGACTTTTTTAGAGAGGAAGGATAATGAGTTTTCTGTGCAACTTAATGAAGTATCACCAGAGAAGAAATTATGTAATATGAACTCTTTAGAGAAGATTGAAAGAGCATGTTTTGTGTTTCCAGAATGGTAAAGATTTATTGTGGCTTCACATTTCCTAAAACACCCTGAAGGGAAACTGATGTTTCTTCATAAATCCTACTGTATCATCTGGACAGGAAGATGCTTTTTTTTTTAATTCACATGGTTTTAAAGCTGTAAAATAGCACCCACAAAATTTTCTGAAGCATTTCGTTTTTTAGTGAGCCTTGTAAAGAGCTGTAAGGTGAGGGAAGCCTTTCGTATTTGCAGGAGCAGAAAGTCTCAGCCAGGAAATACAGTCCAGACAAAATGAGGTGCTGCTTACTGACTTGCAGAAGATCAGAAGGTTCTTTGCACATGAAAAAAAAAAAAAAACCACACACACACACAAAAAACCAACCAAACCCCCCCCCAAAAAAAACCAAAAACAAACAAACAAACAAACAAAAAAATCACCATCAGGTCCACAAGCTTCAAAATAATATTGCAACATTTTAATCATGTTCAGTTTGTTTTCTTTGTATCGTTATAGGTTGGGGTTTTTTGACACTTTTTGGATTTATGACTCAAATCAAAATTCAGTATTTACTTCAAAGGCTTAAAGTAAAAGGAAATTGTTTTTCAGCAAAGGAAAGATAAGTTACGCATGTAACAGTTTCATGTAATGGTTCTATGTGGAAGATATTTTGGGGCAAGTATTGTTATACATGTTACACCTTTTAAAATGGAAGACCATATTTTGTATATGTGACTTCTGCTGAGTATGATTAATCCCAGAAAGCAGCCATTGAAGCTTTTGGAGAGCGGAAGAAAAAAAATAAAACCTTCTATTTTAAAGGCAAGGTTATAGTCAAGGTTAATTCAGGGTGTCATGAAAGTGTGGCTGTGACAAGATTTAGTGACAATGAAGGGCAAATTAATGCAAGATCAGTGGCCTGACTATTGATTCTTATCATGGGATCCTGCCGAAATGAAGTCATTATTTAATTACACTTTTACTTACACTATAAATGGTTCCCAGAATAGACTGCACTCGATTTGGATGTCTGCAGTTCCATCTTCACTTTTCTTTCATGCTCATAAATGAACAGGAAAAGGGTATAAGCACTCCACAAAATTTTCATTTATTATACTTCACATGCTTTAATTTTGCCATGTTTTAATTTTTCTATTCAGAATACTTGGTGATATCAAATAATTCTGAGTTCAGAAACCTCTGAAGATTTTGAGACCAAAATTTTTCTAGGTTTCATTTAAATAATAATAAAAAAAGTTTGAATGGTTTTCCTGATCTTCTTGAGTTGTTTAAAATGCTTTCTTTCACTGTCTCTAGAAGTAGACTGTAAAGTTACTGTTCATATTAAAACAAGTAACTTAATTGGAAGATAGGAGAAGATAATAAGAACTTTTTTGGGACTTGAGATACCACAGCAAGGGATTTGCTACTTAGAAATCTATATGGGAAAGCTCAAGCATCTCTAAAATTACACCAACATTCATTGAACAATCCAAATTGCATTATTTCCCTATTATAGACTTGATTCTCTTGATTCTGAATCAGATCTGTTTGGCAAATCTGTGACTGAAAAAAGTCGTCATTTATTCAGGTTTAATTTGTCTTGTGGACCAAGCCCCACATTTTTGTCAAATTACACAGATTTGAAGACCCAACAATTAAGAAAAATAATTGCAGTGATGCTAGGTTAATGGTTGGACTTATGATCTTAGAGGTCCTTTCCAACCTAATGATTCTATGAATGTCTGCTGCCTCTTTTTTTTTCTTGTATACTATGTTTTTATATTACTTCTAAATAAAAGAAAATAAACCCATGTTTACATGGGTTTACAGAACACAAAAAATAATGCATGTAATGAAACAATCGTAGCCTCTGCAAGGCAGTGTACTGTACTCTTAGTGAGATAGCCAAGATAGCCCATGGTGTGGACTTTTTTCCTTGAAATGTTATTCTCATTTTAAAACTTTTATATGAGAGAGAGAGAGTCAGCTTATTAGATGAGTAAGTAATGTAAGAGCTTCCTGTAATAACCATCTCTAGTTGTCGCTTAGTAATCAGACATTAAAAAATAAACAAATAAAATGCAGTGCATAATGGCTTGCTTGCTTATTCAGTAGCATATGATTAGATATTAAATGATAATACAGCAAGATCATTATGTCAAAAATCATAATATTAAAGAAATTTCTTTTCTTTCCTGTGCATCTGTCTCCATAAGTAATAGCATTAAAATTTTCTCATCTATTTTCAACTACTACAGAGGGAATATATACATCTAATTTGGAGCGATAGTATGTAAAGGATTTTGTTAATGCTTTTCCTCTCAATGAAGAGATCCCACTTTAGTGAAATTCTTTCTGGTTCAGCTTGTCTTTCAGTGCCCTTGATAACGGTAGGGTAAGAGAGAAGGGTGGGGAGAGATGAAGAGACAGGCCAGTTTCTGTTCTTCAGGATTTCAGTTTCGGCTGAGTGTGTTTGTCTCTTTTTTTTTTTTTTTTAATGTCTTTAGCTTCTTCTAATCATAATAAGAGCCCAGCAGTTATTTTTGTTCCATTTCTAGCAGCAGGAATGTCACCGATCTCACAATTTTTAAGTGTGTTCATGCAGCCAATCACTACTGCGGTAGGTAGAACAAGAAACAGGAATACGGGTTGTAAAGGGCTGATTATAGTAGGAACCCACTTTCAGGAGTCTCCTGTACAAGGGAATATTTCTGAAACATTCTTTTGTACTTTGTTATTACAGTGTTATTTGCCAAAGCTGTCTTTGGGTTTTATACACACAGTTGTAGCCAATGGACAGAATAGCAAGACAAACTCTGGTGTTTTGGCACGTAGCAAAGGGCAGGTCTGGATCCCCTAATATATTCTAATTTTTTTTTTTCTAAAAACTGACCTCACAGCTCCCTTTTCTATTGTCCTTGAAAGCCTAGATGTTCACCTACACGAGTAGAAAATCAACAAATCTGACCACGCTCGGGTCAAAAGGCTTCTGGCAGTGGGGCAACAGAGAGGTGGGAGACACTCAGTGAGACAAGGAAGGTTGCTGGAAAAATCAAATGAATGCAATGACGGAAAGTTTTGCTGTGGACTCAAAGGAGACGTTATCACTCTCTACAACTACCTGAAAGGAGATTGTAGCGACGTGGGTGTCACAGAATCACAGAATTGTAGAATGGATTGGGAAAACATAGAATGGTTTAGGGATGGAAGAAATCTTAAAGATCATCTAGTTCTAACCCCCTTGCCATAGGCAGGGACACTTTCTGCTACACCAGGTTTCTCAAAGGCCCTGCAATCTTTTCTCTCAAGTAACTGGGCAAGAGAAAATGGTTTCAAGTTGTGGGTGGGGAGGTTTAGATTGGATCTTGGCAACAATCTCCCCACTGAAAGAGTTGTCAAGTACTGGAACAGGCTACCCAGGGAATTGGTGGAATCACCATACTTGAAGGTATTTTAAAAACGTGTGGATGTGTCACTCAAGGGACATGGTTTAGTGGTGGCCTTGGCAGTGCTGGGTCAATGATTGGACTCAATAATCTCAACAGTCTTTTCCAACCTAAATAATACCGTCATTCTATGACTAGTTACAACTAGAAACCAATTTTACCCTTGTTAGGCTAATTTAGAAATAAAATTTAGCCTTTCAACTGATGTTATTTTGGACAGCTTGCTAACATCAAGAACTTCTCATTAGAAATATTGTTTTATAAGCTATAAAATATGTTAAACTTTTACTTTAACCTGTTTTATTTTTAATTTCGCTTACTTAAGAACAGAACAGTGTCCATCAAATGAAACTTTTGAAAAAAGCTTACTTTATTTGATTATTTTTCTGTGGGCTGTTCATGCTATATGTTTGTGGGACTGTGGATTAAGGTGCAGAGTGGTGGTGGCAAAATTAGATGGAAAATAAGCAACGACCATGAAAAGGGACTACTTTTATACCATGATTTTTCTTTGTTAATTAGAAAAGTGTCTTTTGTTGAGAGAGGAGAAAACTGGATGTACCCAGTTGAAATGGACCTCAATAATTAATTTTCAGGTCATCTATCAAATGGTATTTTACTGATATGGGCAATCAGCAGGTAATACCAGTTTGCTTCTTGGACCAGAGACACTTGTGCTGCAGAATTCAGTTCCTGGTGGCTTTAAGTGGCTGTTATGTTTAAATTATGTTGTGCATGGATTCTGAAAATCAAGTAATCATAAGCAAATTTACTCTTTCTCTTTCTATGGAAACACTCTTTTAGACCTTGGACAGCTTTGAACCTCACTGCACTTGCCCACGTAAATAAAAATTTGAACCTTACTAGTTGATGCAGTATCTATTTCATTCACTCCACTGCTGTTTATAAAAGAAACCAGGCATCTTTTACCCTCTAATTTGTGAAATACTTTTGTGTTGTGAACGTCTGAGACTTTCCTTACTTTTAAAAGGTTTGGAAAGAGGTTGTGGTAGTGTAGCTGACAGTTCATCCATACCGGAGATGGTAATGATGAGACATCTTTCTGCAGGCAGTATAAATGGATATGTGGCACTTAGTGCCTTTATGGTTTGAGCATGTTTATGCTTGTGGTTCTGAAAACCAGACCACTAGGTGGATTATATTGCTGCATATAAATTGTATTCCAGCATGTTTTATAAATCAGGTGGCTTAATCAGATAAAGACAAATGGCAGTGGAATAGTTTAAATACAAATTTACTGCCAGGTAGCCATTATATAGCACTGTATTTTACATTTACTGAATTTTCTGACTTAGCTAGCAGTAAATTCAGTCACTTTCCACTTAGAGACATGGGTCAAATTGGCATTCAGTCCAATCTGTGTGGTCCTTTCAGGCTCAACATGAATGGGGGTTTGCCATCCAGCAAGGACTGGCATCTTATTTTACAAGCTATAGAGCTTCTTGCCATTTCTTAAAGGAGAACTAGGTGTGCTGAGGGAGAAATATAAAAATCCTTTCCCTGGTCTGGCTGCAGGTGTATTCAGGACTAGTTCAGTCCACAGCAAAATCAAGACTGTTCTATTTATTTTGGAAAGACTGTGACAGTCTGTTGGGAAGTGTGATACCAGCAGTGACAATTACAAGCCTTCCCCAAATGCACTCTGTCTCAGACCCAGGGTTTCAGGAGTCCTCCATGAAGAGCATAGAGGCAGTGGCTGCATCAGCCCCATGGAGTACCCAGGCTCAGCAGGGTGGGTGGTGGTGTAGTCATTGATTGCATCACCAAAAGATCTGTGCAAGCCTGACAGATCCAGATTCCATCTAAAAAAAGACTGGAGCACACAGCGTGGTTTAATGCACAGATATCACATCCTGACAGGCAGTCACAATGTGACCACAGTAGCTGGAAGCACTGCACTTTTGGGTTGATGCATGGAGTGGATGGAGGAAGTGATTACTCCTTCCCATGCCTTACAAATCCATTTAATATAAAATGTTTAGGCTGAGGATGTGTCAGATAATAAAGTGATAAGACAAGGTGATGCACTTGATCTTAGCCAGCAGCTGGGAAGTGTGCATCTGGGACAGGGACTTCAGTGCACGCTGCAGAACACTTCCAGCCCACTGAGGATGATATAGAATAAGCACTTTCAAGGCTGTTGACAGATCTAAAAGATGACACATAAAAGAATGATTTCCTCACTTGAGAAAGTGACAACTGAAAATCAATACAATTACAGTAGTTTGTAGTGATAAGTGGGTTTTTAATGACTAAGACAAAATGCCTAAGAAAAAGAAAATAATCTTAGGCTATCTTCTTTTCCTACTTAATATCTCCTTTTAATTTTCACATTTATAGATCTGTTGTTTTTTATATACTAGTCAGTCAAACACAAAATGCATTTTCTTTCTCAGTTTTGAGTAAAGAAAAAGTAATTTGAATAACAGCATTCCTGAATAACAGCTGAGAATTTATGAGGAACAAAATACTAAGAGGAATGTTTTCGTATGGTTGTAAACCCTACCTCCATTTTTCACATCAACCTAAAATACATGGTAGATTAAATGAAGAGTTAATAGTAAATTTCATGTATAGTCTATGTCAAAATAAAAATCTGATTGTCAGATATATTTTAATAGAATAGGTTTGATCTGCTTCCTGCAGGTGTGAACAAATGACCAGTGTCTACTCAAAAAATTTTATGTCTGTGGGTACTTGCTTATTTCAAACAAATGCTACAATGTCTTTGCTTTCCACTGGAACTATTTTCCTAAAATTACAATACCTATAGTATAATTTTGTAGTACTAGGTATCATAGAGGCAATTTGCTGCAGTAGTTCACCCTTCTGCTATCAAGGAATAAGACAGTGTCGAATTTTACTTTATATGGACATGATTTCATGTTTTCTTATGTTTCTGTGGATCTGAGTGGGAAGGAGGAAGAACGTTCAGTCTTTTACACAGGACTAGTTTGTTTTTACATGATCCAGTAAAACATTCCCTAGGAAAACGTATACTTGGCTCCATATTATGTAGCCATCCAGTGCTAGTTCTTTGGACCACGTTTTTCTTCAGTGGACAGCTCAGAGACAAAATGATGAAAAGAAGCCTTGTTCTTACTGTAGAGGCATTAATTCTCCTAATTCTTGTTTTAATAACCTCACTGTGTTTGTCTTAGAGTGTTGTCGAAGTAGTGAAGACCCCTCTGTTGTTTACATTTTGTGCCTATAGGGAAGAAGTCATCAGGAAGGGATTAAAAAGAAAATAAAAGAAAATACAATAATGCTTAAATGATGAGATGAAGATCTGCTTTCAACTGTGCAGTTCTAAAAACTGCTAGTGCAATAGTCAGCAGAAATGTGGGCACACATCCCATAAACAGGTCACTCCAGACCATAGTCATCATCGCAAGGTGCACTTGAGCATCTGTTAAATATTTTATATATGGTACTTATATTTACAACTAGCTCTGTGAAAACCTAACAAGAGCATTTGAAAGACCATAAAAGAGGAAATGTTAATATGGAGCTATAAGGATCTCACATGACTTCGGCCCACATAATGCAGTGGGCATTTGTGGATCCTATAAATAGATAGTGAACTATTTATAAAGCATCACTCTGCTTCTACGCTACACTGAATATATTACCAAGACATTGTGGTTGGTTATTAGAACCCAGCAATGTATCTGACTAGATTCTTGCTGGTATACCTTAAAAATCTGACATCCTTCTTCATGTTAGAACTCAAGAAAATATTAAATATGTTCCCTTTAGATCTCTGTACTTGCAAATGATCCACATAGAATTTGTTTTACTGTCCTATCTATTGTGCTCCATCTTGTGTATAATTCACATCATGAAATTAAAAACTATCATAAGCAAAATATTATATTGTATTGTGTCCCAGATAATTAACATCTTGCTTTGTGCTGGACTGGAGGGTCTTCAGAAAATAGTCAATCTTTAAAGCAGGCTTTACATTCCTTGATGAATTCATGACTGTATTTTTGCACCCATATGGTCTCTGACATGGTGTGACCAGCCTATTGCTAATAATCAGATTGAAGGTTTTGTTTCAAAACCCATCACTCTTTATTTGGCCTTTTGGTTTTCATGGAGATGCACCATAAATATGAGCAACTTGAGAAATCATATTTTATTTCTATGGATATTCCTTTACCTTTTTTCTAAATAGCCCAGGACTAATAATGGAATTTTACCATTTTAATTTACTTGGAAAATGCTCCATATAGGAACATGATGAGGCTTACCAAGTAGGTAAAGCCATCAAACTTGAAGTTACTAGCTTCATTATCCCTACAAGTAGAACACCCTCCTTTTAGTATGAGTCTACCGAGTTCCTACCCTTTTGTCACTGCCAATCGGCAGCCCAGACAATTTATGAGTTATGTGAGAAGACAGCTGTAAGGAATCTACATCTCCTTGCTTGCTGTGTCTGGGAGATTGCCATTGTCAGCTAATTCAGATAGTGATCACCTTACTAAACAGCGACCGCCTTAAAAGTGTCTTTTGCATCATTGCTTCATTCATGTTTCTTAGAGCAGGAAGGACATGAGAGAAGTTGGGTCAATCTGTTGTCACTTGTCACCTCAAATTATTGCATAACTTATCATCAGCCAAGACTGCCAATATTATGTATGCATTTATTTCTTTCTCATCAGTGTGTTCTTGCTGACACTGCTCAAATAAGACATTCCACAGTCCCCTGCACCACTCTGCTTCATGCCCTTTTTAAGTCAATGAAACAATTCATACATCAGTAGACAGGGAACGAGAGGTACTTGTAAGGACTTGTGAGTGATCAGAACACTTTTGCCGCTTCTCTCTCTCTCTCTCCCTCTGAGGCAACTGATTTTTTTTCTGAGGTTCTTTCTTTGGTTGGCACTGTGAATCATAGATAGGCAATCAGCAAGACTGCTCTCAAGTACATAGTCTGCATTTCATACTTCTTGGGTGTTACAAGTAGGACTGACTTTGACCATTCTTCACATCATTTTCTTTTCCAGGTACTGCTGCGCAAAATGTCTAAATGCTCGATTTGATCATTATCTCCCGCTGTGGCAGTTCTCTTTTCCTCAGAGCTTTTCCTTCTGCTTATCAGGGGGTTTGATTTCTGGATTATCAAGGACCTCCCTTTCTGTTTCTGATTTGTACCTGGGCAACACTTAACCTACTTCTCTACAACATTTTTTTCCCCTCACAGGGAGCACAAAGCCACTTTTTTTTGACTATGCAGAGCACAGTTTGGCATTTTTTCCCTCTCACCTTTCTTTCCTAATGCCTGTTTTAACTTGACTGTCCTACAAGGCAACTGCATATCATGGCTCAGTAAGATCCTCCTACTTTTCTATTGCACAAACCAGGGAATTTTTCTTGCCTAACTTTAAAGATACGCGTAAGATATTTGCACATGGATTAGTGATTATAGCAACACAAGAGAGAGTAATAAGCAGCTATTTTCAATGTTTGTGTTTGTGTTGAAGTGAATCAATTTTGTAAGGAAGCCTGGGTCAGTTTTTTATATCTCTGTCTACTCGAACAAATCACACTAAGGACTTCTTCTAAAATGCTGGTCTTCATGGATTTTCTTTTTGCTTCCCAAAGTATTTGAAGTAGCCAGTTTCAGGGGATTTTTGGTCCCTGTTGCTTACAGTCACATCCTATTCTATGTTCAGCCCTGTAATTTGTGTTAAATTGCACGTGCTTTCCTCTTAAACCAAGCCCTTCTTATCTGGTGGAGACCACAGACATTTCTACATGAGGCTGGAAGAAATGAACACACTCCTTTTTTAGTGAGATGCAGTTAGGGTTTTTTCTCTGGGAAGAAAGCAGAGTAACTACTTTTTGTTAAGAGTGTGTCTTAAAGTTTATGTTCCAGAAGAGATTTGAAAGCCTAACAGCTCTGAGGTTCCTTCCTTATTTCTGTGTAATAGAAAACTTCTCATGTTTTGGGAGTGGATGGAAGAAATTATTTCAGAGATTTTTCACCTTAACATTGCCATTGAAATGACAGGAAAGTAGCAGATGGAATCCATACCTCAAATTCTGTTTACCCTAAAAACAGATGAGAACGATAAATATTTTACCACAAAATTTGCAGGGCAGATTTTTCAGCTCAGTATTGTCTCATGGGATGTAAATCCCCATAACCTGGAGTATTTTCTCAGCTTGCAGTATTTTAAGTCAAAGAAATATTTGTTTCGACCCAGTTTACTTGAATTTAACTATGTCTCTGACAGGTAAAGTGGGATTTAAGAATCTATTTACATGTGAGTGCTCAAATATTTTATTTTATTAAAAAAATAAGATTACTTTAGAGGATCATTCAGAAAATAATCAAGAGATTTAAAAAACTAGCTTTACACAAAATATCTTGTTACTGCGACTTTTTAAGTGGTTTTCTAATTTTAGATTTTCCTTATTGAAATCATCTGATAAGTAGTTTTTCTAGTTTCACAAAAATAGGAGAAGCTATTCTTTTCCTCTGTAAATAGAGCTTTAGTCACACTCAAGTAAACATCTGAGTGTTTTGTCCTTGTGGTTTTTTGCTCTTGACTTTTGTAGGGAAATTATGAAATTCCACAGTTCATCTATCCAACAGTTATTTATTGTTTGATGTACAGGTCCGCCCTTAGAGACATCCAGTCACTATTTTCATATAGCCAGTTTCAAAATTGCATGTCATGATAACTTCAGCAAATTGTAGATGAGAGTGATACTTCTAGGAAGTGTTGAAAAGTTCTGATCATTAACTTTTAAGGGTTTATCTATTTAAATTCCTTTAAAAATTGCTTGTAATGTTTTTGGGTCGCATTTGAAAAATGGAGGAGCAATATTAGTTCACCTTCAAGAACTATACCCCTACTGGAACACAGCAGACATGATAAAATAAGTATGAAAAATACCTCAGATTTTAACAGGTATTAAAAAGAAAGGCAGTTTCCATATTTCTCATGATTTTAAAGTCATGGATACTGGAAAAGGACAATGAACAAGAACAATGGCTAAAAGTTTCTCTTAGTGTTGCATAGTTTGTATCAGATACTAAATGTGCAATTTATTTTCTTACATTGTAGGACTTCTATAGGGTTCAACTATATTACCTTAAGATTTTTCTAATACTTTAATGAACACGTTGAACTATACATTATATGTTTTCTATAAAAATATTTTCTTGGATATGAAAATATTAAAATTACCTCCCTTTATCTTGTTAAATGATTGAGATATACTATCCCAGAATTGTGGGAATCTTGCAGCTATTTAAGTGGCTGTATTTTTTTGTTTTGATATAATTCAAACACAAAGTCAAAGACACTAGTACAAAGCTGTACTACTTAAACCAGGTCTTCTAGCTTTCAGTCATCTGGGATGCTATGAACCGTTAAAGAGATAGCTATTTTTATCTTTATCTTTAGAAGGTTAGTAATTGACTAGACTTTTGGTTGAAATAAGCAAATAATCTCAAATTGACCTTCCACAACATAAATTACCAACTGAGTATGGCTGATGCAGTACTTCCATTTTTATATCAGATTGTGCTATAAAAGCAGAGAACTAAGGACTTAGCATATAATAAGAAGTACTTCAATAAAGCATCAAAAATCTTATTAATATTTCTATGGAGTTCTAATTGGACACAAACAGACATAATTTCAGCTGAAATCTGCTGAAAAGAACTTCCTTGGTACCTTTGACAATTAAATGAAAACATCATTAACACAGTATTCACGAGAACAGCCAAAATATGGGCAAGGAGAAAAATTAATCCCTTGGATCCAACAGTGAACAAATCTTCCTTGAAGAGAAAAATGAGCAAAAGGAGCAAACACATCATTATGAGCTAAGCTTTGCCTCCTTTTCTCAGTATTAAAAACAAACAACAACAAAAAGCAATAGGGAGTAATTGTAACATCTTGAGAAGATAATGTCAACGCTATATGGCAAAAAGCAGTGAGTGATTGGGCTGAAGCTTAGTCTTTGTACTGAAATAATTAAAGATGAAAGAAAAAAGGACCTGTAGCTTTTAGGATAGATGATACAGAGGTTTGTATTAATCTTGTGTAGCCCATAAAGTGTGTTTCAAGATATATCTCAGTTGGATCTTGGTTACATCACTGTTATGATGGGTGATCAGAAGCAATGTTTCTGTTTCCCCAGTTCTTGGAGTCAAATGCAAGCTGAATCTAAGTTGAATGCAAAAATCAGCAATTCTTAATTAAAAGCCTTTCTTCTTCCTTCTCTTCTGAAATCACAAGCATGAATCTCTAATCTTTATGTCCCATTTGATTTTAATTAGAATATTTCATAGAACTGATAGAATTAAACTAGGAGGAGGGTGTTTGGATGGTAAGCCCTAAAACTGTACCATGAGGCTGTCCACAGCTATATATTAGCTTTTTGGTAGAAGAATGTGGTGAAGAACTTCTTGGAGTTAGTTAAAACATTCCAATGTATGCAAGTTAAAACTCTGACCTGGCCACATACATAAGCATTTTATTACACAAGGATGGTGAAAGGACTTAAGGGGAAGCCATATGAGGAGCGGCTGAGGTTGCTTGGTTTGTTCAGCTTGGAAAAGAGGAGACTGAGGCGAGACCTCACTGCAGTTATAACTTCCTCATGAGGGGAAGAGGAGGGGCATGTCTAGATTTCTTCACTGTTGTGCCCAGTGACAGGACCCGAGGAAATGGCATGAAACTTAGTCAGGAGAGATATAAGTTGGATATCAGGAAAAAGTTTTTCACCCAGAAGGTGGCTGGGCTCTGGAACCTCCCAGGGGAAGTGGTCACAGCACCAAGCCTGTCTGAGTTCAAGAACCATTTGGACAACACTCTCAGGCACACGGTATGATTTTTGGGGTGTCCTGCACAGGACCAGGAGTTGGACTCAGTGGTCAGCATATTCTGAGATTCTACAATTCTAGTCATCTGTAAAGTCTTAAGATAACTAGGCTATGAATAAAATTATGTGTGGGAAACTTACTAGTTTTTCTCTCCGTAAGTTGTAGATGGACTGCACAGAGATCCAAAAAATAATTTAAGGATGCCAGTGCCTCAGTTTCTCAGACAATGCACCGTGCCTGTGCAGGACACATGTCAGCTTGCTGAGTGGGAAGCTGGATGATTTAGCCTACACTCAAGTGTTAAAGACAGGGATCCCTTTCAAAATTCTCTTGAATCATGGTGCATTTACGTGGGATTGCAGGAATATACCTCACCCTCATCTTGAACACCAAATGGGAAGGAAGTAGAAGCTTCCATTTTTCATCCAGCAGCCTGTTAATGCATTCATAAAGCTTATGAAAAATAAAATAGAATCTTCTTCTCCTTCACAACTGTGGGTTGTTGTAGTGTAGAAGTATTTTTAAAGAGCATCTACTTCCTCAGCCAATTGGATAGAAATCGTCTGCTTCTTCCCAGCAGTTTCCCCCACAAGAACTTCATGCTAAGGATTCACTCATGTTTTCAAATGGGAAGAGTTCGTTTGGGTGCATAGGAAGCATCTGTGTCCCTTGATGTAATACCAGTTTTGATTCATTTTGCTCATATTTGACAAATGTTATTTTATGCGAAGAAATTACAGTATCTGGACCTAAGTATGGATTTATTCTGTGAGTCTAGATACATTTAATATAACTTTGGAAGAATAACCCTACTTTATTACCAGACAATGTATACCAGTGGTAAGAAATCCCCTATAAATAAAAGCAGAGAAACTGTCATGTGTTTGATCCTTCTAAGGATGACCAGCTGTTTAATCAGTTTGTCTGATTTTTTATAAAAATATTTATGTTCATACATTGGCAAAGCCAGGGATTTTGATTATAAAACCAGGTCAAATACATAACAAAGCAGCCTGTAAATGCGGTGTTACAAGAGAGTACAATTTCCTGGCTTTTACCCAAAGAAGTTCTCTTCTCAATTATTTATATTTGCAAGTTCACCATTGCAAAATCTGTCTTTTAGATGAAATGATATTCCTCCTAGAACTTTGGAAAGGGGAAAACAAGTGTTTAGTAATGAAGCCCTTAAAGATATTGCTTTTGGGGGTTTTTGCATGTATGCAAAAGCATGCATTTAGGTGGAGCTGGAGCTGTCAGAAAATATTACAAGATGCAGTAATGTAACGTGCTGCAGCTACAAGGCTCAATCAAAGCTCAGAAAGCCACTTTTCTGATGTGCTATATTCCACTTACGCTTACACTAAAACGAAGCTGTCCCAGTCAGTCAGGGAGACAGCATGACTCCTCTATAGCAGTTTTCCCAGTTATGTCATTCCATGTGATCTGATTGATTTATATGATTTATGTAAGGACTAGTTATTTCTAAACTTTAAATTCTAGGCAAATTTCTCTTCTGTGACTATAATGGAGCCAATTGCAATATATTTTAAGAGACAAAAGAGAAAAAAGTCAAGCCGTATTCATCCACAAATGTTAGTTACGGAAAAAAAAATGTTGAAACTTCTGAGCTGAGGAACAGTTTTCCTCAGCAAATGCAGGTTTTAAATACTTCTGAATGACATTAATATCTGCTTTTTGGCTGACCTGCAGGAATGTATTTAGGTGTGAGATACTCTCAATTTATTTTTTTTTTTAAGATGAAAATGAGAAATGGGCTTTGAAAACACATTTCATAGCATTTGCCAGAAGCAAGAAGGTGGTTGAAAATCAACTTTCTGCAATAATCTTCAGATTTCACAAGTTTGTAGCTTTCTGAAATACTCACACTCTAAATATTTTTTGTGTTTGGGTTCATACCAAGATTTCAGAATCTTAGAGCAAAATTTGATTATTTTTTACATGAAGGATAATTCAGCTGTTGTTGAGGAAGGAAAAAGACCTGACAGTATTCTTTGAAAATAAAGGTACAGCAAAAAACAGCTGAAGCTGAAAACTGAAACTTGAATGCTCAGTGAAGGCTGGGTTCAGAAAGGCACTTAACTGCTGTAACACAGCACTTAAATTATAGCCTTAAGACTTTGAAAGCAGCTGCACTATTGGTACAGTAAGTACCTAAAGGTACCTCAGTACTGCTAAGTGACAGGTGAATATGGAACAAGATTGAGAACAGTACTCATCCCATGCTCAGGTCACAGCTTAATTGTTAGCCATCTCCCAGATGTGTTTTGGACCTCCCCATCTGCCTCCCTCCATGCAGTGCACTGTTGGCGAGACAGAGGGTGCCTCCAGAGACCTGCATGAAGACACTTCTCTTGTTTTGGACCCCTCCGTTCTTTCCAACACTATGCCTAAGCACCATCAAACCTCCTGTCTCACTTCAACATGCAACATTATATTTAGCTTCCTTTTACTCCCATTGCTTACACTACTGACTCCTATTATTCCAAACACTTTCAGCTGAAAAATAACCACACAAAATATTGTGTATTTTAATCACTCAGGCACTAAGTGGGACCCAGAGGAGCTGTACTGCCAGATCCTATGTAGTGGTATGGGATGTGGCCAGCTTGTAGCAGAAGGTGGTAGCAGTAAGCAAAGTGAATGCAAGCCAGAAGAGACAGCATGTGTGCTTGTATTTTATGTCACCAGCATGGCATATTCTGAAATCAAGGTCCGCAGCATCCAGCTTGATCAGCAGGGATCTATTTGTGTTTGTCTCTGTCCCAGGATGATGTAGTTATGTCAGATGCTGATATAGATATATCAGAGACTTCTGTAGAAACTTTCTCCATCTGCTCTCTGCTTGGATCTGTCACTTGGCCTCTTCTCTTAAGAACTGATTACTTCTCTCCTAAGATAAGCAGGCCACCTTTTTTCTTGTAAAATGCTGGTTATGATATCACCATTTTGTATGGGGAATGTTAAAACATTTAGACAACATAAGAGACATCCTGGTCCTGCTCAATCTTTTTTGCATAGTTGGAATTTATCCTGACTACTTCATAGTGGACTGTGTCTGGAAGTACTGTGGTTAAAGCAATTCTGTAACGTGACAAGACTTCAAGATTCACAGGGCTTGTGTAAATAGGTATTCTAACTGGTCTTTTAGGGTCCATAAATATACGTATTCTGCTTACTTCCTGCTTTGGTGCTTGTCTTTTTGTAAAAATTGACGTGTTCTAGGTTTGGAGATAAAAACAGTTGGATAAATGACTCTAAAAAGTAGTTCTGATCATTGGAAATAATAAAGTTCAGCTCTTCTTGAATTTAGATTTTTTTTCAGTTTAATAAGGTGAAAGTTCCCCCTGGTGCTTCTTCTAACCTGTGAGTCATTCATAGCAACATTCTTCCACGTAGATTCTCTGATATCTGTGAAAAACTGACCTCATCTTTCACCCTATTCCCCAATAAAGGCAATAATAGAGCCTCTTTCTTCTTCTTTACTCAGTTGTCTATTTCAAAAAAACGTGTTAGATCTTAATGTACTGACACCTGAAGTGCTCAGTCAAATTTGACTGAAACTGTCTGAAAGTTCAAAAGCTATTGGAAAAGGCTGGATAAATATACCTTCACACACCATCAGTGTTATGCTAGTAAAGGGTGTTTCCTGAGGAAACTAAGGCAAAAATCCTTTGTGAGCATACTCAGAAGCCTCTGCTGTATCTCATAACAGAACCACTTTCATGTAAAAATGTCCTGTGTAAAGACTGTGTTCTGCATAGTTCTCTGAAAATCAACGATTTAACGTCAAAAATGAAGAAACAAATTCCAGAGTAAAAGAAGTGCAATTTTACTACAATCCTGATAATACAAACCACATCAGTAACTTTAGCCTGTACCACTATAGTGCAAAGTCTGATTCATGCTTTCAGCACAAGCCACCATGATTACAGAAAAATAGCTTAATCCCTTCCAATTCATACTAGAAGTGTTGCATTTATTCATAAACCAACATGAGTGAAAAGAGTGACATTGCTTTGGAATCTCCTGTCCAGGAATTTTGAAATCACTGAGGAATCTGCAGCCCTTTGTCATTGCTCTAAATTGTCACTCCAGCATGAGAAACTTGTGCTCCTCTGCACCATGACAAGATGCAATTGTGAGTAGTACACAAGCGTGCACTTTTAATCCAAGTTAGAAACTCTGGCCTGAAAATGTACATTGTTCTAGTACATATAACTTTAAAAGTCTTAGATGGAACTTTAAATATGAAAGAGAGTGACAAAATAATATTTACCTGAGGAATTTTGCGTGTATTCAAATGTGACCAATTTCTTGATTTAAATTTAGATATGGAGGATTCAGTGGATGTCTTCCAGAAGATGATTAATCCTACCCTTCAAGAGATAGGATAAAAAAACCCCACAAAAAAGACCTGTTTCTCTCCATTGAACATGAAAGGCACATTGTTGAATAGATGCCCAGCATTTTGGTGACTAAAAAAGATGAGATAAAGGATCATTACAAATAATGAAGCCTCCATGTTCCCTCTGTAGGAAGTCCATACCATTCTAGTGCAAATTGTAACACCTATTGCTAAAAATTTGTATCTACACGCTACTTCCATGTAAATGGAAATGCATTAGACTGTTGTCTATAATGCTTTTTGTCACCTGAGATGTTGGAAGCATAAAAAACCAAATCAAACCAAACCAAAACAAAATGAATCAAACAAACAAACAAAACAAAAAACCAAACAAGAAAACATCAAACCCTGTCTGACCTCTTTATGAAATTTTCTGAGAAGACTGAGGGGTATTTTCAACTGAAAACAGAATGATATCCTTTTGTCATGGTGCAGTTCTGAATAATTTTATAAAAATTGTTAAGATTATCCTGGATTTACCATGCTTTGATAAAAAAGAGATTTTAATCCAGTGATGGTGTGACTGACAGTTGTAGTTTACATAGGAAGAGTGAGAAGTCTCCTCAGGATCCTACACACTGGGATCAGTCAGTTACTATCCAGCTGATTTCATGGATGTTTTTCCTTCACTTTTCAGAAGATTTTGTGTGGGAGGGCTGGGGAGACAAGCACTGGCATCAGTGGGGGAGTGTTGATTTTTGCATTCCTGAAAGTCACTGCTGTGCTAAATGAAGATAATTGGCAGGAATCGATTAGTCTCATAAGAGGGTGTTATTAAGGGTTGAGCTCTTTTCACAATTGCCCCTTCTGCGCTTATTACTGAGAGACATAATCTCAGCGATCCCGAAATTCACAGAACAGGAGATTGATTTCCTCCTTTTTCTTTTTCTTTCCCCGCCTTAAACTCTGCAGGTCAGTCCCACCCCAGGGTGCATCCGAGCGTTAATGAAGATGTTGTACTGCCCTTACTGCAGAGGACTTCCCACTGTGAAACCTTGCAACAACTATTGCCTCAATGTAATGAAGGGCTGCCTAGCAAATCAGGCTGATTTGGATACTGAGTGGAATCTGTTCATAGGTAAGAAGAGTTTAAATATTAGTGGAAGGAAATAATGGTAATCGCAAGTATCTGCTGAGTTCTGTGAGGTTAGAAGACACTGTTGGTCAGTATTTGGAATGAAGCAACTGCAGATGCACCTCACTTGCTAACTGACCCTCCTGGCTTGTATTAAGAATTAACTGTTTGCCCTGCCCTGAGCCAGTAGTGTTAGTATTTCATGTTTCAAAAGGAATGGTGTGGTGTTATGGCTTCTGAGCTGAATTATTACATGCTATGTGAAATGTCGAGAAAGATTCAGTTGAGGATTTGATAATGAGCTTAACATGGCAGAAATAGTATGTATCACAACTGAAAACTACGCTTTTGCAAGCTGAGAAGATAATATTGTGTAACATCCAGTCAACATAAATCACAACAGATGCTGTTCTTAATTTTGGTAGTATATAGGCAAAAAACTTTAAAAGTTACATACATGAGAAAGTATTAATTCCTCATTCTTGCTTAAAATATGTCAATGTCTCTCTTTCAGTGTACTGAAAAGAAAGTACCAAACACAATCAAATGTTAGAATGGAGCATAGAATATATATTTAAGGAAAACTGCTACTACAGTTTTATTCACCTAATTCTTCACTTGAGTAAACTAAGAAGAAAACAGGAAAGAAATTTCCCTTAACAGCCATTCAGTTATCCTGTAGCCAAAAAAGGAACCAACCAACCAACAACAACAAAAAAAACCCAAACCAAAACAACAACAACAACAACAACAACAAAAACCCCACACTCAAAAAAATCCTCCCAGAAGAGTAATATGTAATAAGAAGTAAGAGTTTTAAGTTGCTTTTGTTGTTCGGATGACAGGATAGGATGAGGAATTAGACTAGGCTAATGATAATGGAACAGAAACAGCTAGTTACACCAGTCATTAATGAGCATCATAGTTTAGACTGGATTTCAGGAAAATTAATACAGCTGGAAAAAAATTAGATAAAGCTTTCTTTATTGTGACTGAAGAAAGGAAATGTTATTTTCTACTTTGGAAAGATAAAACACAAGCAATCTCATTGTGCTGAATTTCAAAGCCAATGTGACTTTGAAAATTTGACTCATTCATGGATTTTTGCTTTACTCAGCAGGGTGAGATGGATAGGGAGAAGAAAACAGGATGAAAAATGAGTCAGAGTATGAAATGTGAAAATAAGCATTGAGTGTGCTATAAAAATAGCATGCAAACAACAATATAAAACAAATGATGCATGTACATATGCCTTCCCAGTACCCTGTACTAGTTAAAGGAGTTGACATCAGAAACCATGCTGTATGGAGGGATACCCATGGGATTACTGGTATGAAAAGGAGAGTCCGATCATCATCAGAAAGCTAAGCGGGAGCTGATGGGAAAACAATGGTAGCCTATTAGAGACATTGCATAAGCTACTTTCCCTTTGTCATTAAAGAATAAACAAGAGCTGAAATGTTACTAATTCCAATCAAAGAAAATAATCTAGGCTTTTAGAAAAAAAAAAAAAAAAAACAAACATTTGAACTAAAATAAATGACAGAGTTTTTATTAAGGCATGCACCTGTTTAAATCAAAAGCTGGGAGGTAAGGTTTCAAGTCTTAAGAGAACATTTCATTTTCTGGTGCTTTAAATTCAGTGAGAGTGCTGGGCAGGGTGAGGCATGTGTTGGAAAGTGTGGAAATGCTTACAGACTCAGACTTTCAGTCTTTGATGCAAAGCCCTTGTCTTCATCAATGTCTTTCAGGTTTTTATTTTTCTTGCTCTCAGGAAAGAAAAACTACATGAAACCTTGTACATTATGTTAAAACGTAGTGCTAATTTATTAAATACTATGTCAAGCAGGCTGCTGTGCAATTATCCCTGCAAGTAAGTAATGACAAGGTGGTATACTGTACAAATACATCAGATCATATTTTCCCTTTCTTCTAACTGTACAACTTCCCCTCTATAACTTTATGGGGAAGAGAATAGAAGAGGAACAGAGATTTTCATGTGTTTGGAAAAGGTAGGCTGTTTTATCCCATTTTTCAGGCATCTGACAGCTTTGTTGAAGAAGAGGGTCCTTCCTTTATGAAAGATTGAAATGAGGCAAGTTGTCTCTGACTCTGACAGCTGTCAGAGGCTTTCTAATAACAAATCCAATTCCCTTAGTGGTAAACCCAACAAAACTTCTACTCACTGAATTAAAACGAACAGCAGCATTTTACAGCACCACTGAGCTATGAAAGATTGGAAATTATGCATGAGCAGTTTTTATCCCTGTTCCAATACTAGGAACCATGCAGTAGGAAAAAAAAAGATAATTTTGTGCACTAACAGTTTCTGCGTAGGCAGAAATCCCAAATGTTAGTGCATATTCATATACAAGATAGTTTTGCTTAGCTCATAATCTGTGCATTGTAAAATAGTTTTGCTTAGTTCATAATCTGTGCATTGTAAAATCGTTTTGGCAGAAGTTGGTACTAGGAGAAAACTCTCAGATATGTTTGTCAGTAATGAAATCCTGTAGTTTGGACTGCATGTCCTGGTCTTGTTGTGTAGTTACTGTAATGGTCCAGCAACAGCCAAGATCTGCAAGTGAAGAGGAAAAGAGGAAAGTAAATAGGCTGTCTCACAACAGGATGTGTTGCATGTTTCACCTAGTTTATAAATATAGAAGTCAGAACTGAAATCACATATATATAGCACTAATAAATCTTGCCTCTACTTTCAAAGCTAGGGATAGTGGGACAGCTTCCCCTAAACATCTGGTGCTTTCCAAGATTTTATAGACTGTGAAAATTGGTAAGAGGTGAAACAGCTGCAGCAGCATGACACATGGTTTATTATATATTTCCTGTTTGTGTCACCTTAAAGTCTGTGTCCTTTTTGTGTAATGTTTCATTATAGACTTTTTGTATTTAGTTGCCTTCATTATTGCAGGATAAAAGCCAAATGTAGCACATCTTATTGTAGCAGATCCTCTGCAACTCAGAATTTTGCCTGAGAAAGGAAGATAAATACATAATATCATAATTATGAAACTGTAATGAATAAGTAGTCCTTCCAGGTATCTATATAAAATATTTAAGAGATATTTAAAAGTAAAGCTGCCACTGATTTTGAAAATGTGTATTTTGGCAAAGCCTGCTTTTGAAGTTTTGCCTATTAGTTTACCTATCATAATCTCCTTTGTACCAGTCTCAAGCAAATTTAGCAAATGCAACAAAAGAAGAATGAATGGAAGAGGTGTACTGCTGATGAAGGAGATTTCCTGAGGGAGGAGCTGTCTGATTCTGTGGAATGGGGAAAAAGGGATTTTCCTGTCTCACTGCCCAACAGATATAGTCAAAATTATGCTGTTCTCCATGGAGCTATACCAATTAATAGCAATAAGGATGAGGAATCCCACTGTTCAGTCTGTCACAGAAACATAGAAGAGATAGATGAAACTATTCCTGCTTACAAAAATTCAAACCTGTATGTATTTGGGAATGACAATAAAACTTAGCAATACTGTTACTCCTCTTTCTCTTGCTAACCTGCATTTCAGTCCATGTTCATATCTTAAGATTCTTTTATTTTTGTTAATCTTAGCTTTCCCTACAGTTGATAGTTTATTTCCCTTTAACTGCTCTTTTCTCAATCAGGAATGTCAGTTGCAGAATGAGCCCTCCGAAGTGGACACCAAACTTTCTCCTGGTGCCCTCATTCAGCTTCAGAATCAAAAAGATTATATCCCTGGAAGCAAGTGCATCTCATTTTGACAGCTATCTCAATCACTGGTTCAGGATAGCAAAGAGGCCATAAGGCATTTGTTTTGGGGGGGATTTGTTTTACAGTTAGCATTGGAGTTAGCTTTCTTCTGTCCTGAGAAGAAAAACATGGATGATATTAAATATGAAAGTCTAGCAAGATTGTGAGCCAAATAAGATAATCCCTACATAAGCAATTGAGCACAACAGAAGAGTAAAAATCTGGGTAGCTGTTTTAATCATATCAGTTACTCTATCTGAGCTTTGTTTTTGTAGACATGTAAAGTAATTCATAAATGCTTTGTTGCTGTAGTTAGTGACAAGATGTAATGAATGTGTAGTAGCGTAGCCGTGCAATTCTTGGAGGTTTTACACTGCATGGCTATTTATAACAGCAGAAAGTATAAGACTTCTTTTTTTTTTCCCTAGGACTTATTCAATTATAAATCAGACTCATCTTGATCTTACAACCATGTTTTAATAGATGGGAGATTGTGGGAAACAGTTCAGAAGTTGTGCAGTAACCTAGATGTGCAAATAACAGTGATTCTGACAGCTCAGGACTGCATCTCTGTCTGTGGAAAGGAGCCAAGGGGCTCCTGCACTAGTTCATGTCCACAGTGATCCTTCTGCTTAGACTGGAAAGAAAGTCACCTTGCTATCAACGTATTCAACATTTGACAAGTTCTGTAGTGTAGTAAGGCAGATCAGCAAGTATTGTGTTCACACTGCAGTATGCAAGGCCTGCAAGGCTGGCGTCCAGTCTCAGAGAGCCAGAGACATCTTTTAGTGCCACCATCCTGCTAGGCTTCAGCCAGAGAAGAAAATCGTACCTGAAAGGCTTCAGCAAAAGCTCTTCCTTCCAGTGTTGAAGTTGTTTCACTTACTGTCATTACAGCAGCTCTGCATTACTAATAAACTTTCTTCTTCCAGTGCTTTAAGAATCCCTTTTTTCTTACCATCAGTATGACCCAGACACTGATCTAACTTAGGAGATCTCCTGAGGCATAGTATACCATGCAGTCTCACTTACAGCAACTAGACCATTTTAAGTAAAACTCCCCCACAAAACCTTAGGTACTTATTCCTAGTGAAAGCTTTAGTGCTGAAAATATGTGATCAGTTTTATTTACTGCTTACAAAAGTCCTCAGGTTTCTGTGTTTTCTCTCTTCTGTGTGCAAGCACAGGGATAAACATTTTCCTTCATGAGACCCCCTAGATTTGACTTTTTATAATGGCTTATGAAAAGAATAACTGTGGTCTTCAAGATTCACTTTGATTCATAGGAAAATCAGTCTAGAATTGTAATAGCAATCTTTTACTATTTTCTCGTGCTTGTGTACACAGCTACTGTTAAAAAATACAGCCATATATGTGTAGCCACCTACATTTTAGGTTCATGAAAATAGGAAACATCTGATATATATTGAGATAATATTCAAAACAGATTGGAGTTTTTTTGTCCCTTCTTTCTCTAAAGTGTACAGCATAGAATTGTAGAATCATAGAATGTTAAGGGGTTGAAAGGACTTTAAAGATCATCTAGTCCCAATCCCCTCTGCCATGGATAGGAATACCTCACACTAGACCAGGTTGGTCATGGGCTTATCCAACTTGGCTTTGAACACTGCCAGGATTGGGGCATCCACAACCTCCCTGGGCACCCTGTTCCAGTATTTCACCACACTCACAGTAAAGAATTACTCCCTAATATCTAACCTAAATTTCCCCTCTTTCAATCTGTACCCATTACTACTTGTCCTATTGCTACAGTTTCTGATAAAGAGTCCCTCTCTGGCTTCCCTGTGGGCCCCTTCAGACACTGAAAGGTTGCAATGAGGTTTCCACACAACCTTCCCTTCTCGAGGGGTTTTTATATCTGAGCTGATGTCGTATGGTCTGGAATATCCCTTTGGTCAGTTTAGGTCAGCTGGCCTACTTGTGTATCCTCACAGGATCTTGGCCTCAACTAAGGAAGGAATGTGACACTGCTGGTACTGTGCTCAGCAGTAGCCAAAACAGTGTGTTATCAACACCCTTCTAGCTATCAATGCAAAGCACAGTACTGTGAAGGCTGCTACAGGGAAATGAACTCCAGCTCAGCCAGACCCAATACAATTGCTTAGGCTAAAGTCAGTCTTTCTTGCATTCTACCTGAATGAAAGTTATCATGGCACCTCCAGTTAAACTATCTTTGCCAACCGTTGCAATGAAAATAGGGAAAATTATCTTAACCTAATGCTTTTCATCTTTTCTAGACATTTCTTAAGGAAACATTTCTGTCTTCAGAGCTGCAGAAGTAAGATTTTCTTTAAGTTTCTTGTATGTACAGACTGTAGTAGCTATTTATATACCAATGTCTGTTCCCTTAGTTGAAGTGTCAGGGTTTGGTGAATGGCTCTAAGGGGTTTCGTCCCCATTGTGATTATATACAAATAAATGCAACATCTAGTTTAGAATTATTTTTCCTCACTTTAGCTTATGTTTTGCAAAAGCAAGGGAAAATAAGTAGAGTACTCTGTTGTGTGACTGAACTGCAAATTTAGTTGCTCAGAAGTTGAGAGCAAACAGATTTGCAGATGTAAATCTAATGTTGTTTATGAAAAAAAACAAAACACCTTTAACATGCTTCAGGTTCATCAGTCTCCACAACGCAAAGGTAGCCTACATGAAGGAATTTGAAGTGCTATTAAAAACACAGACTTAACATTGTAAAACAATTATGTCAGTTCAGGTTAAAAAGATGTAATTTTACAAATGAAAAGTTAACTCAAAGTGACAATGCCTAATTAAAAGATTACAGTACTATACTTTTGAAATTCTCTTTTATGCAGTAGCCTTCACAATCCCATATTTTCCCCTTGTTTTCCAGAAATAGTAGAATCACTGCCTACAGTTTAAATACAATACCAAGATCTGATGGCTCACAGTATTTAGGAGCAGCCCTGAAAAAAAAAGGCAACACCACTGGTGTTGCCATTCATTTAACTAGAATTCTCAAGACTTTGGTGACCTGATGTTTTGATTTCACACATTCACACACTATCATTCTGTGATTGTCTTCAGTCACAGTGTAAACCATGCACACTATCAAGCAGACCATTAAAAGCGGTTTTTCCGCTTTGAAAACACAGCACTCTCTTTATCAAAACATAGTCAAGGCCAAAACAATCCTTTTTGATCCTAATTAACTGAATGCAGATGCTGCTGACTTAACTTGTTCCCACAATCACTATTCAGTGAAGTAAACAATGTGATGAAGAGGGAAACTGTGTTATTTCCGTACCGTTTCTCTTACCTCAGATGTATAAATGATATGCAACCTGGGCATGTAATTCCTCAGGTGGTAATGAATTCAGTCTGAGAGAAGCTCTCTGAAGTTGTGATGCTGCCAGAAGGATGCAAATAGCACCAGTACTTGCCTGCTGCTTAAATCTCTGTGCCTTCCCCTGGGGCAATACAGATTCTTACAAGCAGCTCACAGCCTCCATTACCCGATATATTTGCTTCAGGATGTGTCCGTGAAGAAGGGGATTCCCTCCTCTTGGAAGGACTATGGGTATCTTGTGCTTCAGTTAGTGGCTCAAGGGGGCTGAGACTCGTCTGGCTTGATCTTGACAGTGACACCACTGACAGCTTGTTACTAGGGGGATGCATCCTGGAAGGATGCTAATGGCTTCACTCAGAGCGACTGTTGAAAACTGCAGCTCCTGAAGGAGGGCTGTGGATATCTGAAGATGCAGATATTTAGTGGAATGATAGCAGCAGGCTTCTTGAGCCCCTGAACTTTGATGTGACTTATGGAAATGAAGTATGGTGATTAACTATGCCATTTTCTTTAAGGCTAGAAGGATATTCATGTATGTATAACACATGGCCCATCATCATTTCATGTGACAATTAGACATACAGGATCACATTCTAGAATTCTGCCTTTGGCATCCGTACACAATTCTCTTGAACTGCATGATTTCTCCATTGGTAGGAAAAAGCTTCTCTAAACTTGAAGGGGTAGGAGAACCACATACTCAGCATTTTCATCAGGCGCAGCAGAGCCCTATGTTGACTGCAGCACTTAGAAATAAGAAAGTATTTTTGAAAATAACAAGGCAGATCAGCATTGTCAAAAAAGTTTAAAAGAATTCATAATGAAACCATTGGATCCAAATGATGACTTTTTAGTTCCATTTTCTTTCCTCATTTCCAACTCCTCACATCATTTTACATCAAAGGGAAATGTCTGTCTAGCGCACACGAGCGCAGTTTGTAAGTTGCATAAAATAGCAAATTTTTCTGCACATTCAGGGGAAGTGCTCTGGAAGCCATTTTGCCACTGCTCTTAAGATGCTATGAATTAACGCAAGGATCTCACATAGGATACCTCTAGAAACAGGAAAATATGTAATTATTTATTTCTCCAATACTGTATGGTTCTGTAATTATTATTATTATTATTATTATGTAGTTTTCCAAATCCATAGCTATGCCCTCTCAAGGGCTTGCTTCCAGGAGTACATAAAACAGTACTGCTCTTTCTGTCCTAGGTTACCATGTATATTAGCACCTGAAGAGAGTTTTCTTTTCAGTGGAGGATTTGATCTCTCAATTAATTGCACTTATGTAGGGCTGAATCCCTGTTTACCTGTAGTGATATCCCTCAGGAACTCCACTGTGCTGATCTCCCTGTTTCACAAGCCAGGGACCAGATAGAAAATACCGTGCCTCTCACCTGATCTGGTTTCCCTGCTGGTTTGGGGGATTTGAGACAGCAGATCTCTCTGGCATATGGCTACGAGTGGAGCCCACAGAGAGATTGAAGAACTTGGCCGTGCTCTTACAGTTCAGTTACCTCAAAGACCTACTTTAATGCAGTTGTAGGGTTTTTTTAAGGAATACAAATCCAAATGAAGAATGTGTGACTTTTTTTCATTTTACCCAAGCAGAAGGGTTTAAATATACTTTTAATTGGTTTGAACTTTTTACTTTTGCTTTGCTTAATTAAGGCAATGCTGCATTACACTAGGAAGGGAGAAAATTATGTTATTTCTAAAAACATATCTTCAATTATGTCATCATTTGACCTGGTCAGTATTGATAAACTTGATGTAATCTGAATTCTATGCTTTACAAATACTGCTGTGTTTAAGGGAAAAAATAATTATCCAATAATTAAAATGTTGCCCAGATGAGTACTGACAGTTTTATTTCAACTTTTTTTTTCTCTCTGTCCAATTTTCTGTATTTTATTTCTGATTGTATTCTGCTATATTTAAGTATATTTAAGTATATATCAGTATTTTTTTGCACCATGACACACTTCTATACTTTCAAAATATTTGTTTTGGAATCTGCATCTATTTTACAAAACTGCATAAATAGGAAACAGTTTTCATACACTGAAAATAAACTTGAAATTATATATAATATACAATATATCATATATTGAATGATCTGGTAGAATGAGTTACTAACTATTTCAGAGTCTCTAAACTTCACATTAGACACAAATGCCAGATTACATTCTCCATTATACATGTAAATGTAATGGAGAGATACATGTAACTCAGAGCAGATTTGTTCCACAACAAGTAATCTCCTTATCTTACTACTATCAAAACACTTGGTTACATCTGAAAATACTTTTCTGTGTTTATTATACAATATCAATAAAAAATGATCCCTTACCACAATGATGTCAAAGCATAATTGACATTGATTTGCTTTGTATTATAATTTTGAGCCATTGCTTGATGAAGTCTAATCTGTGTACAATAATATCTTTGGCAGTATATTATCTATTTAGAGTCACATATTTCTTTTGGAAATACAGAAACAAAGTAGTGTTGGTGACCCACCTTGATTTCTCCTTTCAAGTAAATCCTAATTCTGCACATGAACAATACACACATGCACACACAAAATGTGATTTTGGGTTGTAACTAATCTGCCAAATTCAATTAATGAGAAATTTGGGAGGTTTTTGGTATCATTTCCTTATTCTTTTTTAGTCCTTGGATTTCAGAGAAAGTTTCAATTTTACATTTCCTGAAGACTGAAAACTCAACCCAAAACTCATTAAAAGAATTCAAAACTGTGGACAGTCTCACCTTAAATCACTAAATTTTCTTTACTTTTCGACTGCTTTTGCAGATTCTTTTTTGAGCCATACATATATTATCCTATATTGCCAAAAGCTCCAAACATTATTAGCAGTATAGAAAAATCTACTCATAAGTATAACTTTGTATGGATATTATATATTATAATTTTATATATATCATATGTGTATTACATATGTTCCTTAATGTAAACAAAATGTTCTTTTTTTTCTAATGATACTACATATATATTCAAGGGTACAGATTACACTCTGTCAAGAATCTTGTTTCTAAAAGACTTTTTAAAAATAAGCTGATAAAAAAGTAAATAGTGGTGAGCTGGGCTATAAATTTCTTATGTCTTGGCAAAGTCATGATAAAGATCCCTACTCAGTACCCCATATCAGTGCCAGATTTAGTGGAGCAAAGACTTAAAACCACTAAAGAGATTAGAATTTTAGTAAAACAGAAGATTTGGGAAATAATTATTTCTTTCTGATGAGGGCCCTATGGACTTCCTTCTTGAAATATGTCAACCCTCCATTTCGTCTTGTGAAGAAATTTTTTTCAGACGTAAGAATTATTAGGAAAAACAGATATTTATTTTTTTTGCCTCCATTCTCTCTGCCTTACTAACAGAAAATTTTACAATTTCTGTAGTCAAGAGAACTAGTTTGATGCAGAGTGCTATGACAAAGCTGGTATGGTCAAAATTCATTGAGCATTTTTGCAAGAGTGAAATCTAGAAGTGTTCTGATGCACTGGGGAAATTCCAGTGTGTTTAGAAGGTAATATGAAAAACTCAGTTCTTATATTTCTGATTTCTCTGTGTTATTCAGTGTCACCTGTCCTGTAATATAACATTCAACATCCCTTAATGTCATTTATATTGCAAGTTCACCTATGGGAGTTTAAACTCCCATGACATGTATTTTTCATTTAGTCACCAGAACTTTCCATGTCAGTAGGAGCTCACCTTCATAATATCACACTTCAATTCGCAGCAGTTAAGAGCCTTTTTATCTGTCTTTTCTTGTTAACCCTTAAAGTACAGATAAACTCTTAAACTACTTAGGGGAAAATAGCAGCTTGAAAAATAAAGAAGCATTTTTGCTTCCACTGGGTATTTGTTGCTGACCTCAACAGAGAGTCCAGTTTTTCAACTAAGCACTGCATCTCACTGTGATGTTGTGAAATGAGATGAAGATCAGTCTTCAATTTTAGTGTGCAGGCAAGTGCAACAACATCTTGCATTTAGTTCAACTGTAGAATGAGATGAAAATTATCACTAAAACAAACAATTCACTGTAGAGAATGGACAATGCCAAAAAGGCAAGAAGTTACCCTGAGCATGAGACAATAAAACTTAGAGTGCTCTCAAGCTTCTAACTTGGAATTTCATAGTTATTATGATACAGAAGGTCTTCCAGTAGATTTAACTGTTCTAATAAAACCTGTAGGATCATATCCCCTGGCCTTTAGTTACACTTCAGCATCTGTATTTTGATACATGAGTAAAAGGAAGCTGATAAACAGGCTACAGACTGGAACTCCTATATAGATACAGGAATGTGAGTGACAGTTCTGTCCCCACATAGCTACAGTTTGTGATTTGTGTTTCATTTGGACACTCAAAAGAAGGCATTTACGTATTTCTTATGAGAAACTAAAAATTAATCCATGAATATTTTGTCAGTTGAAATTTTGTTGATATCTGCAGTGCTGAAAACACTTTAAATTAGGTTCTTCTCTTTGTACTGCATTTATTATTTAGTAGCTTTTCATAACAATTCGAAAATGAAATTATTGTGTTTCCTTTCCACTTCATCCTGTGTGATTTTCTGTCAAGAAAACCCTTCTGTGAGAGTCATGAAAGATGGCTGCTCCAAGTTATGCTGATGGCTAAAACCACATTTTAGTAATATGAAAATCTTTTATTCTGGATATTAATGACTGACATTCTCATTTTAGGATGTTGACTGCATTCAGATAAATCACTTCTAAATTATTGGGCAGCTTTGAGTCTTCTCATAATATTTAGTTTGATGGTCTTCCCTGTATAAATTATTATATTCTTGCAGTATCTTTCAATATTTTATTGATATAAATGCATATTGTGTTTAGGGTTTTTAAGTGCAACTGCTAGAAAAATACCTATAGAACCTAGTGATCTGACTGATATGTGTTTTGAAGAGTGTATATACAAATTATTATTTTTAAAATTAAAAGTAATCAAAATTACAATAATATGTTAGTGCTTTTTTAAGAAGCCTCTGAAATTTCAATTGTGATCAAACTTTTCCATAAAATGTTAATAAAAGTATAATAAATGATTCAGGTTGAAATCAAGAGGAACAGTGTGGCAGAACGTTAACTGATGCAAAGAATTTACTAATGGAAATATGGAAGTGAACAATACGTGATGATCTAATTCCACTGTTATTGAATATATCTCTAAAAAAGTAATTTTGAAATTATTTCACTTTGTCAAGCCATTTGTTACTGAAAGTTGAGGAAAGCAAGTATCTATTTTTCTTTGTGTAAAAGCACTTCCAAGCTCCCCAAACCCCATTCAGTTCAGAAAAATGAAAGTCTGTCAATTCTAACATGTGGGAAGATTTGTCTTCCCTTTCCAAAAATAAAAAAAAGTGATAATTAGAATATCTTGGTATATAGGCCATGAAGTCTAAAGCAGAACTGCTGCAGAAAGTCCAGTGCATAGCGCAAGGGTAGTCTTGCATAATGTTTCAAGTTGGATTCACATTTTTTTGAAATCTGGCAATATTTAACCCAAGCATAAGCCCAGATAGAGCTTCTCTTACAATCTTCCTCTTACAATACTTCTCTTACAATCTTCCTTGTTGTTGTTGTCCAAGCAGAACAGGCTACAAGGCACAACCTCTAGACGGCTACTTTTTACAGGGAAAGAAACCATCAAATCAATATAAATTGCACTCTTTGACCAAGAAGTGGTCTCAGAGGGAAACGAAAGGTTGCAGATAGCTTTTTCCAAAGCACATGACTCTGAATTCTAATTTTCATTTTCTCTTCATTTCACATTTGTTTCATTTGGCCCAAATGGTGATATAGGTCCAAATTGTTTAAACTCTTGTGACTTTATAGTATTCTGTAAGTGACAAGAACACAGTCCTTTTCAGATGATGCCACTATACACAGCTTCATTGGTGGTGTTTGAGGGCTTTTTTCCAGTTGTGCTCACCTCTTAGTTTTTTAGTATGCAAAACATGTTGCACACAGGAGTCTTGTATTATAGCTTAATCAGCTTTGTAGGAAATGTGTTTCTGCTTGCCACAATTCATCACTTATTGTTCCAAAAGCATTCTATTTTGTTGTCACTTTCACCTCTGTGGACTTCTGAAACAAATGTTTAGACTGCAAAGCACTGCATTTGCTACAGATGAAAATAATCAACATTTATGAGGAAGGATAATACGTCTTACAACTTTTAGGTTGGTCACAAAATCTCTGTGTTATCAGAAGTCTTTTTGTTCAAATTTTTGAGTGTTTCTCCATAAATCTACACCAAGTTTGAGAGATTTGGGAATACCGTACAAAGTAAATAGTTCCGCCTAAAATCAGTCTTCATTTATCTCATGTGTTGTTTGAGTATTCCAGCTCAGTTTATTTGCAGACTTTTTATTTAACATCTTTTTCTGGTAAACTGACTCTCAATAATATCCCACACATATCTGTTATACAAGAGATGAAAAACACTCAGATCTCTGACTTACCGTGTTTCAGGAGAGGATTTTTTGAGGGAAGGAGGGTAGATTTTCTGAGAATTTTCCCTCCAGCTCAGGGTAGACTGAAAGGCCTTCAGGCATAAATGTATTATTCCAACTACTGAAGATCCCTAATGCAAACATGAAAAAACTAATTAGCTTTTCCTGTAGACCAAATTGCTTTTCAATCCTTGTAAAATAAAAAGTAAAAATGGTATTGAATTGGTAGTTACTGGATGTGCAGTCTCTGCTTTTCATTATTTCATACTGAAATTCTATTGAAATTAATAGAATAAATAACTGCTATATTGCCGTAGAACTCCTTGCGGAAGACTTAGAATTCAAGGCAAATGGGTTAGGTGTGAAATACCTTATTTTCAATGGAAAGTGAGCAGCTATTTAATTTCCTTCGAGTCTGAATTCCATAGCTATTCAAAGCTTTGGTTATCTATCAGATTCCTTTAATTTATACAGACATAGATAATATAGAAAATTTCTTTTGTTTGAGTTCTATTGGATGACTAAGTATTTCTCTGAAGCATATAAAACAAGCTCACTGAATTCAAACAATTTAAGGGGACCTCATTTAAGAAAAAATAGGAGAATTTAGATAAGGTATGTGAAAGGTAAGAGAAAAGGTGTAGAGTTGTGCTATTCTACCTTATATACACGGATGTATTTATATTTCTTATTTAGCAAATGGAAGGGAATGGGACCTGAATGAGTTCCCAAGAGTGTGTTATGAAACATTTTAATTAACAGAATTTAAGAATGTTAAAATGTTCTTATGTTAAAAAGATGCATTTAAGCAGGGGCAGCAAGCTGGTGCTTGAAGAATAGCAGCTGTGTTTGTTTATTTGGGGGAAATGGCAGAAATGCCTTCATAGGTTTTAGAGAAGGGCCAGGAATATGAATGGGCAGCATCCCAACCAAAATATCTTTTTACATTACTATTTGAAAGGAATAATGATTCAACACTGCAAGTAGTATGTCTCACCTTTTAATGAGTCAAAGAAACACAGAGAGATTAAAAAAACTTTGGAACACACTTTTTTCTTTACCATCGGCCAGCAGAACAACAGGTTACATCCTGTTTTCCTAATATGTAAACTAGGAAATTTTTGCAGTGCTCATGGAGTCATGTAGGTGATCAGATGGAGCACCTGGATTAACACAAGGTATTTTCTAATTATTGCAGCAACTTTGTGGGGTGAATTGCTGACATTTGGGAACGCTTTAATGACCTACACATTTCTTCCCACTATTTGAACATTAAATGGAAGATGGTTTGCCTAGTGAGAGTGACATCTTTTTTTATCAACACGTCAATTCCTACTACAGCTTGCTGGAGTAAGGGAGTTTGTATGGATTGAGAATTCAGGTCACATCAAAAAAGCTTTATTACTAAATGAGCAGTAAACACAGATATCAGTAAGATGCTTTGCCAAATGCTTTTACTGCAGTTAAGGTGCAACTGAAGCTTTATTTAGTTTAGGTACTAAAATCTGGTTAACATACTAATTGCAGTATATAATGGCACAGAATTGAGTCTAGATTTGCTGTCTGTTTTCCCTGAGCTCCCAAGTGAGTCTTGTAACCTATATTGACCTCACTGATGGCCCAGTCACATCTATTATTTGTGAAGCTAGAGTGGATATTTCCAGGTAGAATGCCATCTTCTCTCTGCCTACAGAGACTGAAGGAATGGGTTAATTGCCTTTTTTTAAGGAAAGAAATGCAGAGGCAAGAAGAGATGTTGAAGAAGAGTCTTAATCTGTTTGATTTCCCATATGTACAATTCCTGCAGGTATAAACCTGAAAAGAGATTATCACAGTTTAGGGCTTATGTACTAATAAACTGCTACTAAGACATCTCAAAAACCCTAGAATGATTCAGACTCTGTGTCTACATCACTGACTTTCAATCTGAAAAGGCTAATTCAATTCCCAGTTTTTAAGGCCATAATTTTTAGATTTCAATGTACACTCGAAGTTATCATGACTATCTGAAGTTTCACATAAATGTGGATAATTTAGCCTCTAGGAAGTTCTTAGCTAAGACAGATGAAATTATTTGTTTCTCTGCAGAAACTCGCTGTGTATGTGATATCTGTAACAGTGATCCAAAAGAGCACAGGAAGCAAATAATACAGATCTCATGGGCTCTGAGGAGCTGCTGACCAATGAAGATGGCACCCAGGCACTGGAGTAGATGTGCATTTTTACATGCTTTTTATGCAGAATTCTGAACATTGCCTAAAGATGTGGTTTCATTATTAACTGACCTAAGTTCACCTGAGCTGATGCTGCTTCAGAAAAGAGTGATGCCAGACACACTTCCTTGCACTTTCCCATGTTTCAGTCCCAGCACTGGGAGCCAGAGAACTGATCTCTTTGAAAACCACTTCTTTCTTCTCTGTTTTTTCAGTGAGTCTGCTTAGCTTAGTTTTTTCTCTGATTTGTCTCACTCTGTCACCCAGTGGGTTCTGGCACCATGGCAAAGGAGAGGGTGTGTGGTGAGCTAGGAGACATCTCCATAAACAGTGGAAGAACATCCTAAGATGCTCTGTGTTCTGAATTCTTGTGTTAGTTATCCTCATTTATAACCAAAACTCCCCTAGATTTTTATTTAAAAATTTTTAATCCTTTTTCCTCAATGAGCAGTAGGTCTAGCGAGACCCTTCTAAAGGAATTCACTGCAGTGAGGTGTAGCCATAGCCCAGTCACCTTGACATTCAGGAGTCAACACAATACCTGGAAACTAACAACTGATCTCCCTCAGAGGAGACAAGGAGAGCCTGAAAGCTGCCTCCTGTGGGTGCTGCTGTGTGAAGAAAGAAGGATCTGCCACTGCTGTTACTACAGGCTGTTATGGGTGGGGCAGTCAGGGCTGGAGCCACATTTTGTCCTAAGCATATGGAGTAGGAAGGCATGACTGAAAACAGTTCTAGTCCTGTGAAGGCAGCATTTCGGCAAGCTGCATTTGGGAATTGCGGTCTGGTCATGCTTTCACATTTGGCACCCATCCTGCTTAATCCAGTTAAGGCAGTCCCCACAGGGCAGCCAGCTGTGTGGTTGTACCACTGTACCATCAGCGGTGCCCTGATCTTGAGATCCTCCACACAGACTAACTGCACTGCCAACACAGAGCAGGGACAGGCAGCATGGTGAAAAGAAGCCGGTAGGCAGAGAGAGTGTCAGAGAGAGAAAAAGAGCTCCCTGGGCCAGTGATATCAGCCAGGCTGTGATTTAAGAGATTAGTTTGATGCTATAGAGAGATAAAACTATGGGCAGCTGCCATGAACAGGTCAGTCACATTTCTGTCCTTGTCATGTGTTTCTGCTATGCCTTTTCCAGCAGAAGTGGGATAGACCTCAGCTATCTGAACTAACTCATATGCCTAACTAAGTCATATCAATTTATGGCAAAAATAAATAACTTAGGACAAGAAGTGGAATGCTAATTTTGTCTTCATCAATAGATTTTTAGGTGCATTTAGAAGGAACGTCCCTAAGATGAACTGTCCCGAGAAGGCTGAGCCAGTCTAAGAGCTGGAAGCTACTGAAAGCAAAGATCTCATTCCCAGTCATGTGCTCCTTCTGCTTCCCTTCTCCTGACCTGCTTCCAAGCTTTCTTCAGACTACTAATCTCGTCAAAAACAAACAGTGAGGGGGAAAGTTGCTTGAAATTCTCAGCCGAATTAGTGAGGAGGACCAGCTCAAGGAATGGATATCTCAAGTAAAAATGCTGACTTTACATGAGATGGCTGAGGTCACCATTACTGAAAAAGTGTCTTAACACTTATTTCTTCTCCATCTCTTTGACCCCATATGGCTTCTATTTGCACTGATTCCTTTGCACTCACTTTGATGCTGATGGCAGGACCATTAGCCAAGCATGAAATCATCATACCACTCAATTTATTTTTTTTAAACCAGTTTAGTTTTGTGTGTGATTATTGAGTTTTCTTGGCTTATTGCCCCATTGGATCACCATCCAATGCATGCTAGAGCTGTTTTAAAATAAGCTGTGAGTGCTCATAACAGGGAGTGCAGATGGGATGTGGGGTGAGAGAGTGGGATCTCCCTCTATCCTTTTAATGATACCAGACAGTAAAAGCTTTTACCTGTTGCTCCATCTTAAGGCTCTGCTTTTAGGCCTTCATTAGAGTTATATGCAGCACAATGGTGAAAAAATATGTATTTTTTATAGAAAATAAACTGTCAAATACTTTAAATGCCTGCTATATATGCCACTGAATTATTCTAGTTTTAATATTTTTTAGATAACTGGTTCATAAGTTCCATTTGAAAAAGGATAAAATTAGTTATGTATAAATTTCTACTCTTGTATTTCTGCTATTCATATTGTTTTATAGTCTAGTGTGAAGGAATTTTGATTTTGCTTTATTTTAATTTTGCACTTATCTTACAATAAACATCTCACAGTATCATACTGAAAGATGCAAATGTGATCTGTACTACATCCTCCTATATGCTATGGAACAAAATATTGTAGAGACTTAAAATGTTTTAGAGGCTTAACTATATTTATGAACTGGAAATAATTAAGAAATAGATGAGAAAAAAAGCAATTAAAATAGAGGAAAAGGATTAAAAAAGAGTATTCTTATGGGATTTAGAACACTGGGCTACTAAGCAGGGATATGTAAGAAAGTTGACAGTGATTGCAAAAATTCTATAAGAAGGCTCTTGCATGAAAAATGGCAACTAAAGGAAAAAAAAAATCAGAAAATAAGATAGTATTAGACAGAAGGAATGATGAAATATGAAGCACAAATAAAGTCTAGGTGGTTCCTTGCAGTAAATGTGTCAGATTATTACACAAGGTCACCTTTAGTCTGAATACTGAGATTAACACCATTTTTAATATATTTGTATTTCATCCTATCCGTGAAAAAATAGCCAAAAAAACTGTGATTACAGCCAACAGTGCAGAAATCTCTGAGAAATACAACTTCAGCCCATCTCAAATCTGTGTTTACATTCTTCTTTCCTTATGTTTTTGAAGTGTTTTAGTAAGGAATTCACAATGCTAATAGTAGGTTTGGATAATCGGCACTGACAGCAAAACTGAGGGAAAGCATTGCTAAAGGAGCTGAAGATGAAAACTGCAATTAAATTCACACACCAAAAAAAAAAGGTTATAATTTAGAAAGAAGAAGTCCTCTCCATCTTCCATTTTATTACTATTTCAGGTAATGAAATGTTATTTCCTCATACCTATGCTTTATATAAATGGATTGCTCCTTGTATAGATATCAGTGAGAACTAGAGCACAAGAGTCTGTGCACGTGAGCAAATACCACGTTTGATGAAACTTGCCCAAGAAGGGTAAAGCACAGTTTCTTGCTGAAGTAGACAATGTGCACTCCTGAGTTGTTACATTAACAGTCTCTCTTCAGAGACAGTTAAATGGAAATGGAGATTTCCCGTGTTCTGTAGGAATGACCTAGACTATATTGATGTAATTTTTTTTTTCTCATACTATTAGCATATTTTCCCATTACACAGTAAAGCCATGGTTCCAGCCTGCTTTTTAATAGGAAAATCTTTAACATTTCAAGGTTTCACTGAGCTATGCGTTGTCTTTAAAAGCTTTTTGTATGGCTGGTATGTTGCTACAGCCTTTTAAATTGCAGTAATATCGCATTACAATAACTACAGAGAGCTTCCAAAGTAGATATTTTAGTTTACAGAGTGTTCTATGTTACCTCCTAAATAAACATGAGGTTTTCTGTTACCAGAATGTTCAGCAGTAGCACAGTTCCGAGATAACAGTAAGCACATGAGGAGGACTGTAATTACAGCAATTATGGAAAAGTAATTTACTAGTTGTGTAAACTGAACAGCTTTGAAAGAGTGGATCAACCATAAAAAGAAGTTCAATATTGAAAATAAATATTTTGGGATCTCTGAAATGGTTGTTATGTGGATAAGCAAACTGTAAACATTTTGCCTAAAGTGATATATTTTAATTTTGAAAGTCCTTATAAATATAACTTTGTGTTTTTATAAAAAGATTTTAAAATGTCAGAATTATACATAGATATGCAGATCTGTTGTTTCCCATCTGGTATATACCTAGAGCTTACTAAAGAAACAAATAAGCACAGCTGAATTTACATGCATTTGGGGAGAAAAAAAGAACAAAACCTGAGCTTTTACAATTTGAAACAGATAAAATGATCCATTTTGTTAAAGGAAATTGATAGGTTAATGCCAAAGGATGCAATAAAGCATAGGGTTATCTAGAGAGAAATTTGATCCAAACCTGTCTTCAGAAATGTAGATGCAGTCTTACATTACATGTAGATGTCTCAGAAGACAAATCATCATGAAACAGCTATATTCTAGCCCAAGAATATTCAACCTTAATTTATGAAAGTTTGGTCAAGAGAACAGCAGGATTTTGTCAGCCCTTTCTGAAGACTCCGCAAAATGGGATTAAGAAAAGAAAGACCATGTATCCCATATGAAATTTCTGAAGATGTTTGCACCTCTACCACATTTTAAAGAGTATATAAATAGAAGGATGGAAACAATATTCTAACTGAGATTTTTATTGAACCAGGCCCATTTTTAGAGTATCAAAAGCTAGAGCCGTGCTGTGGGTAGCTGTACTCTGCAGCACATCTCAGCACCCTGCCCTCTTGCCAAAGTGCCTGCATCCTTCCTGTGAAAGTCAGAAGTTAGGGAGAAGAGCTTTATACATCAACTCCATCCCAGATGGAGGTGGTACACAGACTGGATGCACCCCCAGCACCCGAGGGACTGTCCAGTATCTCATTTTCAAACAATATACTTATGATGAGAATGGCAATATTTAGATCTCGCTTACCCGTCAAGCCAGAGGAGCTCAAAACCTAATGTAATTGACTGGATAATGATAATAATGTCTCTTTGATCTGATTCCTGAGAATGGATGGTTTGATTATCAGACCATCATTATCAGACCAGGTTACCTGCACTTTGCAATGTTACAGTCACATTTCTCTCAGTGAATAGCATCCATTACGTGCACTTGCCATATTCCACAGTCAAACTAAACCACATGGCAATTGTATATTCCATTACTTTGAAGTAAGTCACAGCATTTAATTGCATTATCACAATACTAAGTCATTACAAGCAAGTCGGAAACAAATAGCAAGGCCTGAATAAGTATTTATATCCATTCGAGCTTTGAGGACTGTTACATAAAAAAACCCCTGTCATGCTTTGCAGGGAGAAAGTGAAGATTTCTGTCTATGAGTTAAATACTTGAAAACTAAAGCGCTGGGCCAAAACCATTGTAGAAAATAAACTGCTTCTGTAACAACCCTGCTGCTGTAAATGTTTCTTTTATTTGAAGCATTTGACTTAAATGGATTGCAGTTACTCTTGACAGTATGAAAAGAGGCACCCTAAAACATTTTAAAAACCTCTTGTTTTCCACCTTTAAAGCATTGGTGTATTAACTTGGCAGGAAATGGCTTATAAGAAAACCTTACTTATGTGAATGACAAAGCTGAGGAGGTCTGTATGCTAGGGAAAGAACACATCACTTTGTCAGTGGGAAAGAGTGAAGGCACCAGTGGGGGCTCATAAAATGAAGAAAGAGAATGCAAAGGGATAAAACACCATAACCCTTGGTCTTTTATTTTGCAACACATCCAGAATTTTTCACCCCTGCTTATAACATGTTTTTTTACTATTAGTGAATCTGTGCAAAAAGGATAAAAGATACCTATTTGTACCTTACTAACAATTCTCATTAAATGCACAGCACCAAGCCTGCCAGAGTTCAAGAAGCGTTTAGACAATACTCTTGGGCACATGGTGTGACTCTTGAGGATGGTCCTGTGCAGGGCTAAGAGTCAGACTTGATGATCCTTGTGGGTCCCTTCCAACTCAGCATAGCCTATGATTCCGTGATCTGATTTCCTAATTGCTTCTTTCTGTAGCAGTAAGTGTGGAAGTACCAGGCAAGGCTCTACAGGAATCTAGCAGATACTTGTATACAATACTGCAAGATCCTACTTTGTGAAATCTGCAATATAATGTTCCTGGGTCTAAGTATCTAGCTTTAGCTGGAGTTAAACTCTATACTATAGAAGGTAAAAGTGAGGCTTTAAAATGTATGGAATGACTGAAAGTATTTATGATTATTCCAAAATAGAAATTCTTGTATTGTCTTTAATGTATATTTGTCTTATTTACGTTATTTGCTTTGAAGTAACTTAATTAAAATTAAAAACTACTACAAAAATAGTCTTCAAATTAAAGAAAATGTAACTCGAACAAGTATATACACTAGGAAGATAAGCCCAACTCTATAAAATTAATAATCTCATGCTTTCAGAAAAACACATAAGCACAAACAAATCTCCTTTTGTATCCCAAAATTTTATTATTCTTTTCAGAATATCCTCCGCAAGAACTATGAAAAACACTGAACTTTTTCCAGCTCTCTGGGGTTCAACAGGCCAAATGTATCCATAGTAAAATAGAGCTTCATTTTCATTAGAAGAACCTGAAAACCAATTTAATTATTGGTAGCCTCTTCTAATGTTAAACAAGTTTTTTGAGAGATTACTATGACGGAAGCAAGTGAAAAGGATTGCTCTGTGTTGCTTTTGTAAATAATGTCCTTGCATAAAATCCAGATACATTTAAGGTCAGCTGAAAAATAAGACAAAAGTTCTTGCAGTTGAGGATTAGAAAATATTTCAAATTTCTATTTCTTCTCTAAGCAGGAAACTCACTCTGTAAAATCTTATTAAAAGAATCATTAAAATAATTTTCATGTTTAATTTGTTGTAAAAACCGCAAAGAGTAATATGCCTTCGTATCGTTTTACATTCAGCTTTTTCCAAAACATTTATTGTCTTAACAATGCTGGAAAGTATGTATCCAAAACTGCAGGAAGCTGTTGCAAGGTTAGTTCTGGGGTTGAGTAAAGAAACATTAATTTGTAAGATAAATTATAAGGAATAAATTGAGTTGGGTTGTTAGGAGGCTTATATGACAGTGAAAAAAAATCTGATGAGGTTTAGAAAGGTATGAAATCGATAAGATAAAGAAGTGCAGAATGCTGTGGTGAATGTTAGCAGGCAGGGATAAGGAAACACTACCAAATGACCCCCTCCCAACAGCCTGGGAGACAAGTCAGAGGCTCTGAAGATGAGGAAGGGACAACGCTGTAAGCCCAGCTTACCTCCCATCCCAGTATTAGCAGCTAAGTCACACACCTGCTGCTGGAAAGGAAGGATTTCCAGTCCAGCAATACAGACATAGCCAAAATGAACATACAGGGTAAGACATGAAAAATTCAAAATGTGCGTGAGATTAAGGTTTTTACAAAGTGTGTGGATGACTTAAGGAGCACAAAATCCATATGCATGTCGAAAACATGAGTAGAATAAATAACATGAGGGCGATGATATCCAGGTGATGCAGTAAAGAGGCAAATTAGAGGGAGAACAGTATTTCTAAACTATTCAGAGAGTAAACACATTGGGGAAAAGATTATGCTTTATAATGGATTTATGAATTATCTTCCCTGTCATCGAATTATCTGCTTGTGGAATAAAATTTTTACAAAAAAATGAATAATAAGAACATCAGCATTTACAAGATGATTAAAATGCTCCAGGGGCATATCAACAATCAGCCAAAAGCCTTTCTTTCTAAAGAGTCAAAGCAGAAAATTTGAATATAGATATCTCATGGTGGGAGAAAAGATATTTCTTATACATTTCAGAATTGGTCAAGTTCATGAGAGTCACAAGCAGTTTTCTCAAGGGCTTATTCTCTCTAATGGAATTTTACTGAAGATTGATTATACTACCTTAATAATTAGGAGGTCTTAATAAGCAGTTTACCTTTGATAAATAGAATTGTTAGAAACTGCCGTACTCTTGTTGTAAGCTAATAAGGTTGAAGTGTCAAGTTTTAGAATGCATTTTAATCTTGGTATTACATGGTAATTAAAGGTAATTAATAATCCAGAAATAATCACCAACAAAAACTCCATTTTCTTTTCCTTTTTTAAGAAATTCTTTACAGAGGATAGATGAGGTATGCACATTACAGGAAAGTTCATAAAAGAGAAAAGACAGTTTCCCTTGTTTTTAATCAGCCTGAGGGAGAAAAAAATTAGCAGTAAGACCAGAAGCTGTGACCAAGAGCTCAACATAGAAGGCTCTCTGGAGGAGCAGGGTGTTCAGAAAAACCCAGCTGACTGCAAAAGCAAATAAAGGAATGTTGCTCAGTGCTCTGGGATCACCCACATACCTACAGAGTGTGGGTAAATGAGAACTCTTTCACAAGAACTATCCCAGTTATCTCAAAGACAGCCCCGAAGACTCTCAGAGCACATAATGTGGAAAGGAGATGAATTTGGCCTTGGTCCCAGTCTTGGCTTTGCTTCTGTACGCCTCCATAGGTGTACACAGAGAGGCATTACTGCAACAGTTCCAGCTTTATCAAAAATATAAATGGAGGTGGGATTTGGAGAAGGGGGATAAAACTGGAAGCCTGGACTGGGTTCTTAAGAGTTTGCCCATTCCTTAATCAACCCTGCACCTCACTGACTACTAGTAACAATGTCTTTTCAGGCATGTTCCCACTCAAAGATCATAATCTAAGTATCAGATAGTTTTTGAATAGGTAGAAGAAAATATTCATCATCCTGTAGCAGTGCAAAATAAAAGCAGTCCCCTTCCTCGCAGCAATACCAGGTCTCTTGTGCAGTTCATAAAGCAGTTAGTCACCTTTTGCAGTAGTACAATATGTCTTAAATATTGAGTGTAAAAACAATCCATTGCAGGGTAATTAAATATGTTAATTCCCCTCGATGTCCCAAATGGATTGATCATTACTCTTAAGCAGGCAAATTTCATTTACTTTATTTAAAAGCAGATGCAGTATAATCAATGCTAAATTTCCTGATTAACCATAAAAGCCCTGTTTGAATAAGTGATCCCTGGCATTTTAATAGGTTTTGATATAACTACATTGTGTAAGCAGGGTTTATTAATGCCATAGGACTGGAAGCATAGTGTGATATGGGGAGAATTTGTTCCTGCGTAAAAATGTTAATTTCCTGTGTAGATGGCCTTGCACCTCCTTTCACATATATTTTAGCTCAAGGAAGCAAGTAAAATTTAAAACCTAACTACAAATAACAGTGTGGCAGAAAAAAATAATTTTGATTTGTGAGGAATTAAAGTAGGATTTTATCTCATTAAGAACATGGATAAATGATTACACATCTTAAAATCTAAACTGTGCAACAAAAATAAGGTAGTGAACATAAAAAGAAGCAGACAGCATTATAGTTTCACTAAATATGTGCATAGTGTAACCAAGGCAAAGAGTTCCCTAAATCTTTGTGATTTATGGGCAAGGAAGTCAACTCACTTTGCACATGGAGGGTCCCATAAAAGCAGTTTCAGTAGCAACATTTTATTTTAAAAGCCTGCTAATTTTTTTTTTCTTTAATGTTGCTGCGCTATACCCTGTGTGGCATGACTGAAATATAAGAGGGCATGTTGCTGTCAGCGTTGTTTTGCCACTTGTTTGGGGTGACTTACATAACTCACAAGTGGCGTACTGGCAATGAAACCTTTATAACACTCTGTGTGGTTGCGGATTGCAACCATATGTTGATGTGTATCTACCATATGACACACATATCACATGATACATGTACCCTGTAAAGCGCAGGCCTTACATACTGCTTAATAAGGCAAATGTCGATGTAACTTAACAACTGTGACAACGTTTACCAACATAAAGTCTATAAACTTTAGTTTAACAGTATAAAGTCAGCAGGAAGAATAGCTGAGTACAAATGCATAAGATCATTCTGGCCCTTGCACAGAATGGAAGGTTTTAGGTAGACTATCTTAAGATGCATTTAAGAAGCACTTGCTTCTCTTACAGTGTTTTATGCCATTGCAAATAGAATAAAATATTTCATCTGTTAGCAGTCCTGTTTCCATTCTCACAGCTAAACAGATTCCAGGAAGATGAGTCGCTAGAAGTGTAGACTTAAAGCGTGGCTTGTGGAAATACTGAGGAGCAAGGATCTTTGATTCTCCATCCTTGCCACAAAAAGGACTGCAGGAAGAAAACTCACCTTCCCTAGAAAGTGAATCCATGGTGGGGCAAAACACACACGGCCCCATCTTGTCCATCGCAGCACTCCGCAGCCTCATCTACCACCAGACACTTTTGAGAATTGGATCACTTTTTTTTTTTACATATATATATATAATCAAGGTATATTAGTTCATTACAACTGAAATGTTTTCTGGGAAGATGCAAGCTTCCTTTAAAGTATACCTGTATGTGTTTTGTTAGGGACTGAACTGAAGTCCATCATTTATAGAGGCATTTAATATGGTAGTTTTTTTCTTTTCTCTCTTGATGAAAAGTGACATGAAGTTTCAGGACAAACCCAATATGGAGTGATGAAGTTTTAAAAATCTTTAAGATTTATGCATGACGAGGAATTAATTTTCTATGTATTCCTAGTAATCTCTCCTCAAACTTCCCCGAAAGAAACTGATTAGCAAGGATAGAGTTCTCAAAAAGAGGGATCTCCTTGCCCATAGCATGATGATTGTGATGATAAACATCCTTATAAGTGGATACATCGTTAATTAAAAGGAAATAAGTGAAGAAAATAACTGTTGCTGGAGCACAGTAAAAATAACTTGTTTCAATATTCATTTGTTTATACCATAAAATGTATCTTGGGTAGTGCTGTCACTTGTTACTCAGTACATACTTAATGAGACACACCAGGAGAGGAATGTAGCAGCAGCAGTATGTTTCGTCAAGGTTATCAAAACACTTAAGGACAGGAAACCTGACTAGATTAATTGTGCATCTGTTAACACACTGAAGTTTCAAAGACACTACGCCTTTTATCTTGTACAAATATTGGTAGAAGAGCATATATCATTAGTAAAGGGAAAACTGAGACAGCTAATTTGGAAACCTGAGGAGCAACAGCGACCTAGAATACAGCTAGGGTCTTGTTTTGGGTTTCCAGCCTTTTGATTTAAGTATGTGGTTGCATTAAGGATCTTAGTCTTAGTTATTTAGACTGTAAAATTTCAAGGCCAGCATGTATTCTAAGTAGAATGTGCCCAACCTTGCCACAAACTCATTTTTTGCTTCTCCTGCTAGTATGCTTATGTACTAGTAGTCAGAATCATGTTTTTTCCAAGAAAATTAGAACACTAAGGAACTGACAAAGTCAGTCTTCTAGCTTTATAATTTTGTGCAAGCCTGTATTACATCTTTGGTCTGTGGCATGTCTTGTGTTCAGCGGGACGTCACACAAAGGGGTTTAATGGAAAATAATGTCTTATCAGAAGTGAAGAATTGCTGTATTTCCTAATCATAGTTGAATTGGAAATAATTGTAAAAGTGATGCAGTGTATGCCCTAATCTAAGGCACAGACTTTTTCTTTTCAGAAAAATAATACAAATACTTTTCATAAACTGGATGCTGGTATGCCTCCTCTTTCCCATTTACAACTTGGTATCATTCCTTTTCAGCTTAGGTAATGTGGTGGGTTAACTTCGGCCAGCAGCCAGACACCTATTCAGACTCTTTCTCACTCCCCTCCTTATCAGGACTGGGGAGAAGATGTGATGTGAAAGTTCATGGGTCAAGATAAAGATGGTGCGATTGCTTATCAGTTACTCTCATGGGCAAAACTCCACTTGCGAAAAATTAATTTAATTTATTAACAATTAAAATAGTTTTTAATAGAAAGAATCAAAGATAAATATTGAAAAAACACATTACTCTCCCCCTTCCCACATTCAGCTTCACTCCAGACTCCAAACTCCTCTATTCCCCCCTGAGCAGCACAGGGGGAGTTAGGAGGGGATGTGGTCCATGTAAAATTATTGATCTCTGCCCCTACCTCCCTCCCATGTGTTTTACCTTCTCCAGTGTGGGCTCCACTTGAGCAGCAGTCCTTCAAGGAAAAACATGCTCCAGTGTGAGTCCCACACAGGCTGCAGTGGACTTTGGTGCAATGCCTTGAGCGTATCCTTCCCATTCTCCTTCTCTGGCCTTGGCCTCTGCAGAACTATTTCTCCCTCTGTTTTTCCCTCTTTGCTTGCCTGTCTGGCACTTTTGTCCTTTCTTAAATATGCTTTCCCGGAGGTGCAACCATCACAGCTGAGGGGTTCAGCTGTGCCCTGAAGTGGGCTGGCTGAAGGCAGCAGCCCCTGGTCTCTTTCCACGGAAACCACCCCAGTCACCACCTTGACACCTACAGCCAGTATAGGTATAAACCTGATGAGACTGCTTTAGCATGTAGTTTTTCTAAATGTTCTGTATAATCAATGGCGACAGATGAGCATCTCTGAGGGGTAATTCTAGTCTTGGGGAATCACCAACCAGAGGTGTGCATGTCTCTCCTGTTTTTCTATAATACTGCAATCATTTCTTTTAAACTGAATGAAGTGCATCTCCAGAGTAGAGCACACAGCCCCTTTTGAGATCTATTTATCCCTTGTACATATTCAATGAAATTGGGAAAAAAAAATATAGACACCGAACGAGTTTACTCAAATATACCGCCAAGCTACCTTAATCAAATATAATTACGTATTTTTATTTGCTTTAAATTTGCCTAAAGGTGCAATAAAATAAAAGCAGGTATGCAACAGAGGGCATTTGTAATACTAGCAGGTATGGCAAGTGGGCTGTAAGAAACATATTATAGTTTTCAAAGCACTGAATCAGATTAGCATGGATTAACACATTTGTTTGAAAACCCATGGCAGAAAGCATTATAAGTGCTTGATACATCATCCCTTATTCCATTGCTTTTTTTAGTGGGACAAAGTAAGTATTGCACAAAAACAAAAGCACTTTGTAGCATGTTTCAGTTTCCCACAAAAGGAAACCATTTATCAAGAAGAGAAGGTCATTGTTGCAATACTGAAAATATAAAAGTGACAGGTCCATGGTTTACTGTCCAAGCAGTTTTTAATGAGTACACTAAGGAAAGCTTTTGTGGTTGAACATAGCCTAGTATGTATTCACCTTTGTTCTTCTTGTTTGTAAAAGAAGCAACTAAATATAAAAAAAAATAAAAGACATTTTGCATCTTGCAAAGAAGTATCAAGCTCCTTGTCAGAATGTAAGCTATTCCTACCACCTGAATTTTCCCAGCTTTTTTCATCACAAATTTTTTGAAAGGACAGTCTCATGCTGTTCAGAATGTGGGAGCCAATATGACTAGTGAAAGCCTGTAGCAGCCCTACTTCATTCAATACAAAGCTTAGTAAGTAATTTAAAAGAAAGTTTTTGAGTAGGGTTGCTAAGTGTGTTAGTGTTGCAATAACTGCACGAACACAGATTTTGATGCATCAGAACTGTTCTGATAGGATTTAATCAGCCGAGTTCAAACACAGTAACTATGTATTTATGTAATAACAGTAATTTGCATTCAGGGCAGTTGTGTGCAGGCTAATAATCCGCAACAAAAAGCATGACCTGATGCTGAATGAATGTTAATATCTAACATACAGACCCAAACTGACCTCAAGGTCCCAGATAAAGAGGTACCAAATGGCAGAAAGCAGTAACGGCAAATAAAAAATTAAGGGTAGGTTCCTGGTTAGCCTCCTTTTAGGTGTTTGTTTCTATCCCAGTAATTTTATCTGGCTGTTCGCTATGTAAGGTGCCAAAACAATGAATCCAGTTTATAATTTAAAAGAGCTTCAGCACCCATGATTTTTTGGTCAATACAGATTTTGATCTCAGTTTCACCTAGGTCTTTCTTTCCATTCAGACCTGGAAACTCACTGAAAATTTTTATTTATCTCCAGGCAACAATTTCCCCATCATCCTGCCCAGAAATTATGTAAACCAGCATTTTGTACAGACTCCCACATTGTGACCTCAGATCCCAGGTACTTATTTTGATACCTCCAGGGTTTTACAACAGAAATATGGAGTATACACAAATTCAGATCACTGTACTAGAACGTAAGATATCATATGTTATGAAAAAACATGAGTATCAGTTCATAGAAGAAAATTGATGTCTATTAAGTAAAAAACCCCACAACTTTTATATCAGGAAGAGTCAGACATCACTTGAGAGAGAAATATTCTTCAGAAAATATTACAATATTTACAAATACAATTGATTTATATCACTACAGGTTTTTTCTGTCCTCACAGACTTTCCTATTGGCTCCCCAAGGTCAGAGAAAGGATGCCAGATTACAGTCTGACCTGGTTTGAACATTCTTATGTTCATCACATTTGAAAGAAATGGATCATGTCAGAACACATGCCTGGTAGTCAGGTGGTCCTAAATTATAACTCTTCATTTACTGCTGAGCCCATATGTTGCCCTCAAAAGTCTTTGCCTCTGTTTCTCCAGCTGTGAAATACATAGTGTCATATTGGAGATGAAATGATTGGTCACAGACTTCCAGGTTCTTGAGTGATGGGCTGAAATGCTTGTTAAGACTGAATTTTAATTTCACAAAAATAGTAAACCACTTTCTGCAGGAGTATCTTGACAATTATCCATTGTGCACATTAGATGAAACAGATCTACTCTGGGAAAAATAAAGTGTGGGTATGACATGAAAAGTGGTCATACCACATGTGCACAGGGACAGCAGTAGATTCAAAGCTTATGTGTAACTTTAATTATGAAATTTCCTGGTTTTCAAGTTTTTGCCTTTGCAGCTTTAATACTTTATAACGTACTCATACAAAAGCAGAAAATGAACACATAGAACCATGCCTTTGGAGACCTTCAGAGATATTTTAGAATCAACACATATAAAAGCAGGGAGGAGAACCATTTTTTTCTGACATGGTAGTGTAGGTTACTACATCACACTTGGGTCGATGGTATACTTTCATTTATCCTTTTCAGCCTTTTGTGTAAAAGCTATGAATAATTTTATATCCTGCAGATGCTTGGTACTGCCTTTTGAATAAGGAAGGAAATGTAAAATTAAATGATGGTAGAAGCAAAACTCACACAAAGCTGTTTTCTCTGGCAGTGTAGACCTGAGCAATAAACATAACTATGCTTCTAGTGAGGTCACAAAGCTGGCCTTTCTGTTTAAAACTAAGCAAATGGTTTTTCACATCAGCCTGCTCTTTTCTTTAAACAGTGCCTCTCCAACTCATTTTTCATTCCTTTGGAAAGCAGTAAACTCTTGCTTTCCAGTATTGCCCATGTTGCTTATACCTGCTTTGTATCACTACTAGTGCTCTGTTTGCTACCTTTTCCAGATGGTTGCTTTCTCTTCTTTTTTCTTTTTTTCTCTCTTCACTTTACTTACAGAGGTTCTACAACAGTATCCATTTGCTCCTTTCATATCTGTAAAACACGTAAAATTAATTTTGAATGCATTTCTGGAAGGGACCACTGAGTTATGGAACCATTCTCCTATAATCTCTGGCAAACATTTCTTGTCTCAGTCACAGAAATAAAGAGCATTGTCCAAGCTAAGTTCTTGGACTGCCTCAGTATGGAAAAACCAAAGAAAGAAAAGGTTTTTGGTATCTCCTATCTTTGCTCTGTCTGTGAAACACTTCCAAGGGGCTTCCAAGTTACTCATTTGGAATAGGTTTCTAATATTTAGTTGCTCCAAGGCAACCATTGGGATAGACTCTGCATCTTAATTAAGGTGGGTCCAAAAATACTTTCTTCAGCTGTAAACACAAGTATAAGGACATCACAGATTAAAATGTGTGTTTGTTACCATGCATTAATCCACTTCAAAGTGGAAACACAGTTTTACTCTTAGGGGAGGGAGCCCTAATGCTTCAAGGTTTTCTAAAGGCAAACCATGTTTCTTAACATGGAAAAGGGGCTAGTATGCCAAGCAGTACTTTCCTCAAACCAAACTGTAGCTGTGACCATGCAAATTTTGAAGTGCCAGTAGTCATAAATGTTTTTGTATTCCTGGAAAAAGCAGGAGTACTGGCAACAGCAAAACTGTATATTGACAAACTGTTGAAATTAAAATCAAAGCTCTGGTAACATCTGGTGCTTCATGACTGTCAACGAATACTTGCTCAGGGCCTCACACCAACATGGAGAACCTTGTTTAAAATACAGGCCAAAGTTAAAAATGTGCTGTAATGTTTATAGGGTTCTTAGTAACATGACACCACCTCATAAGACTAGAAACTGTAATACTTATTTTTCCAGCAGGACTAAACTAACTCTAGCACCTAGAGTTGGACTAAAGAGAACAGAGCTGTTGGGTTACTGTAAATGCAACACAGTGTAGCTTTGGCAACACTTCTCTTTCCATCTCTGATTCCCTTTCCTTAGTTCTAATACATATTTATCTTTTTTGCCTGTAAATTAATGCTTTTCAAAGTTATGCTGTTATACTGCCAGCACTCATGAATTCTTCCCAGTAGAGCTTTTATTTAATGTTGACATGCCCATTTTAATTTTTTTAAAGCGGGTTCACAGGTCCAGTATTGCAAGTTGTAAATGGATTGTCAAACTGAACCTGAACTTTTAATTTCTTTTACTGTTCTCAAGATGAAGGAGTTTTAACTGTATTTATTTTACTTTTAGGGCCCTAAAATTTATAGATCAAATGTGCTTGAAAAAAGAGCTTTCCCTTAAGAAATTTTGTGACTCCATTTAAAAATGTGGTTTTCATTCATTGGATCCCTAGTTTAATATTAATTCATGTTGTGATTTGACCCCAGCCAGCAGCTAAGCATCTACATAGCAGCTCGTTCACAGCGGGATGGGAGAGAGAATCAGAAGAGCAAAATGGAGAAAATTTTGGTGTCAAGTTAAAGACAGTGAAGTAAAGAGGGAAGCAATCTGCAGTTGTTGCCATGGCAGTCAGTCGCCACCTCCCACAAGCAGACTGATGCCAGCCAGTGTCCAAGCAACGGCCACCATGGAAGACAAACACACACTCAGTTTTACTGCTGAGCACAATGTCATATGGAATGGAATATCATGTTGGTCAGTTCAAATCAGCTACCCTGGCTGTGTCGCCTCCTGACTTCTCATCCATCTCCAGTGTCCTCACTGAGGGGCAGACTGAGCGGTGGAGAAAGCCTCACACTGTTCAGCAACAGCAAAAACAGTGGTGTGTTACCAACACTGTTTTAGTCCCAGATCTGAAATGCAGCATCGTACAGGCTGCTACCAAGAAAGTTAGCTCCATCCCAGCCAGACCCAGTACACTTAGATAGTTAAATATATAAGAAGTAAATATATTTATTACTATTTGCTGATGGTAGTTGGGCACTTTCACTCCCGCATTGCTTTTCTCTTTTTTTTTTTTTTTACTTTTAAAAATTCTCTGGTTCTAAGACTAATTGGTACCAGACTATTTTACTAATTTGCTTAAGCAGTCGAGTGTCACTGCAGTCCAACTGACAGTCTCGGCAATGGAGAGGAAATCTGAACACAGCAATATAAATAGAGATAGATGGGTAGATAGATAAGATAGATAAGATAGATAGATAGATAGATAGATAGATAGATAGATAGATAGATAGATAGATAGATAGATAGATAGATAGTTGCATTAATTGTGTATAATTTCATTTCCATGCAATTGTCACAGATGTAAAACATATCTATTTAGTAAATTTGGAAAATCATACAATATTTTAAAGAAATGAGACAGCAAAACTTTTGGAGGTGACTTTTTTTTTCTAGCACATGCACTCTTTACTCTTTCAAATGGGTTGCATTAATTAAGGAAGAAAAAGGTATACTGGAGCTCTCAAATAAAAATGCGAATTTTTGATAACTTTGATGCCATTCTGGTATGACTGATAGAAGTAAAAGGAGAACTCAGAAGCACAATAGCAAAAGAGCAAATTCTCAGACAAAGTCCAGCAACATGGAAGAACTTGAGGGTTTTTTTTAAGTAACTGAGTAATCCCATCCTGATTTAGCACAAGATTTTGCAGATTAATTACGGAAGACAAAGTTCCATCACAAAGATTGTTTCTGTTACTAGTTGTGATCACTTGCCTCTTTTTCATTTTTACTTCTAAATTGTGGCAATATTCTTGGCAATAGTAAAGAATTCAAGCGCACAAATAGCACTGAATTGTAGAAAAGTGGAACCAGTTCATATACAGTGAGATACCTAAATCGTTTGCCAGATGAAGCATTTGAATGTATTTTTCTTCATTTGAGAGGACCATAGGGAACTGAGCAAATAAGTTAAGGCACTCATTCTCTAAGAACTCTTTTAAAAATCAGGATATCTAGCACAATTTGCTTGCGTCAGGGTTAGCAAAGTGACCTAAATCCATCCTTCATAATGCTTTCAACAATGCTGTGGCAATTGCCACTTGTCCTGCTTTGCAGTTAAAGCAAACCTCCATCACATCCATTTGCAGCGAATCAGGGAATCATAGAGTCACAGACTTACAGAATATGCTGAGTTTGAAGAGATCCACTAGGATCATCAAAGTCCGGCTCCTGACTCTGCACAGGACAGGCCCACGAGTCACACCATGAATCCCACATCATGCCTGAAAGCATCATTCAAGTGCTCTTTGAACAGGCTTGGTGCTGTGACCACTTCCCTGGGAAGCCTGTTCCAGTGCCCAACCACCCTCTGGGTGAAAAACCTTTCCCTAATATCGAACCTAAACCTCCCACCGACACAAATTCAGGCCGTTCCCTCAGGTCTTGTCACTTATTACCAGAGCAGATCAGTGCATGCCCTTCCACTTCTCCTCATGAGGAAGTTGTGGACAGCTGTAAGGTCTCAGCCTCCTAGAAGATCTCTCTATAGGAATGGGTATAATTGCCAGTCAGTCCACAGAGTGGGTTTGCTTGGCTCCAGCAGTGACCCAGTTACACAGTTCTCCCAGGTTTTACAGAGGTGATGTTGTCTTTTCTCTCTGCCTTCTGAATTATCTACTCGGTTTTGCATGAGTCTTAACGTTTTGGAACTTACACAGAATGAACAGAACAAATACCCTGAAAAGTGTCTCATTTGAAGGACTTTGATAAAATATTGGATATTTGTCTACATCTTTCTTGTAGGAAACTTTTTTGTAACTGAAAAAAAGTAGAAAGAAAGGATATGGAAAATTTTCAGTGCATGGAAAAGTGCCTCTGAATGATAGGCAAAAAGAAAATAACCCCTTTTCATGCAGAACTCCACAAATATTGTCTAGACTAATGGTGTCTAAAATTGCATGGAATACATTGTAACTTTTAATTCATTTTTAAATCACTGTTACTGTAAAAACTTCTTGAACCATGGCAATTATTCTAAAATGAACACTTTTTCTCTACTATTTTCTGAGAGAGATTTCTTCATCAAACAGCATGGAGGTACTCTCACATGTTGTCCCTGTTTTCAAAGGCATTTTAAGCTTTATATAACATGACCCTTTGAATCACAAGGTGAATATAAATAGGTAAAAAGGTATTTAGAACAATTCTGGCTTTGTTAAAATATACAAACAAGTGGCCAGGTTTTCAACAATATTCTGCATGCAATTTTTAATAGCCTTTTATGATTTGGTGAGTACTGGACATCTGAATTTAAATGATAGCATTCTAAACATGGTGAATTCATGTGGATGGAAGGGCTGGGCAAAGTTTGATGCTTGCTTGGCTACCAAGGCATGCATTCCGTACTTACATAACAGCCTGATTTTCAGGAAAAAACAACGTCCATGTCCTCTGTCAGGTTCATCTGGCAGCTTTCAGACAGCTTGGCACTTCTGTTCATCACAGCTGTAGCAGTGGGTCAGAGGGGTCCTTCTCTTTTTAATGTCTGTGGTCAGAGGGGCCATTCTCTTTTTAGCATCTGTAAGGGGCTTATGTTTATCCATGCAAGCTTTTCCTTTTTCCTTCCCCCTCATTTTTAACTTGGGCTTATAGGATTGATATGGGATATAACACTTAATCAATTTATGTATTCCTTTTCTCACACCGGACAACAAAGGAGGTATCCACCTGTTCCTAACCCAGACTCCAGCCTGGTGAATGAATATTAATGTATTTTATTCTTCTCGTTACAAAGTATCAGTGCAGTGTGATCATCATGTAGCAGAAGAACAGGAGGAACAAAAGAATATGCCTGTTGAAAATAAGTTATTTCAGAATAGACATTTTTAGAGTGTGGCATGCTTTTACTATAAAAACACTGTATAAAGTGTGTCCTCATTAGGTAATCATAGAAGAATAAGAATCTGTACTCATTTGTTCTAAAAGAATACAGTAAAAAAAAATATTTTTTCGTATTAGAAGCTGCTTCTGTAAAGGGAACTGCATCACATTGGTACATGCACACTATTGCTAAACTTTCTTGAAAACTAAAGACAACTGCATGCAAGCCTGATTATAGAGAATAAGTTAAAGAGAAGTGTCAATGACACCAAAGTAATCTTGAACAGAACACTCACAAAAAATGTAGGTCTTCTTCTGGGACCTTCAATAATATTAATAAGGGTTTCATCAAATCAAGATTTCTTTTTAAACAGATGTGCTGTATATATCTGAATGACAGACTATTTAAGAGGTTATCAGAATCCCAAATGAGAATGGTAATTGCCTTAATGGGATACGGATTCTTGCCAGACATAGGACACTAGCTGTTGGAAGCAATGTCTTTGTCTCCTAATTTTTTGACTTGCTGTAAAAAAATAAGAAAAGCAATTCCTGTTACTACAAAAACCAAAATAGTCAATGCTTTAAAGTTTAATCATTATAGTTCTCCATTAAAATATTTGGCCTAAACTACTCTTTAGCTTTTTTATTAATTCTGAGTTGAGTTTAAATAGAATTTATTGGATAGGATATACTGCTAAATTGATAGGGACCATGGCTATCTTCTTTGCTTGCTGTTTAAAACTTTCTGATTCTCTTAGAAGGACTGTCTGTTGCACTCAAGAAAATTCCAGTTTTATCCCAGGAGCATATGTTTTTTCGAATCACGTATAATGTATCTAGTGCGATTTTGGTTATTTGAGGAAAGGGCAACTAAATCTGTGCTAAAAAGATACTGTATGGTATCTGTAGAAAAGTATCTGCAAAGAAGAGGAAGATAATGTTTTCTAAAATCCAGTTTATCAGTGCAATCCTTCCCTCTAATTTATCATTCATTAAAGTTTTTGAGGTTTTCCCTGCATTCAATGAGCTTTAGAAGAAATCCTTTGCAATACCATGGATGTACTTGGGACAAATGAGGAAAATATTACAAATTCTGTTTGTAACAGTAAGCACACAGTAAACTTTGTTAAGGCTGTGTTTATCCAAAATATCTTTGCATCTAACCTTTAATTCAGCAAAAATACTACTTTTCCCATTACTCCTCTTTATATTTTCAAAGGCCTGAAAATGAGGGGAAAGGGCATTAGTAGATGAGAGCTTGCACTGTGTTTTGCTCTAAATGATCTTCAGCAGCTGGTGACTGATGAGAAGACCAGAAAACGGTTTCTTTACATAACCCTGCATAACAGTACAGTATCTGAGATTGCCAAAAAAAAAAAAAAGCTGGTCTTAAAATACTTGTGCTAAGACTATGTAGCTACTAATTCAAAAATACGTGAGGTGACGATGCAGCAGCATTTTAACTGACCTTAAAAATGCCCTCATTTAGTGTAAGCTAAATATTAGTAGTCAAGCAATTCATGGTTTTTTCCCATGTCCATGAAGCTATTGACCTGTGACATGGTTTTTATTAGAATAGCATTTATATTTCATCCTCACAATTTCATGTAGTCATTACTCATTAAAATATGAAAGCCAAGATGATGATCAGAAGAAGGAAGAGCTGCCTTTGTGGATGTTTGTGATATAGATATTGACCAGATGAGGTGAACTGAGACCCTTTCCTCCTAATCCCAGTGCATACAGCTTCTGCTAGGAGTCACTGAATTTCTAAGTGCATGAAAAAAAAATTAATTCCTATTAAAAATGTCTTTGGCAGAGGAATGTTCTGTGTTGCAAAGAAAAGTGCCATTTGCCCCAGGTGATATTTTCTCTGCACTGCTGTCCTTATGGGGCACACTTGGGCTTGCTTCTCATTGTAAGTTGTCACTCAGTTCTGGGAAGTTAAAACTGAGATGATAAAACTGTGTGTGGTCCCCAGCTTCTTCAGCTTCCTCCTTTATGCTGCTAGAACTCTGTTTCCCTCTTCTCTCATTTTGCTCAGAATGTTTTATGGATCATGTACTTTTTCATCAGCTTCTCCTTTGGTTTCACCAACTTTACTGTTTTTTAGTGTGGTGTGATGTTTTTTGTCTTCCTGGAGTCACTGTGCATTTATGCTGAAGTAATGCAGAAAATTGGTGTGAATAATTTTCTTTCACTATCTTCTCAGCTAAGGCATGTGTATATTGATAATGATGGGAAAAATGGCTGTTGTCTGAGTTGCAGTGTAGGTTGGTTGGTTTTATTCATGTGCTAGCTTTTCTAATGCAACAGGCACCTGTGTATTGATGTTTTTATGGCTTTATGCAATCGTTAGTGCAGGCAAAATTACAGGCTGGGTTCTTGCATTCAGGTAACCTATTGAGCTAAGTACCTATTACTTATATGCAGGCTAACTATTTTTCAGAACTGCTGACTTATTTATCCTAAATACTATACTGGAAGTTTTGTGCTTCCTTTTTTACTGCACACTCACTGACTGACAGAATGACCATTTACACCTACTTAGCTCGTCCTATAAACCTCATGCACCCTTTCACGATCATTATATATCATGCTTATTTACCATCTCTTGCTACAGCCAGGATTTACACAGATTATACACAAATTGTACACAGTTTAGATCAGTCTCTTCCATGGCCAACAGATGGAAATAATATTCTGGAAGCTACTGCTTTTATCAGTTTTGAACCATTTATTGAATGGGCAGAAGTAGTTGGGTGAATTGGTGATTATCAGTAAAATACCCCTAGCTTGTCTTCCTCATCTGACAAGATGAGAGAAATGACAAGAGTCCATCATTCTGACACTGAGCAATGATTAAAAATTCAAAAGAATAAGACACCACAAAAAATCTACTTGGAACCTATTACTTTTGTTCTGAGAGTATTAGGACAGGTCTATGTTCAGTGCTTGATCAGGCAGAATTGCCCAGTTCCTGGCCAGAATAACTATTTCTCCATCTTCCACGGATTGGTTTTTTTGCATTATTTTTAACCATACCTGGGGGGATGGGTTATTTTATGGGAGAAGGCCACTTTGATTTCACATGACTCATATCAACAATTGTCACTTTTCTTAATAAAATAACCACCATTAGAGATTCTGAAAGACAGAAAAGAAAACTTGGTTGTACTAATCTGCAAGGTGTTTGCCTCTTTGTCTTTGTTTTGGCCCTATTAGGAAGCACTAGGGCTTTCTTGGAGTATATTTTTCTTATTTGCAGTGGAGGATACAATTACAGAGCAGTTTTGTTCTTAGGCAGCAGAAAGATGTTGTGTAAGCAGAAGGCAACAGCAGCTGAAGCTTTTTATGTGGTTCTTAATTCACTAATTAAAAAAGATCATTCTAGCAAACAGAACTGCCTCTTGAGATAATGCTTAATGAACATTTCAGTGACTGGATACCTTTAAACTCTGGTCAAGATTGCTGCAGCTCATAAGATTGCATTCAACTAGACTGCATATTATAGCAGGGAAATTAGATTTAGCTTTCATCAAAGAATTTTGAACTGTTTAGCATATTTATATCTCTCGTATTTACATTTGCTGAAAAAAGTGAATTTATAACCGCTGTAAGCCCACACAGATCTCCTTAACAGTGCGTATCGATTTTTACACAACATCAAGCTGTACCTCATTAATAATAGAGTCTTTGGACATAATGCCTCCATACAGACACTGGTTGTCATTCTTTGGGGAATCTGCTGCTTTGCGAGATGTATACAGGACTCCTTACATGTACAATGCTGAGGACTGAATCTTAATAAAACCAGCTTTCTATGAGCACAACCAGCAACTTCGGGAAGACTTCTTGCAAAAAACACCTGGTAGGGTTTGTTAAGGTTAAAAGCTTCAGGAGCACTCACGAAGATGAACTTTCTTGATGATTTTTGTGGATTCCTCTGTCTCTTGGAGGGGAATTAAAAACAATATGCTGCCCAAATTAAAACAGAATTATATAATGCCAGTGGCCATTAATAAGCCAAAGCAGATGTTCTTCTTATCTTCTGGGATACAGTCTGGGACTCAGCAGCTAATTGCTGATATTGCACCACTGCCAGAAAGAGCAAGGGATTTCTGTTTGTTCAGATTATAGAATTCCTATTTAGGACACAATGATCTTTAGCAGTGAGGAGCTGAGGATTTTAGTGCATCATGGGCTGGTAGTTGTTGCCACAGTGGAGCCTCAACACATGCTCTGTCTTAGCAACAGGCTCTGCAGGATGATATGTATAGCAAGCCTCCAGTTAAACAATTGTAGTGTGATTTACACTTCATCAAGAGGGTTGCAAAAAAAATAAAAGAAGCTTATTAGTTGCAATATATGTAGAAATTTGTCTGATCAGAAGTGACTGAAGATAACTGTTGTGAATATAATATGATTGTAATGTAGTTTTTCTTTCTTTTATTGTCAGGATAATTGAAATACTTTAGAGAAAAAACAATCTCGTGGGTATGGTAGCAATGCTCTAATTTTAATGCTCTACTATGCTTCATCTATTTTTTTCTGTATCTCCTTATGTCTGTGCCTAGAAGGATTGATACAAACTTGCTATTCAGCCGGGAAAGTAGCACATTTGAGATAATTTTCTTTCTAATTAATTTATTATTAATTTTCATCATAAAGGTTGCCATAATCCTGCAGTTGTTCAATAATAATTCTTCCCATAAATGTAAGAAGTATAATAAAGGATCATATTCCCCATATTTTGCAAATCTAACAGTGAGTATCACCAAAGCACCCATTGTATGATTCTTAGTGTTTATCACTCAAGCATATGGAATTTAAGATGCACAAATAACTTAAATGCAGGGGAAGTGTCATTATATCTGATTTTTGGGAGTCTGGCTCCCAGGGTGCCACTACCTATACAGAGAATATAGGAAAATCATGTGGAAATTTACTCATCATCCAATGTGCTAGATTTCTGAACTGCTTGAGATTCCTCCCTTTATGGATACTGTTTCAATGTTGCATCAGGTTTGACATTCCTTCTCCCTTTGGTATAAATGGACTATTAATTTCAATTGGATGTGCGCATCTCAGTATCATTTTTGGATTTAGGCCCAAGTGGAAGAGTGTTGTTTTGTACTACATGTTTTGCTAGATGTAAAGTGCTGGCAGTATGAAAACCATTTGCCTCTGCGGTTTGCCTTTGATGGTAATATGGAACTAACATTTGGGTTTGAAGCCCCCATTTGTTCTGGCAGGGCATTTTGTTTTGATTTCCTGTCATATAACATTAAATCACACTCTCTTAGCTTATTTTTCTCTTTTTCTTGTCCATGTTTTCTCTCCAAAAAATGCCAATTCTAGGATTCAAAAAGACAAATTTAGGGTAAAACTTTAAATTCTATTCAGTTTCACATGTGCTTTTAATTCATAATTGTTTTAATATAAATAATTTCACCAGAGCTGGAGATTGAATAGAAAAATTGTTAATTAAAATGGTATCATGTATAAATGCATAATGTGCCTTTTTAAAATAAAAAGGATGAAATAATAATTAATATAATAATTGGAAATTATTCTTGTGTCTACCATATGAAATTTAATCAATTTTAATAAAACTTGTATAGAAACAGCAGGGAACAATGTGAAGCAATGAGCAGCACTAAGAACTTGTACAAATGTGTTTGCACTCTTGGTGATGCTTTTTGTTTCTGGCCTTGCTTCTGGCCCATGTTATCTGGGGCAGCACTTAGTTGGGTGGGATATTCTGCTTTTCACCCAAGGATGAAGCTGACTTATTTGAATTGGAGGCTGAAATGAAAAGCGGTAGGAGCCGCTCTTACGACTGGGTGTTAGGAGCTTGCACAGCCTGATTTTTCTGCCCTCTTTCTTGACACATGGGCAAAGCAGGTCAAAATTCAATGTGCATGACTTTACATGTCTGTCATGCTTGCTTTATATAGTTGTCCACGCATAGATCAGTGGACATTCAGACCTGATTTTTGCATGACAGGATGAATGATAAGAAAGCCTGGATGAAGTAAGAAACTTCACTTGTGTATTGCTGGATGGGCTCAGGTTCCTGTACTGCCTCAGAGCATCTCTCCCAAAGCCTCCCAGACCAGAAGCTTTCCATGGCAGTGGCTGGTAGACAATGAACCACAGATTCTCCACTTTTGCGAGAAGCCTCTTTATAGCACTTTATTTTTCCCTTTTGTGAATAATTTTTTGTTCCCTGCTTTGTTGCTGTATCCTGCTGCCCTGAAAAGAAAGTTTGCTTTTTTACCTTTTGTTCTCTTCTACAGAAGAAGAGGAGAGGTAAAAAACTGCCTTTCTATCTTCAATCTTCAGCTGGCCTCCTGAACATGCCTTCTCTGTAGACAGGGTGATCACTAAGGTTAATGACTCATCATTATGCCTAATTTGGTAAGTGGTACAGAACTTTTCAGAAAATGACAAAATTCCACATCCATAGATTGAAATAAAAAGATCACATAGTTTTTACAATAATATTATACAATTGACTAGATCTCATAACTTGCACGTTGGCAGACTCTCAAATCATCAAAGCAAAGAAATCTGAAAGTACTTATCTAAGATAAAAGGATGCAAGTGCTTTCTGCACTTTAGTTCCCCAGGGTATCTTGGGTCACTGGCTGTTTCCAATATTTCCTGTGCCTGTTCTGGATGTTACATCCATAAAATACCACAAAATGTATCTTGGGTGCTGAGCATAAAATGGTGTAGTTAAGAGAACTCAGCAGATATGAAATAGAAAACTGAAAATTATCTTTGAGATTCAGTTTAAACTTACAGGGTCTTGAGGGAATATACTGAAAAGCACTTGTCAGTCTCACAACATCTGCAGCAAGGATGCCTGTGCAGAAGGGCAAATTACCATATCTTCAGAGAGTGTGAACATATCTCAGAGTAGCTGAAGATGTATGGTGGTGAGAAATGCCTAATAAAACTCAAACTACATTTGTGTAATACATTAATCTTCAGATTTTGAGTTACTTAGGTCAAGATGAGCATTCAGTGTGCTGAGTGAAAGTTTATTGCCTTTGACTTGAAATCAAGATTATGTGCCAGTGACCCAAGCCAAACAAACAAAAAAAAAGGACTTAGTGAGCAGTGTCTGAAGATAAGTAGTTTGGATTCTGCTTAGAACTTGGCAGCTTTGAGAGTTCAGATCCTTTGCGATTTGGAACAATATAGGAATGCTGCCATTTGTGCTGAAAAAAATCTCAGAGAAAACTGCAGGCGCTGCAAGACAGTCAGATTGATTGATGGCTTGCACTCATCAGAGACATAGTGTGTGGGATCCTTGCCCTGGCTGCTGCTCCAGGGAAATAAGCCAGGAGAAGGATTGGTCTAACACCTCTCCCCAGTGGGCTGTCAGTGAGGCAGCTCATAGTGGGTCTGTGCTGTTCAGTGTGTGGGTCAGCCCCACCCAGAGCTACCATGTACTGGGACTGCAATGCAGAGTACAGGAGACATGGACATACTGGAGGCAAGTCCAGCAAAAGGACACTAAGATGGCTAAGTGACTGGGACATGTCATAGGAGCAGAGGCGGAGAAAACTGGGACTGTTCAGCCTGGAGAAGAAAAAGTTCAGGAGAGAACATATCAAAGTATATACATGCCTAATGGAGAGGGAGTAAAGAAGCTGGAGCCAGGCTCTTCCCACTGGTGCCCGGTGAGACAGTGAGATGAAATAAGGACGAGCCCAAATAGTCATTTAAGAATAAGAATAAAATAATTTACTGTGAGGATGGTAAAACACTGGTACAGTTTGTCCAGAGAGGCAGTGTCTATCCATGCAGATATATTCAAAACCCAACAGGGTAAGGTGCCGGTCAGCCTGCTGCATCTGACCCGTCTCTGAGCCGGGTCTTAGACAAGGAGACCTCCAGAGGTGCCTGCCTACCTGACCAATCCTCCACTGGGAACCACATTTCGTTTCAAACACGGGTCTTCTGCAGGAGGGTGACCAGCCTCCCCCCTGCAGTGTTATGGGCAGGCTTCAGTCAGAGGGAAGAATAAGCATGTGGCAGCAAGGAAAGAAAGGCAGTGAGTGCACAAGCACATATCACAGGGGCTGCAAGTGGAACAGTTTGAACTAAAGAGTAAGACCTGCAGACAGGGTTCGAAAAAGCAGCAATTTCTGTTTCCTAGAGAAAGGTTGTTGCTTTTTACAGTACCAATCTGTAAATATTTCATGTTAGGAAGAAAGTAGTGAGTTCCTTCTCTCTACTCCAAATCTCTGCCCCAGAAGAAAAACACTACATGTGTAGGTGTTCTGCACATACATACATTTTTCAAGTTGTAAAAAGTAAACACATTTTTGTTACAGCAGGAAGGTAATGGTGAAATCTTTAAGAAATTGCTTCTTAGAGAGATAAATGGCACAGCAGGATCCAGCAAAATCCTAAAAGGATAATTCAGCAATAAACATTCTGGGGCATGAGAGTTATTTAATTTTTAAATTGCTATCACAACTTTTTTGAAAGAAAGAAAACTCTCAGATTTTCAAACGTGTTAAATAAATCTTTCCCGTGTCTCAGTAATATGTGCTGGAAATGCTCGAGAGATTTTTCAAATATTTCTTATAGATTTACCTGTTCCCTGATAGAAATCTCAGTGACGGGATCAAGAAACCCTTGCTCAAACAAGCTGTCATATCACTACCAACAGAGCTATGTGTGTCAAAGGCATTGTGCTGAGGTAAGGGTTTGCAGAACAGGGCCTCCTGAGGCTTATGAAAATGGATCCTTTCAAAATGATGTACACAAAATTTCTTGATGGGTAGGGGGAATGGGGGATGCAGTCAGTTCATCACATGTCTGTGCTGCTCTTTCCTCCTCAGGGGGAGGACTCCTTATACTTTTTACCTGCTTCAGCTTGCGGTCCCTCTCACGGAAGACAGTCCTCCATAAACTGCTCTAACATGAGTTCTTCCCATGGGCTGCCACTCTTCACAGCTGCTCCAGTGTGGGACCCTTCTGTGGGGTGCAGTTCTTTGGGAAGAGGCTGCTCCCATGGGAGTCCCCCACAGGACCATGAGTCCTGACAGCAAACCTGCTCCAGCATGGGCTCCTCTCTCCATGGAGACACAGGCCCTGCCACGAGCCTGTTCCAGCACAGACTTCCCACAGGGTCGCAGGCATTTGGGCATCCACCTGCTCCAGTGTGAAGTCCTCTATGGTCTGCAAGTGGCTCTGCTCCACTGTGGATCCCCACGGGCTGCAGAGGAACAGCTGCCTCGCCGTGGTCTGCACCACAGGAGGCAGGGGAATATCTGTACCTAGAGCACCTCCTCCCTCCCCTTCTTCATTGAACCTGGTGCCTGCAGGGCTGTTTCTCTACCATACTCTCACTCCTGTCTCTGGCTGCCATCACTCTTGCACAGTAACTTTTCCTACTTCTTAAATGTGTTATCCCAAAGGCACTACCAACCATCAGTGCTGGGCTCAGTCTTGGCAAGTCACAGATCTTCCTTGGAACTGGCATTGGCACTGTTGGACAGAGGGGAAGCTTCTGGCAGTTTCTCACAGAAGCCATCCCTGCAGACCCTCATTATCAAAACCTGGCATGCAAATCCAAAACACACAGGAGATTACTGTAGCAATGAATAGCTCATAGTTCCACGAATGTATGAGAGTAGGACTATGATCCCCCATTCCAGTTCATGCCTCTGTTTGCATTTTTACTAAGACGGATGATACAGTATTAATTCTGAGAACTGATTATTCTTTGCAAAATAAATGGACTGTGTCAAATAGTTTGTATCATGAACAAACTGAGAAAGGAGAGACATCTAATTCACCCACTTTGCAGCCGCATCCTGACTTTCCAGGCCAACATTTGGCCTTTGCTCTTGGGTCCTCTCATTCATTTTCCACCAAAATGAGTCTTCTTCCTTTTCATCTCCTGGATCTGCTTTCTTCATGGCTTATCCCTTGCTTCTTGCTGCAAAGGAAACACTTCCCCCTGTTCTATGTATGCCAGGGCAGAAGCACATATAAGAGCACATTTAAAAGCAGCATTAATAGATATGAGGCAGTGTCATGAAATAATCTGAACATCATTTTACTTAGAAATCATGAGTAAAATCTTGACACTCGAAAGGAACTTTTCCCAGTGACTTCTAATGAGACAAGACTGTAGCCTAGGTAGTCCCACATACATTGGTTACATTCATTATTCGCAGGGAGCCACAACTATTTAAATCCATAAAAAAGTGCGGGATTGGCTATTTTGCCAAAGGGGAATAAGAAATAGGTGGAAATGGCATCATGGAAAATGTTATTGGAATACTAGACTTGTAATTTAACCACAGTGTTTTTAGACCACTTTCTTGGAATGGAAGGAGTGGTGTTAAAATAGTCCAGCTTCCAGTGCTGTAATTTCTTTATGCATTTGATTATGCAGGTCTACATACATAATGCTATTAGGCAATAAGTTTCAAGGTGTCACAAAACAAAAACAGCACCCCTTTTACGGAGAATGCATTTGCAAAAAGAATGCATCTTTGCAAAAGGAAAGTAATAAGACACATTCTTTCATACAGTATGTCAAATCATTTTCATTTTCTTATAATTAATCATATTTCACTTTGGTCTGTGGATTCTGACTATCATTACTGAATACAGAAATCTTGGGTGTTTATGATTAATGTTGACTATTCAAAACAAAAATAGTTCTACTCAGTAATAATCCAATTTAATAAGTAATGGTTTCTCCCCTGTACTCTCCAGGAGGAGGGGAACTATACTTTTAAGAGAGTACCAACTTTAGTATAAATAATAGTGAAATTACATACAAAATTAATCACTGTTCTTAATCTTGTTTTTAAGTGATGCTTTCCCCGATTCCAGTATACTGTGCCCAATTCCCTTTTGGTTTTGTAGGCTTTTTTTTTTTCCTATCAGCTAGTGTATCCAGTTGGAGAAGCTTAACCATCTCTTTAATCAGAAATGATGTTTCACTTTTACTCACCATAAGTAGACCATTATAGTGATCTGGCATTTGAATTTGGACCAATTATGCTAAATAACAAATACAGCAATTAATCAGAGACTTTCTTAGGAAGCAAAAATTGAGGATAATCAATCTTCAAACATTTTACCTTGCCTTGCACTTTTGCAGTTTTGATTAACAGATGCAAACCCCTGTTGTGCCTAGCAAATATGTATTTTCAAAGCTGTCCAGCAGACATGGGACATAGAATCATAGAATCATAGAATTAACTGGGTTGGAAGAGACCTCTGAGATCATAAAGTCCAACCCTTGATCCAACCCCACTGTGATTCCTAGATCATGGCACTCAGTGCCACATCCACCCTTGTCTTAAACACCTCCAGGGATGGTGAATCCACCACCTCTCTGGGCAGGCCATTCCAATGCCTGATCACTCTCTCTATAAAGAACTTCTTTCTAATATC